>JAKOGI010001084.1:0-250000 GCA_029747015.1 Carnegiea gigantea
TATATATATATATAGATCTTGAATGCACTTGCTAAAGCCTTTATTACTTCCACCATTTCTTCCATATCTTTCTATATGTGAACATCATTTAAATATTATAAGATGTTAGATACACATTTATTTTATTTATTTTCTTCTTTTTAATTGATATAATTGAATTGAATGATACCTCTAACTCTAATGTTTCATTATTTTGTGAACATTTCCTTGGTTGTTCATCCTTTTCTAGCTGAGTTGTTCTGGCTTGTGCAGCATGCTCTTCTTTGTTTATTTGTATTGGAGGCTCCGCTTTGCCTTTTCCAAACCCTTTTGTCACTTCTTTGTTGCCAACTTGATTAGCTTTTCTTTCTTGTTTCACTCTTTCACTCATTTTTTCTATACTCTAGTTCTTGATTGTTGGGAATTGTCTCTCAACAGTCCTGCTAGTGAGAAGAACTCTATCAAGATATAGCATATGCAAGGGACATGTTTATTCTAATCAATTTAGTATATGTTGTGTGAACTATCAAAAAGTTCTCCATAGCTCACTAAAGATGATTCTTTGCTCACTACAATGTATGTTCTGCTCACTAAAAGTGCATACTAGCCAACTAACACAAAGGAATGTCCTCTAACAACAATTCCTATTTGCTTGTTGGTATAGGTATGTAAAAGTGATGTGCGCTCACTAAAATGGTCATTCTAGGTTAGTGTAACAGACAATTGTCAACTATGAACAAGTTCTCAATGGCCCACTAAAAATGATGTTCTGCTCACTAAAATAAATGTTCTGCTCATTAAAAATGCAGACTACCTTAGAAACACAAAGTAATGTTCTCCAACAACAATTCCTATTTGGTTGTTGATATAGCTATGTAAACGTGATGTGCGCTTACTAAAATGGTCATTCTAGCTTACAATAATAGACAATAATCAACTATGAACAAGTGCCCCACAACACACTAAAAAAATATTCTACTCACTAAAATATATGTTCTGTTCACTAAAAATATCATTCTGCTCACTAAAATATATGTTCCGCTAACTTAAAGTAGTGTTCTGCTCACTAAAAACATGTTTTGTACCGTATACTGATAAAAATAGAGGGAACCTACCATCAAGAATAGCATAGGGCCATCAAAGTTTAAAACTCTCTTTTTGATATATTCACATAGTCTATCAATAATGTATTGACACCGATCAATTGTTTCTATGTCTTCAACATTCGCAACATTCTTTACAAAATAGGGTGAACAATGTATATTCTTCGATTCATTGTTCTTTTGAAACTTTCCCATGCATCAGCCTGGTTCAGTATGTACTGTGGATTTGGCTGAGCTTTGGTGTCCCATCTTGAAGATTCTATTCCTTCCTCCATGTTCAAAGGACTTCATTGTATTTGGGATCTTTTGGATTTTTCTCATAAAACTCTTCAACCTTTCTTCCACAAATTAGGAGTGCCAATGTGAGATGAACATCCATTGGTGTTATCTCTATCTTCTTCTAAGTAGCTATGTACAGTGTTACTAAGTAGGGGTCAAAATTATCCATAAGCCATTTGCATAGACCCCCTGGTAATTTAGTTACTTCCAACTCTAAGAATCGTCCAAAACCTATATCTTGTATTTCTTATTTCTCTGCCTAATTGAACTTATCTATCATTGCAACAAACCCTACTGGTGACATTCTGGTATGGAAAATCTTCTTATGTTTTGTGTCTATCTCTGCAGGGTTTTGCATGGGCTTAGGATCTTGAACACCAATGCTGGTATTTTCTTGTCGTTTTAGGCATTTCTTTTGATGATCATGTTGCACAACTGAAAGTTTTCCACACTTTGCAGAACTTGGATTTTTTTTTAACACTCTTCCTCTCTTTTTCAACTTCAACTCTAGCACATTTTTTTTTATCTCATTTCTAGTTTCTTTGAGCTAGGTTTTGCTGCTTGTTTTATTTTCCTCATTCTTTTCACCAACACTTCATCTTCGGAGTTAGTTTCATATGTGGAGACATTTTGTAAGTTGTGTCCTCTACCGTGTCATCAGTTTCTTGTGAAACATGTTGATGAATGTCGGTGATTTTTTTCTCTGAACTTTCTTCAGGAGTGTTTTTTGACATTCATGGGGATCCTTTACTTTGCATTCTTCTTGCCCCTTGTTCTGCTTCTATTTTCTCAAGCTTTTCTTACGCAATCTTTGGATTTTTTTCCTCATTCTTCTTTGTCTCTTTTTTTGTTTTTTTTTTCCTTCACCACCTTCTGTTTTTTTTCTCCTATAGGAGTTTTTTTTGTTGAGGCGGTTCTGTTGTTTTCTGCAATGTCTGGTCTGCCTTTTCTATTTTAGTGGCTTTTGATTCCTCCATAGCATGCACGTTTTGTTTTTCAAGCTCAATTGTTAATGGGGCTTACATTTGTTCTTCTTCTAAACTTATTGGACTATTACAAATGTTTCATCTTTTGTGCTTCTTGTTTCACCATTCTCTTCTTTTCCATAGTACTTAATGAGTTGGTTTTCCCTCCGAAGCTTTTTTCTTTGGTGTGAACACTTTTTCATGCTCTTTTTCAATTGGAGATTTGGTTACCATTGCTGGTGTAGCAGGATTGTTCTCAAGTTATTGAGTTTGTTCTTCATTTGTAGGAGTGTAATGTGGAGCTGCCTGACTTGCTTCTTCTGTAAATGTACATGGTAATTTATATAAGTAAACAAGATGAACTTTTAATACTGCTTAGTAAAATAATAATTGAATGTATAACTTAGTAAATATGCAATATTTAATATAATGTGAAGCTCTATATATGGTTACAGTTTTGTACACTTTCTACTCACTAAAATAAACTGTCTACTCACTAGAAATATTATTTAGCTCACTAAATATAAATTCAGAAATATAGTTTACTTGCTGATTAAAATATGAGATGAACTCACCAGATATATGAAATGGTATACCAAAATAAATGAGAATGCTTTACTGCACATGGTACATTATAACAATAAACAAGATGAATTTTTCATATTGCTCACTAGATATGTCCCATAGCCCACCAAACCATAACGTATAGCTCACTAATTGGCAATAGTTAACCTAATGTGAAGCTGTTTAAAAATGTTTGCGGTTTCATTACAATTTCTTCTCCCTTAAGGTAACGATTTGCTCACTACATATGTAATTTATCTCCCTACATATAAATTTACTTAATGAAAACATACCTTATCCTGCATTTCCATTCCTTCATTTGCATCCTTCTCCATTTCTGTTGGATAAACTTTCTCTGGGCTTTAATTAAAAAGAAAAATATAAAGTTTAGTATAGTGAAAGTACTATATTGTGTGTGTTTGGATATATTTGAAGTGTAAGTAGCTTAAGTTCACTTCATCAGTAGAAATGTCTCTGACAACTTTCATAATAATATCTTGAGGGTTCGTGCTTGAACATTCTGTCTTTGATCTATCAATAGTATTACATGTAATGTTAATATTACATTACATGTCATAGCTTACTAGAATATAATGTACAACTCACTAAATTCAAGTCATAGCCCACTAAGATATAAGGTATAACTAGACCTATCAGTTCGGGTGGGCGGATTAAGTATGGGTCGGGTGTATTCGGGTTTGGGTAAAATATGGGTCGGGTGTACTTTAGGTTCGAGTAAAATACGAGCGGGTGTATTTCAATTTTAAGGGTTTTGGGTCAACCCAACAGGTTTAGAGCGCCATTTCTGTGAGTCGTTTTTCTTTTTTCAAAATCAAAACTTTTGCATATTTATTACTCAAAATTATCAGTATTTAATGAAAAGGCATAATAATTGTAATTTCTCAAAAGAATATTAAAAATATTCAAACTTTTTATTATCATATATGAACATCTTGTATGGACAGGTAAAGAATCAAGCCCCCAGTTAGTTTTGGTTGATCAACCCATACATCGAAAGAAGGTCATTAGCAGGTCAGTCATTTATGGGGCAGCCTATCTAGAGCATTTTAATGGGTTGTAGGTTGTAGCAGTTTGACCGTTAATAACCTATTCAATAATTGAATATTTTTATTAACTAACCTACCAATGTCCAATCAGGTAAAAATTTATTAATGGGCTGGCCACAATATGAATACGGCTAGCTGTTTTTCTACCACAAGTATCATAGTTCATGACTAGTTAAAATGAAAACCAAATAAAATTAAATAAAAGACGTACAAGATATTATCTTGTAATTATAACATCAATAAGTTAAATTATTACAAATTAATTAATTTAAAAAAAATTAGACATATTTGTTTAACTAAGTATATAATGATATGACTTGTACATCTTTAATGCTTGTCTGCTCTTAAATTAACTTTTTCTAAAAGATTAGACAGTTATTTCATGCAATTTTATACCCATTTTTAATGTTTTTTTCATTTAAAAGTTGTGTATGATATTATTCTCAGAGAATGGAAAAGAAAAAAAATAAGGTTATTATTGTTCAATTTGTAAATAAATGCAATTGTTAAGTAATGTCTTTTTAAACTGTTTGATAAAAATGACTAACCATTATTGTTAAGAAGGATAAATTAGAGAAAAATCAAAAACTAAGGATATAATGTTTGGGTAAAGAGGCGGGTTCGGTTCGGGTAGATTTGACCCGCTAATTTGCGGGGTTTTGGGGTTTGGTTTATTTCGAATTCGGGTCAAGAAAATCGTGTTCAAAACCCAAAATTTTCGGGCGGGTTCAAGTCGAGTTTTCGGGTCGGGTCAATTTTTGTCAGGTCTAGATACAGCTCAGTAAAGCATGTTTGTTGAGGAAATTTATGCTGATGTTAAGTATTGTCATTGCGATAGCAGCCAGACATTTTACTACTTTAATGCTCACTATACATGTTTGATAGCTCACTAAAATAGCACATATAGCTCACTAACATTCATATGCTGTGTGTAATAACTTTTTCTGATTTTTTTTGGTTTTGTTTAGAAATATAGATAAAAGTGTTTTTCATGATATTAAACAACAACAAATTATACGTTTTATTGTGAATGTGTTGTTAGAAAAACAAATTTCTGATTTACTGCGTATTAAATATTCACTCTGGCTCACTAATATTAGGTTTAAGGTTTTCAAAATACCTTTTGTAGGGAGATTTTCCTTCATCACTTACAGATCTCTTCTTCGATGCTTTGGTATGGTGAGTTTCCATCTGCAAACATTGTAAAGTGCAATTATAAGAGCGCGATTTTCTTAAACCCTAGAATCACATTTCATTCTAGTGAATTCAGTGCTTTTGTTCGAACATGCAGATTACCTACGCTTTGTTGTTAAATCTCACATCGAAATACTTCCTGCAAGTTTCAGGAACGATTTGTAGAAGATTATTTGATAGAATCTGTGAAATATCGCTAGTGAATTTCGGTCAATTCAGCACGAATTTGAGCAAGTTTGGGAGAGAGTGAGGGAAGTTTGCCCTTGTTTAGTTTTCATTTGAATTGATGGTTTATAAGTGATTTTTTGCTTTTGTTTTTATTTAATTTGGGCTGTTGACCTAGCGCTCCCCATGTGGGATAATAGTGGGTCGGTTGTACATTTGGAAATGAATAACTGGGTGCATCATATAGCAACTGAATTAATGCAGGGTGAGCTTCACTGACAAAATCTCCAATATAGATTATCTTACTTCTAACTTGTTATTTACTGAGATATATAAGGTAAGTGTAGTATCGGACAAGAGTCATGAACTTAAGAGGATCGTCAAAAGAGACGATTGCAAATATGAAAGTGAAGTTCGGCAAACATTGGGGACGAATTACAACCTCTTGATGACTATCTACGCTTTTCTAGATCATTGGTGTAGATAGCATGGCAATTTCACTCAAATCCATTATGTACCCAATCAATCTGACTTTAAAACATCAAATGAAAAATAGATTAAATTGGTTAATTATTTAGGTAATGGATAATCAGTGATGTATCGGTTTGGATTTGGGTGATGTTACACCTAGCCCTTTGCTGGACCTACATTTATCTGTATGTACACACACACACACACACACACACACACACACACACACACATCTGTAGTTTTTGACCCACTACTTCTCATTTCTTTAGTTCACACTTCATAGATATCAGTTACTAGTCAGCTGCCAACCCCCCATCTCTTAGTCTCTCTCCTCTATCACCCTCATTGCCTCACCTAAGAAGCATTGTGAAACTATCAATCCCCTCTCCTCGTCCCTTTTCATTGTTATTTTCTTCTCTACTCCCTATGCTACTCCTTCCTCAAAGGTCTGTTGGTTAATAGAATTGTTAACCTTATAGAAGCCTACTTAGTTGTTCGAATTTAACAAGCTACCATTTTTGCTAATTGCAGTGAGCCCATGAGTTTCAAGGCTGGTAGCATCTGTGTTGATGGGCTTCGCAAGGATCAAAGCATCTTTCAACTTTTGCCCATTGAAGATGCTAAGCAAAATTAAAATTTAATTACACAGATTATTTAACCACATGAAGAAAGTTTATCAATGAAAAGGAATACAAGATTTGTTTCACCTAGCAATGAGTGGAATCTAGATATCAAATTTGTGCTTGCTTTAGTACAGGCTATTCAAGGGCTAACAATCAATCAAGTTCCCATCTTTTTTTTTTTTTTTTGAAATGAAAATAATAATCTAAACAAAATTGATCAATATTTCTCCAGGGCTCTCAATTTAGTGCAAGTTAAAGATTTAAGATTATAATTGACCTCTCAGCATGCAAGTTTCTCTCAAACCATCTCAAAGTCAAGTTTAACATAGGTGGTCCTACAACATATTCGGCCTTTCGGTGCTTCCCCCTCTTATCTCAAATTCTGCAAGTAACTTTGGCACAAAATCACCCAACAACAACTAAAACTAAGAACAAGATTGAATCGACTCTAAACTAGGTTAATGCAAGAGTTCAACAATTAAGAATCCAGCATCACTTTTTAGTTAGCATTGGTGGTCCTACAACATGCTTGAACTTTCGGTGCTCCTCCCTTTTATCTCAAATTCCACAAGTAACTTTGACCAAAAATCACCCAACAACAATTAACAACTAAGAATAAGGTTGAATCGACTTTAAACCTAGATTAAATGCAAGAGTTCAATAATTAAGAATCCAACATCACTTTTCAGTTAGCAAATCTCTATATTGGAGGAGACTACTTAGGCATGGCTATTAATAATCTAAAGTAAATAACTAACAAAATTTCAAACCCTAAATCATAGAAAAGATAGAAAGAAACCTTAGGGGAAGGTAATCTGCATGACCTTTCAATGTTCAACTGAAACCTCCAAATTGCTACAATCTTCTTACTCTCAGGCCTCACTCTAAGAAGGCTGGAGAATGTTATAAGGGAATATATGATGAACCAGTCAAAACCACCATCTAAATAGTAGAAATATGCCTTCAAAGCAACAAAGTGACAAATGAACTCAACAGGCGCAATAAGGGGGACAACATGGATCATGTTGCACAACATCCCTAAATTGTATTGGCCATTAGAAGTGAAAGTTTCAAATTTTTTTGGGATATGGGACGTGTAGGGAAGTTGTTTAGTCTATGTTGATCCCTATAGTGTACTATCCATCATAAAGTCAAGGTCTTTCCCTATTAATGATCATTAAAACTTGAAAAACTCATCACACTCTAAAAGCCCAAGTGTATAGTGAAAACTAGGGCAAAATTTAATCATTATTTGCATAATATCCCCACAAACTGACATTAAATGATCTTAAAACTATATGAAGAATGTCAAAAAATAAAACTCCCCCATGCTTAGACCATTGTCCCCAAGTAATCGTTGGAGCTGAAAAGAGAAATAAGAATGAAAAAAAGAAAATTTTATGCATGACCTCCTCAGGTAAGGCATGAGTTGTATTTTAATGGAAAGTTTGACTCAAAGGTGGCCAGTAAGTGATCACTCATCTCAGCACATAAATTAGGGAATGAAGCTTTTAAAATATTTTAAAAACCATAAACAAAAAACAGCACCTAAGTCATCATGAGCAATCCATATTGGCACATGGAATAGGTGGCACTAGATGGACCTATAGAACCTCACTTTAGGCATATAGAACACTCCACTCAAACATTTGAAGTATAGCAAGGTTCCCTGGCTACTCATTCCATGGACTCAGTTATAGCATATGCTTACTAAACTCTCAGATTCATCACCACAAGGTTGCAATTTACACTAGACAATCAAGAGGGTTTTTATTGGGTTAATGGACATAAATGGCTAGACGGTGAGAATGGAACAAAAGCTTTAGGAAGTAAGGAGCTAAAAGCTAAACAATATGAGAACAACCAAACATTCACTAAAGAATTCAGGCACTCAACAGCTCATCACATGATACATTGAATAAGAACATACCCCAAAAAGAATTTCAGGGAAAAAAAAGTTGAGACATACAAAATCAAATATGTACAAGGCAATCATGCCAAAATCTTTTATTGTCCTTTCTTCTGCTTCTTTTTTTATTTTACCCCCTTTTTAGACTGAATTATTTTTTTTTTTTGGCCCAAAATAAAGAATGGCAATGGTAATAAAAATGTGCACTATATAATCTCAAACTCATTTCCCATAACAAGACCAAAAGGGGAATCTCATATTGGAAAGATAACCCAAATCCCTCCCAAACAAACCAAAATTTTCCATCATGAGATCTCAGCGACACAAACTAACACCAATATCACTTAATGTAGTGAAACTCAATGGCCCAGGCATAGGGATAAAGAAATCTGTTTAGCTAAGGGGCTAAATATGAGGGTTCCCATAAAGGAGATGATTGAGGCACAAAGGGGATAGTAAAGACCATAACATTCATATCAAGGGTGGCTATTTGGTCAATATCACTTGGAAATCACAACAAAGGATACCTCTATCATATTTTCAAGTGCTTCTACTAAGTCTAGCCCAAAAAAAGTCAAAGCAAGTTCTAGAGAAATGAAGTCCAGTGTAACGCCCCCAAAATGCTAATGACATGATTTACGGAAAACTGCCGCGGAAGAGGCACTACTGCCATCTTGATAGGGATAAGGCTCACTGAAACCATTTAATCTTGCAACTCATGCCAAATCACAATATCTATTAAATTGAAACACTCCAAGACTAAAGTCCATAATAGTTCAACTTCAATACAATCAACTAAATCATACCATGTACTAACTCGCACTCCACACTGCACAAGTATATGAATATAGACCCAGCTTGACCTTGAGATCGATCCCAACATTCATGCTATGCTGAATCTACTGTGAGCATCTGATGACTTCCAAAAGGGCCTGCTAAATGGAGAAAAATGTGATACTTCATCACCTAAAATAGAAAACATGAAAACAATTCAAAAACGTAAGCAAAAACTCAATACATGCATTCCTGTATTGTAAAATGATTGTAGAAACACTGTTGATGGCTACCCGCCATTGTAATTTATTTAGTTTGCAATAATAATGAAAATGAAAGTAATATGAAACTGAATTGCTCATTATTATCTGGATGTGAACCCTTTGCAATGATATGATCTATACATAGGTGTACACCTGCCAATCCGATCAAGGGTTGGCCTGAAGCCGCGCGAGTAAATGATGGGCTGACACCCTATAGATGATAACTGACAGGGTCACAAGTTAAATGGTAAATCACTGTATAAACTGATTTATTGATAAACTCATTAAGAGTTGTAATTTGATAAACATGTTCTGCTTTCTAAAGATATAGGCAATGGACGTACCTTGAGTCTTTAAAAAATGTCATCTAACTTAATATAACTGTTATCTATTTCATAAATGTCATTTGACTTGGTAAATATATGCTGACTTGATAGCACTTATGCATAACGGGAAACAATAACTAGGCCTCAATTTTGTTTCATAAATGTCATTGTAGGTATGTGTAGTCAGTAAATGATCCTTACTCACATAATTGAGTAAGTATATTGAGTAAGTATGTGTAATAGAAATTGAGTAATTAAATGGTATACATATATGTGTAGTCAGTAAATGATCCTTACTCACATAATTGAGTAAGTATATTGAGTAAGTATGTGTAATAGAAATTGAGTAATTAAATGGTATACATAACTTGGGTATTTCAATATAACTTTAAAACTGAATTAATAAAAGTAATTAAATCCGAAATGAAGTAAATGAAAGTAAAATAGATCACAATGAGATAAATGAGATTACAAAGAAAAACGCCTTGATAGTGACAAATGAGAGAGTGGTTGTGGCCTTTTCTGAGATAGGTTGCTGATAAGGGTTTAAGGCTTGCTAATGTATAGCTTGGTTCAAGATAACAGCGAATACACTAGATTGGCTTGATAAATACATTTGATACATTCTGAATTGAGTAAGTAATAAAGGTTTGAGGCCAAGAGAGATATATCTTGGTTCAAGATAGCACAAACTACAATAACTTGGTCTGATAAATATAGTTTCTGAGTTATAACTCTCCCCACTTCTCATATTTCATTCATATAGATATAGAATTCCACCCTAAATGAGTCATTGAACTCAATAGAAGCTATTAAGCTCACTAAACTTAGTATTTTCTTTGTAAAATCTATAATTGATTCAAAGCTCATAAACAAGCTCCCAAATTGTATACTTGTCTTCTTCTTTCTTGTTAATCAAGCTAAAAGCTCCATGAAAGTCTATGAATATTCATTTTCCCCTTAAATGACCTTACTTGGCCCAAAATACAGAAAATGAGTGCATGACCAATCTCACTTAATCTTTATTATTGCTCTTTGCACAATCACTCAAAATGCTTCCAAAAATCACCAGACTCCAAATACTCAATCAAAATTCATGAAATCCAATAGGAAATTCAAAAATAATATGGACAATATATAGTAAGAGTTTCAAAATTTTCCTCCAAGTATATGCTACACAGAAATTGCAATAACAGTCCAATTTGCACCAAAGCAGGTCAGTTCATTTCAAAAATTCATAGCTTTCACCCTTGACCTCAAATGGAGACATAAAGCCTAATATGAAAAGATTAAGAAGTCTCAAAAAACTTTCATTTGGAACACCAACCAAGATTCCCACTATAGGATTCCCAAAATGGGGCCAGAACATAAGTATGCTAGTTTTGGTCTAACTTGTATAGTCCTCGTAAAACGACCATAACTTTGTCCACAGAACTCGGATTAAGGCGATTCAAAAGGCATATGAAAGCTAACACACTGAACTATCTGTCAACCGAAAATCATAAGTTTTTAGTGGGCCAATCATTACCAGTTTAATCCCAAAATATGCCCTATTTTTTTGAAATTTCTAGCCCTCATTGTTTTAGCATTTTCGTCTCTTTTCACACAAATTCTCAACTTAAACCATTCCTTAAAAGCATGTAAATAAGCTTTAGTCCATCCTGACATCATACAAAACCACCAAACTCAATTTCACTTCATAGTCATATCCAATAAAGATCATTTTTCAATCAAATACACACACAAACCAAGCTTAATGCTAATTTAATCCAAACAATACATTACTTGCCAAAATTCTAGTTTATGGCCAACTTGTATTCACTCCAACTCATTTTAAATCACCAAAAACATCATCATAAACACCAATAGGTTAGAAGATGACCAAATCAAAGTTAAAACAATCAAAATCCAACACTTCAACATTAAGCTTGTATGAACATGATTACCCTTAAACCCTAGCATGCTCCAAGCTTATTTCAATCAATAAAAACATCAAAATAACCCTTAATTCTATCAATCCAACATGATCAACAACCATAAATAGTAGAATAAGAATCAAAACCAAAAATCCAAAGAGACAAGTTTAGGGTTACTCACTTTAAACCTAAAGAAAAGTAGAGACGGAGGTGATATTTGATGGTTTGAGGATGGAGGATGGTAGCTAGAGGTGCTAGGGTGTTAGGGGAGGTTGGAGGTGGCTGGAAGCTGGCCGAAAACTGGTTAGAACTGGCTGGAATAGTGGCTGGGGCTGTGCTGGGCTGCCTGGCCGTGTAGAGAGAGAAGAAATAAGAGAGCTTGCTTCCTCTTTTTTTTTTTTTTTTGTGATATTGTGATGATTTCATAGCATGGGGGTATACTTATATATGGCTGAATATGTGGCTGAAAATTGAGACCAAAAGTGGCTTTTTGCTAATCAAAGATTAATGCAAAATATAGCCATTAATAAAGCTAATAGCAAGCTAAGTTTTGAGCCTATTCTTTTGGGCCTAACTCACTATATTTGGGCTTGTAAAACCGTTCAAAGAAGCAGTTAAAATTTTGCACGGCTCGGGAAAAATATTTTGGTCATTATGAACGATAATTTTTAATCTTTTAAAACATTTTATCAGGGCTGTCTATCGATTCACTTGTAATTTAATCAACCAATAAAACTTGACTTGATAATCAATGAAACTTGAATTGTAAAGTGAGACCCAAAATGAAATATCTCTCAACTGGGGTGATTAAATACGATAAATAAAGGTGAAAAATTTAAATAACATAATGAAATTCGTTAGATAAATAAATTGGCTGTAATTGAATTAATAAACATGATTTGGTTAAATAAATAACCATGACCAATTAAATAAGTAACCATGATTAATTAAACAAATAAACATGATTTAAGTAAATAAATATGGTTTAGGGTCGGGCTATTACTTCTAGTATGAGTCACTCTTGAAAGACAATGAATTAAAATGATGATTAAGTATAAATTAGCCCCAAACCAAACTTTCACTGAACCCTTAATAACATATATTATGAGGCAATGGAACTCCTTAATGGGCTAGGGTGTTACCGCCGTTCTTTGATAGGACCAGGCCGTATTTAGAAATTAGTAGTCACTAAGTAATTGCATTAACTAAGCACAATAATTGCATAAGATAGGTCTAGAATTGTAAACAACGATCCAAGGTAGTTACAGACAAAATTTGATAGCATCTAAAATGAATTTACATCTCACTTAAGCTATTTAGCATTTGAACCAAAGTCAGTTCAAAAGTTTACCAAATGATCCAACAGGATTGAAATCAAGAGTCATTATCTTGGTTAGCACCACCCAAACCTTTACCTTTTGTAGGATCTTGCTTAACCTTAGCAAGCTTTTCGTTCTCTAAAATAGTTTAGAAAACACAAAACAAATAAAGTGAGCAATTGCTTAATATGTGACCCTTGTACATTCAAGCAAATGAATTTTCAGGGAGACCGTGAGTGCGCCTGCAGTTTTAAATCCATGCCTTTTAAATGTCTTTTGATGAACACTGCATTTAACATTGACTATGAAATTATTTGTTTCTCGGCCTGGACTTGGACCCAAACATAAGAATAGTAGCCATGGCATCAATGAATAAAGAACTATGAATTTCCTGTTTAACGAGAAGGGGCCAGACTTTGAATTCTACTAGCAGAAAATATGAACAATAAACAAAGAACATTGAACACTATACACTGAACATTGCATTGAATGATGAATAATAAAATGAGTCCTTAAGGTTCTAGCACACCGAATAAAATTGTTAATATTAGGAAATGTAAATTTAAATGTCTTTGAAGGGTATAAGCAGTAACGTACCTTGACAGATATGGTATTCCTCCTTTAAATAATTTTGTAAGCGTTTCTTGGAAATGAACTTTGTAAGACTTTGTATTAGTTAGAAATTAATACTGGTAAGTTTTAAGCCATATTAGGTATACTTTGAGCACTATAATGATTTTTGGCAACCTACTAAGGTTTGATACTTTAGTACATTCCTTTTCCGTTATTTGTTGTAAACTCTCGTTTCGTTTAAGGCCATTATTTAGCATGGAGTAAATTGAGTAATCATGCCCCGATTGATAATTTGTTTAACCCCAACTTTCCATTAGTTGAGCCAAAAGTAGGAGTTTCACTCTTTAAGACATAGCTAACTCCAAGTAAATTGTCCTTACTTCCATAAAGACCCGATTGTTCATATGTCATCCTCATTACATTCTTGCTTGCTTTCGTGAACTCACTTTCTTAGTCACAACCTCATATTCACTCAATTTCCTATTAGCAAAACCACTTTGAATTTGCACAATTTCATCCGAGTGGTGGCACACTGAATCATGGTATCATTAGGATATATTTACCTTTCTCCCTACACATTTATAATCCACTAATTAATCTAAAATTTGGACCATTAATAAATTCCAATCATACTCACCCATCTCTTCATATCACAAATAAATTCCACCATAATTATACCATTAAGCTGCTCAACTCCATCGATTGCACGTGTTACATCACATCCATCTAGCATTATCTCACAAGTCCCACCTTGAATTCAACATACTCTAATGAAGCATCCATGACTAAACTTCTAAGCAATAACATAACAATGCATGGCTCTCATCAACCGACCTCACTAATTTAATTCCATGAACCTCCCTTCGCTTCTTTGGAATGACTCAAGCTTACAAATATAATTACTCGTAGCTGACTTAGACCAACCAACATAAATATGTTTGGTCTTCTTTAATCTCCTTCAATATCATTATTTGCACACCTCTCTATCAAACAGAGTTTCTTTGCACTCATGCTTTCATACCCATACTATCGCTATTTACAATTACATGTCAATTTCCACTCATTCATAAATTCATTCAATTCACCCTGACAATTACGTAACCCAATATATATTAGTTCATCTTACTTCCTCCAACTCACATAATTCACAAATAACATATGAAGTTGAATCTAATAGTAAAGCAAAATTATTTACTTTCCAAAAGACTAGGGGTGAAGACGAGTGCAACCAAGGGGTGTGAAGAAGAGGAGGTGGAGGGCTGAGTCTGGCCGGCAACTTCCAGTGGCCTGGGTGACGGTGACGACGGGCCGGCAAGCACTGGTGATAGGGGTGTAGTTAC
This sequence comes from Carnegiea gigantea, assembly GCA_029747015.1. Lineage (NCBI taxonomy): Eukaryota > Viridiplantae > Streptophyta > Magnoliopsida > Caryophyllales > Cactaceae > Carnegiea > Carnegiea gigantea. The sequence goes on from JAKOGI010001084.1 coordinate 14,831, forward strand.
AAGTGCGAGTGGGAAAGGGAGGATTGGCTCTTTGTTTGTTTCTCTTGTTTGATTTCTATTGATTTATTTTGTAAAGCTGACATACTCTTTTAATAACCATCCTCTTAACTTAGTAGGACTCCTTTTATTTTCATTCATTTCATTTTTTTCCTTGTCTTGATAAATACTTGGTCACATCAACATCTAATGAGAGCTTAACTAGAAATTTTTTCCCTTTCACACATGGTCGCTTAATTGACCATACACTTGGCTCACAATGATTGGTTAAATTTTATTTCTTTATGTAGTTACTAAGAAATCACTATAGCTTGGTAAATTTCCGACATTATTCTGATACCACTACATATTCGTAGGAAATTGTGTACTCTTGAGATTTTAAATGCTTTAGAACGATTCCACGATAGTGTTATTTCTTAAATTAAGCATTTCTTTACACGATAATAGAAAAAAATGCATGGCTCATAGCTCTAATTAATCATGAGCACATATATAATAACTACGATTAATTAAATAAAATCAAGTAACTAGGTGTTACATCCTCCCCTCCTCAAGAAAGTTTTGTCCTTGAAACTTACGTTGTGCATATCTTTCAAACAGATATAGGTAGTGAATCTTCGTTTCTTCTTTTGTTTCCGAAGTAACCTTAGAGGCTCTATGATGGGTCCATATGACCTTGACCAGGGTATAGCTTTGTTACGCAATTGTTTATCTCATTGATCGACTATCTTTATGGGTTGTTCTTCTTAAGTTCCTGTCGGCCTCAACTTTCAAGGGTTCATATGCTATTGTATGAGTCGGATCATGAACATATTTGCAAAATTGCAAGATATGGAAAACATCATGCACATGCTGCAATTCAGGTGATAAAGCTAAGCGGTACACAACAGGGTTGATCTTCTTAATGATGTCATAAGGCCCAACAAATTGTGGGCTCAACTTTCCTTTAAAATTGAATCTCTACATTCCTTTAACAGGAGAAACATTCAAAACACTTTATCTCCCACTTCGAATTCTAAAGGTTTCCACCTTCGGTCCGCATGTGATTTTTCCCTGTTCTGTGCTGCTTTTAAATTCCATTGGATAGCTTTGATCTTTTCTATCATTTCTTCAATCATTTTAGGACCCAAAATTAGAGTTTCCTCCCAATCATTGCAACAAAGAGGAGTTCTACTTCTTTTATCATATACAGCTTCAAAAGGGGCCATTTTTAAAGTAAGTTGGTAACTATTATTACGTTAAAACTCTGCTAAAGGTAAACATTCCTCCCTTTTTCCTTAAAAATCTAATTTACAGGTCCGTAGCATGTTCTCAACAATCTGATTCACTCTTTCAGTTTGTCCATGTGTTTTCGAATGGTAAAAACTACTAAACTACAACTTTGTGCCAAAGGCTCTCTATAATGCCTTCTAAAATTGGGCTTGAAATCTTGAGTCCCTATCCAAGATGTAACACCCCAAAATGCACATGTTTTACTGTTTGCATTCTCTTTAATAAATCCCTTGCTTAGAACTAATAAACTCTATGATAGGGGCATTACTGCCATCCCAAAAAGGATAAGGCTTAAAGCAAATATTCTAGGGATGGTATAGTTGACCATAAATCAAACTCATATACATTCAACATCATAACTAACAAAAGGTTTATACATCATAACGATGCAATTACCATAAAGTTTATATCTCCATCAACTAAAGATCTCAAACACAGCTTTAAAGACAAAAACTATACATGTACAACATTACTGTTGATCTATTCAGACTCCCTTACTCAACTTATTTCTCCATCTCATTTGCTATCGCAAAGGCGTTCCACTGATCATTTGCGTATAACAAAACATGAAAAACATTTTGAACCGTGAGTCGAAGCTGAGTACATGTATTCCTATATTGTAAAGATGATCACTGCATAAATTGATTGGGCGCCCGGTTTACAATTTATTTTACTTTAAATAGTGAATGAGATTAATGTAAAATTGCATTGCTGGTTATTATCTGATAGTGAACCAGTTGTAACTGTTACGATCTATAGATAGGTGTACACCAGCTAAGCCAATCGGGAGGTGTGGCCTCAGACCGCGCGGGCAATTGAAGGATAAGTGCCTTACAAATCATAACTGATGTGGTCACTAATTAGTGATAAATCACTGAGTAAACTGATTCATTGATATACTTACCAAGATATTATAGCTTTGATAAATGCATTCTAATTTCTAAAGATATAGGCAATGGACGTACCTAGAGTCTTTAAAAATGCAATCTCACTTGACAATACTTATACACAATGAGAAACGATAGATTAGGGCCCAGTCCTGCTTAAGAAATATAATCATAGGTATATATAATTAGTAAACAACACTGACTTTTATAGTTGTGACTGTAATAGAAATTCATTAAAACGCATCCATAACTCAAATAATTCCATAGAAGATAAGTTACACCAAGATGATTTGAAAGCTAAATGAACTAGGGTAATTTAACTCAAAGTGAAATAATGTGGCGTAAAATTGATCAAACTAGAATAATTGGATCATAAAAGGAAGACTTTGATGGTTATAAATTGATCACGGGTTTTTGATATTTCTAAGATGGATGTCAAAGGTTTGAGGGCAATTTGAGTGATGATAGATTCAAAATAACTTTAAACACACCAATTTGGACCTACAAACATAGATCTTGTGTTATCAATTTGCCCACTTCTCCAATTTCTTTGCACATGCCATACAACTTAGTTTTCAAACCAAATAAGCTCCTAATTACAATCAAAGTCGTTACCGATTCAAGGTCCACTTTAGAAAATTCATAACTTTCACCCTTGACCTCAAATGGAGATCTAAAGCCCAATATGGAAAGCCTAAGAAGTCCCTCAAAAATTTCATTCATAGTACAATGCACAATTCCTACAATATAGTTCCTACAATTGAGCTTAAACACAACTGTGCACAGTTCTGGTCTAACCTGCGTAGTCTCTGCAAAACGGCCATAACTATTTCCACAGAAATCGGATTAAAGCTTTTCAAAAGGCATTTGAAAGATAATTTATTGATCTATCTACACACCAAAAATATAATTTTTCAATGTTTCACACAATACCAGTTTATTCATAAACAGGCCCCTATTCCAGGTCTCAACATAGCCTGCTGCCCACATTTTCAAACCCCTTCTTCACATAATTTCCTCTAAAATCATTTGTTAAAATTGTAAACCATGATTGGTTCCTCAACATCACCTAGCCATGATACTCAATTTTTACAGCATAATCATCTTCATCAAATTCTTAATTCTTCTACCTACAATATCACTCAAAACATATCCCCAATCCTACTTATTTGCATAAATGAGCAAAATGACCTCTTACATAAAATTGGGGAAATTTCCATAATCTACCCCTTTGTCACAAGAATCACACAAGTCATTTTCCAACATACTAACACATCCAAGATTCATTTCTCATCCAAGTAGACACAAATAACATGCTTGATACTAAGAGTAAACTAAACCATGCATAATCATCAAAACCTTAACTTATGATCAACTTAAATTCACCTTTAACTCATCCAAAACCACACCAACTCCATCATAATCATTAATAATGCTAAAAATTATAAAATTAAATACAAATCAATCCATAAACATCATTTTAACTTAAGCTTGCATGATCATGAACAACCTCAATCCTTTTCTTGTTTTCCAACTTAACCAACCACCAAAATATCAAAATAACTCTTGTTTCTATCAAAATAACATGATCAACCACCAAAACAACAAAAATAAGAATCAAAACCAAAATATAAATCAAAATCAGCAAGAGAGGGTTAGGGGGTTACTCACTTTGATGCTTGAAAAAGAGGTATAAGTGGTGATTGATGTTTGTAGGAGTGTGAGTGGCTGCTGGTGGTTATCTAGTGGATGAACTGATGGCGACAAGGCTGATTGCTAGTGGTGGTAGTTGTAAACAGCAGCAGCAAGGGTGCAAGCTAGCTTGGCTTAGAGAGAGAGAGAGAAAAAAGAAGTAGATTGATATTTGTGGTTTTACTTGGCTTAAAATGATTCACTCTTACTTGGCTGAGTTTTTACCTACCAAAAGTAGGCTCAAGCCAATGGTAATTAGACACATTTAATGGTAATTAGCTAAATAAAATGAGGTAATAGCTTGTTGGGCCGAAATTAGCCCAACAATGAGTTTCGGCCTGAAAGAAAATTACACTTTATGCGATTGAAATTTTTCGTAGCTCGAAATTCAATTTTTGGGTCGTTATGAAAAATAATTTAATATTTTTTAAAACATATTTATCAGGGCTGGCTATCGATTCACCCAACATTTTACAATAATAAAACCCGAATGGCAAAGTGGGGGCCAAATGGAATTTTCCCAACCAGGATGATTAAATGCGTTAATTGAATGTGAGAAAAATAGTAATCATGACTTAATTAAATAAATAAACATGATTTAGGATCGGGCCATTACAGGCCTCCCCCCTTTAGGGGTTTCGTCCTCGAAACTTATGAACTTTGTTAAAACATTCAAGATCATTTCAAATATGTGTAGGTACTCGGCTTTCTTTTTTTTCCTCAGTTCCCCAGGTGGCTTCTGAGGTGGTATGGTTTGACCAGAGTACTTTGACCAATGATATCTGCTTATAGCGTAGCTATTTAATCTAACGATCTAGTATTTAGACTGGACGCTTTTCGCACATAGACCATTAGTGAATGCAATGGGTTCAGATACGATAGCGGGGGCAGGATCTGGAATGTACTTCCTGAGTTATAAGATAAGGAACACGTTATGCACGTGTTCGAGTTCTATAGGCAGAACCAGTCGACAAATTACGAAATTTAATCTTTCATTAAACTTGTGTGGTCCAATATATATGGGGCTTAATTTAGCTCGCCGTCCAATATATTTTGCCCTAATGATTCATGTTGATTTCTATACTACTACTTCCACAACATCAACTGCTAGGAGTGCCATGCTTTCTTCAAATGCAAATGTAGGTCCTAGGTGGAGAAGTACTACAAGCTCCTATGTAAACGGGTTGGATCCATTGATACTTTCAGATGCTTGTCCATGTGACACTAATTGAACATCCAAGTTCTCAAGCACTCTCAAAAGGTTTAACTGAGTAATCACTATAGTGTTCAAAGTATGTTAGGCCTTCTTTCTTATGGCATCTGCCACATCATTTTCCTTTCTTAGGTAATATTGGCTTCGCAAGTCAAAATCTTTAAGCAATTCAAATCAACACCTTTGTCTCAGATTGAGCTCCTTCTGAGTGAAAATGTACTTTAATCTTTGATAATCAGTATAGATCTAACAGGGTATGTCATATAAGTATATGTCTCCAAAATTTCAGTGCAATGACCACAATAGCTAATTTCAGGTGATGACTATGGTGATTTCTCTCGTAAGGCTAATTCCACTTTATCTTCTTATCAGAATGCACCCCAATGCATTCCTTGATGCATTACTATAGATAGTATATTCCTTACCTTTCTATTAGTAGGGTTAGGATTGGGGCGGTAGCTATTCGTTGCCTTAATTCTTAAAACACTGTCACACTTCTGTGTCCACTCAAACTTAATAGCTTTCTTCAACAAGTTGATCAGGGGAGATGCTATCTTCGAGAAATCCTTCACCACCTTGGATCATAGCTAGCTAAGCCCAAAAAGTTTCTAGTCTCAGTAACATTGTGGGGCCTTTGACACTCTGTAATTGCTTTTACCTTATGCAAATCAACCTTAATCCAATTCTTGAAAACTACATGTCCCAAAAATACTACTTCTTTTAACCAGAACTCACACTTCTTGTATTTGCTAAGTAATTGATGTTCTCTCAAGGTCTGCAACATTGTCCTCAAATGAATGGTATATTCATCACTGACCTTAGAGTATGTCAAGATGTTATCAATAAACACCACTATAAACTTGTCTAAATAGGGTCTGAAAACTCTATTCATAAGATCTATGAAGGCTGCAGGGGAATTGGTCAGGCCAAAAGGCATCATGGTGAATTCATAGTGACCAAATCTAGTCTTAAGTGCAGTTTTAGAAATGTCTTCAAGTATAATCCTAAGTTGATGGTATCCTGATCTCAAATCAATCTTACGAAGGACTCCTGCTCCTTATAGTCGATCAAATGAATCATCTATTCTAGGCCATGGGTATTTGTTTTGGATAGTAATCTTATTCAGCTCCTTACAATCGATACACAACCTCAAGGTTGCATCCTTCTTCTTTACAACAAAACTGGGGCACCCTATGGTGACACACTGGGTCTGATCAATCCCTTATGCAGTAGCTCATTTAACTGAATCTTCAATTCTCTCAGCTTTATGGAGCCATACGATATCGGGCTTTAGAGATGGGTTGGGCACTATGGACTAAATCAATCTCAGAATCAATTTCTCTTTGGGGGGTAATCGTGGTAACTCTTCTAGACACATTTCTAAATTCACAAACTACAGGAATACCTTCTACTCGCCCCCTTCTTTTTTTCTTGAGTATTAATGGCATAACACCAGTATCAAACACGTCCTTAACACAACAGCCTACTTACTTACATAGTAGAAATTAGAGGACAAAATTTTTCCTCTCTTTTCACATAAGAACATACTTCTCTCCCTTTCTTATTTCTCAAATTGAGTCATATCTCTAAGAAATACAATTCCTCCATTAGTAATAAGGATAAGTTTATAAGAGATAAGACACTCAACTATAAAGTCATTGGGTAATCTTGATCATATGATTGGTTTCTGCTTCATATTCTCAAGATCCAATTGTATGATAGATATGGTAGGTACAAATGAATGAATGACAACCAAATCAAACAATATACAAAATAGCTTAGGGCTTAAAAAGGGAATTCCACCTCAGCTGTACGATCATATACTTCTGAGTAGGTATGGATTGATTGACCACCAATTAACTTTGGAAATAGAATACTAACACCTCTCCAAATCTCCTCATCTTCAGTTTTTTAGATGACAAAAACTCAAGAACAACTTCGAAAAGTTTCCTAAACTTACTAGCATATTGCATTATTGTCATACTAGCACTTATATTCAGTTCCCAATATTCTTTTCTGCTCCGCTGCTGAACTATAACTGGGTAAAATTTGACTCTCAATTCTTTCAGGAATTTATTCCAAGCGAATTTAGGCCCTAAAAGCTTATCCTTAATAGTATTTCACCAAATGTCTACATCCTCAATCAGGTAAAATGTTCCAATTTTCAGCTTTTTATCCTCTGGAGACTCCGCTATTGTGAAAATTTTTCCTATCCCTCTAATTCATGCTTCTAGCTCCACTGGGTCATACGTTTCATCATATACTTTAGGGTTGCATTACCCACCCTATCTGCTAATTTATTGACTTTATGAGGGATTTCAGAATGTGCTGGGGCTATTCGTTTCATAAGCTCAGACACAAAGATCTGTTAATAGTTAGAGTTCCCATATTGCTAACCAATGCAGGGAGTTGAGGGCATTCCACTAAGGGTTATAGGCACATTACACAAAACTTGGTCACTTGACCCACGGGCATGATCTAAATTTTCTTCTATGTGGGTTTCTACATTATTTTACACATATTCTGACATTCTGACTATCCATTCAGCTAAGTAATTTAGTCAACCAACTACAGCCAACATATAAGATACACATACACAATAGATACAACTAGCATGACCCAAGTATTATTAAAACATAACACCAAGCTTCATTATATCATTGCCATAATTGCTCATGTACTTACATATACATGGTTCTATAAAACATATCACATCCAACTGACCACCCAAGGTTAACCTTTACACCTACCTCCTAACTAAAGCACTACTTAGCCCCAATAGACTAAGTTGCCACATGCCCAGAAGTAGGCAAGACTCGTCAACACAATCGAGAAGACCTATCTAACTATATACAATGTCATAACCTTCACAAAGTCATCTATCTAACTGGCTATACTATATATATGCGGGCTTAAAAAGCAATCTATCTGAGATATCAACATATAATATAAATCAATCTAATGATCCCTAGATGGATCATAGTCTAGGTCAGGCTCATCTCCAGGCTCCCCACCCGAGTCAAAACTGTTATCTGAAGTACCAATCTTTGCATTCTCATCATCATGATCGAGCTGATGCTCCTCCAATTCTGAGTCCTTCTCTGGGTATTCCATGAGGTTACCATCAGAGCTAAACTATAGTGTATCAGGGAAATCTATAACAATGTGGACCTTATTCGATCCATCAGATACAGGGATCCCCTCTCTAGGTCCCGATGGCTTTGGGTTGTTAGGCGGCTGATGGTGGGGGAGATACGAAGTGTAATGAAAATATATATTGCAGAATGTACATGTTATTCCCTTTCGGCTCAAACTCCTCCCTCAATAATAGCTCGGTGATAATGTTAGCCCAAACCTCACAAAAATTGAAATCTAGGTTCATCCCATCCCAAGGCTTGAGTCATCATAAAGTCATGATATTGGGTCCTAAACTCGACCCAAGGGCCAACTATAGATAAGGTCCACAATAGCCTACGTGTATGGACCATAACACTATGAAACTCTGAAATGGGGTCTGCATGTGCGCTACCATACTAACATATAGTAAAAAGATGTGAATAGCCACAGAAGTACTTGACATCATATTCACTACATATGGATCTATCTAACAAGGAGGAACATAAGTGAAGAACATGAGAGAGATAAACAGGCATTTCTACTGTCATAAATCTCTAATTTCAAAAGTCTCTAATGATATAGTAATAACCTTTACTAACCAACCTTCTCACCCTCCAATCTCTACTCTTTGTACTCCACATCCCATCAAAGAAAATCAACCTGACTTTGATACCAAAAACTGTAACACCCCAAAATGCACATGTTTTACTGTTTGCGTTCTCTATAATAAATCCCATGCTTAGTGTAACGCCCTCAAATTGCTAATTACATGATTCATAGATAACCGCAACTAAAGACTTAATGATGGAAGGCGCTACCGCCGTCTTGACAAGGATAAAGCTCACTGAAACCATTCACTCTTGCAATGTATGTTCACAAACACAATATCTATTGAACTAAAAAACTCCAAGTCCAAAGTCCATAATAGTTAAACTTCAATAGAATCAACTTAATCGTACCATGTGCTAACTAGCACTCCAAACTACACAAGTATATTGAAGATAGACCCAACTTGACCTTGAGGTCGATCCCAACATTCATGCTATGCTGAATCCATTGTGAGCATCTGATGACTTCCAAAAGGGCTAGCTAAATGGAGAAACATATGATACTTCATCACCTAAAATGGAAAACATGAAAACAATTCAAAAATATGAGCTAAAACTAAGTACATGCATTCCTGTATTGTAAAATAAGCGTAAAAATACTGTTGACATGTACCCACCTTTGCAATTCATTTAGTTCACAATAGTAATGGAAATGTAAGTAACATAAAACTAAATTGCTCATTATTATCTGTAAATAAACCCCTGGATAGATATGACAATCAACTAATAGGTGCACACCTGCCAGGTCGATCGGGAACCCTAGCCTGACATCGCGACGTATCACTGATTCAAGGGTCATCGCCGTACCACTGATGGGGTCACTAATTATGTGGTAAATCTCTAATTAAAATGATTCATTGATATACTTACCAAAATGATATTATCACTTGATAAAATAGTGCTGAATCTTAAAGATACAGACAATGAATGTACCTTGAGTCTTTAAAATGGATTCGGTCTTGATAAATATGTTCCGACTTGATAAAACTTAGGCATAACAGGGAACGATAAATTAGGCCTCGACTCTGATTCACAAATGTAATTATAGATACGTAGTAAGTAAATGATACTCACATAACTTGTAACGTTCATAGAAATTCAGTAAGTAATTGGCATCCATAACTTGAATAAATCAATGTAAGATAGCTTTTGCTAATATAATCCCAAAACTGGATAATTGAAGGTAATTAATCTAATATAAAATTAAATGAAAGCAAAATAAACTACAATAAGATGGATGAGATTAAAAAGGAAAAGGCCTTGATGGTTATAAATGGATTGACAATAAGAGTAAATGATTTTTGGTAATAGGCCTTCATGATGGTTATAACGAAAGATTAATTTTTTTGATACATCTAAAACGAACTGATAATAAGGGTTTAAGGCCAAGAGAGATGTATCTTGGTTTAAAATGGCTTATATTACACTAACTTGATCTGATAAACACTGTTTTTCGGTCAATACTCTCCGCACTTTCATATTTCATTCATAAGTCCATTAGATATAGAATTCCACCCCAAATGAGTCATTGAACTAAATAGAAGCTATTAAACTCACTAACTTTGGTATTTTTTTCTTTGTAAACTCCATAGTTGATTCAAAACTCATAAACAAGGTCCCAAAATGTATACTTCTCTTCTTCTCTCTCATTAATCAAGCTAAAAGCTCCATGAAAGTCGATGAATATTCATTTCCCCCTTAAGTGATCTTATTTTGGCCCATAGTACATCAAATTACTCCGTGATAAATTTTACTCAATAATCAATAATCTTTCTTTACATAATTACTCATAATGCTCCCATAAGCTCAAATACTCACATCATTAATCCAAGTAGCCTCATTTAGTCTCCTTTGAGATTTTCCATAATTCACTAATTAGTTCAAAAATTGGACATCACCTCTTTCCACACCAAAATCATTATAATTTATCACAATCTCACGTAGTCAATTCAAATAACCACGCTTTATTCAAAAATTAAATTAAATCATACATATGTACTCAGCCCTAATTTTGGCAAATTCACATAACCTTAATTTTCAATCCAATAACATATCCAACATCATAAATCACCTAATGTGATCCAAATGAACATACTTAATACAAAACCTCACTTAGATCAAGCATGATCATGAAAACCCTAATTCTTGCTCATTCAAGTAAGCATCCAAATAACCATAATTGGCTTCAAAATGATCATCTAACATTATATTTTTCATGATTTATAACACAAATCACAACAAGATACATAAAAAAGCTCAAACTCATACTTGCTTAATTTCAAGTCACTTGGTCATGTTCTTGATGAAATACCCATAACTCCAAACATCTCCAAACTCAATAAAGATTGCATAATAACTATCAATTTGATTATATAAACAATAATCATAACTAAAACAACCCCAAAAACTCAAAATAGAACACATTAGGGTTTTGGGTATACCTTACTTTAGGCTTGAATTGGAGGGAGGAGGGGCTATTTTGAGTGATTTTGGTGGTTGGGCATGATAGCTGGCAGTAAGGGGAAGTCATGGTAGCCGGGAGGTGGCCGAAGAAATGGTTAGAAACCACAAAAATGGCGGCACAAGGGGTAGCAGTTACTGCCCCTGTTTTCTACAAATGGCGTGAGGTAGAGAGAGAAGAATGGAGTGTTGGATTTTATTATTTTTTATAACGCCCCCAAATTAAACATGCTTCACTGTTTATATCCTCCTTAATAATAAATCACTCAATTGTAATATGGTGAATCCAATGATAGGGGCGTTACCGCCGTCCAAAAAGACAATGCTTGAAACATGAGTGTTATAAATAACACAGTTAAGCATAACCTCCACTGTACACATTCACATATGCTCATCAATTCACAATCAAGTGTTAACCAATATAAGGTTTATAAATCATAAGAAGATAATTGATCATGTAATTTACAGCTTCACCTATAGAAGAATTCCAAATACAACTTAAAGTATGCATATACGGCATTACTTCTGATCCATCTGGATTTCCCTGCTTCATTTACTCTCTTCAGCTGATTTGCTGGCATGAGGGCAACACTCTGAGTATTTGTCTAAAACAAAACATGAAAAACATTTCGAACTATGAGCCGAAACTCAGTACATACATTCCTGAATTGTTAAATGATCATTGAAATACTAGTTGGGCCCACTTTGCAATTTATTTAGTTAAAACAGTAAATAAGATGATGTAAAGCTGTATTGCTAGTTATTATCTGATAGTGAACCCCTTGATACTGTTACGATCTATGGATAGGTGTACGCCTGCCAAGCCGATCGGGGACCTGGCCTGAAGCCGCGCAGATAACTGAAGGGCGAATGCCCTATAGATGATAACTGATGGGGTCACTAATTAACTGATAAATCACTGTGTAAACTGATTCATTCATGTACTTATCAAAACATGATAACGTTGATAAATACACTGTGATTTCTAAAGATACAAGCAATGCACATACTTTGAGTCCTTAAAAATGTCAGTTAACTTGATACAAGTCAGCTGTTTCATAAATGTCATCTGACTTGATAAACGTATTCTAACTTGATAACACTTATGCAAAATGGAGAACGATAACTAGGTCTCAACTCTGTTTCATAAATATCATTGTAAGTATGTGTAGTCAGTAAATGATTCTTACTCGCATAATTGAGTAAGTAAAAGTATGTGTAACAGAAATTGAGTAATGAAATGAGATACATAACTTGTGCATTTCAATATAATAAACTGATTTTAATTCAATATAAGACAAATTAAATCAAAATGAATTGATTCATACATCAGTTAAGGTTATTGAACTTGAAATACAACAAATTGAAGCAAAATAGACCAAATGGAAATGATTGAGGTGATAATGAAATGATTTCAATTGAAATAAATGGAATACTAATGTTTTTGAAATGGATAATGAAAAGTGTCATGCTTCTGAAATGGATAATAGAATGGTTAATGCTTCTGAAATGGGTGACAAATGGTTTAATGCCATAAGGGGTGTTATGAGGTTCATAACAGCTCATATAACACCCTAACTTGGTCCAAAGGACACTGATTTTGAGTTATTACTATGCTCACTTCCCAAATTTCAGTTTCATACTTATTTAACTCAGTTTTTAACCCAAATAAGCTTCTTAACCCAAGTAAGCTTCTGTACAAAATCAAACTTGTTGAACTCACTGCACTTTGCAATTTTGTTGCAATACCCTTAATTATATAGAAACTTCTGAAAATATTTCCAAATATCACAAAGTTCTATATTCACTCATGTTACTGTTTGATGGTCTGCATTAGAAAATCTATATCTTTCACTCCCAACCTCCAAATGAGATGTTAAACCCCAATATGAAAAGCTCACAATGTCCACTAAAACTTAAATTTAAGGCACAAGGCATGATTCATATAGTAAGGCCCCTAAAATTAGGGTAGAACACAGATGTGCATAGTTTTAGTTCAATCTGCGCAGTCGTAGAAAAACGACTATAACGTTTTCCACAGAACTCGAATTAAGGCGATTCAAAAGCCATTTTAAATATAACACCTTGGTCTATCGACACTCCAAAAATCACAATTTTTCAGTGGCCCAATCAATACCACTTTTTCTGTAAAGTTACTGTTTCAGTTCAGTTCCCAGTTTCAATGTATTCTACACAGTCTTAGGTAAATTAGTCATAACTTTGTCCACACAACTCAAAATTGAGTAATTCCAAATCCTATTGAAAGCTAACTCATTGACGTATATTCACACCAAAAATCATGAATTTTGGATGTGCCAAACAGTACCAGTTTAATCCTGAAATTATCCCTGTTTTGGGTCTGTTTATTGCATAACAGCACTTACTTGTAAGCTTTTCTTGACATAACCACCCATTAAAACCACTCTTTAACTTATATAAATCAGCATAAACATTTTGATATTCATTATCAATGCCAAAGATCACAAAATCTCATTTAAAACAATCAAAATCCAACACTTAAACATGAAGCTTGCATGATTAAGATAAAACCCTAGCATCATCCAACTTGAACTCCATCATGATCCATCACCAAGATGATTCTTAATTCAATAAAAATAACATGATCCATCATCAAAATAACCAAAACAAGAAGCAAGAACCAAAAATTCAAAGAACAAGTTGAAGTCACTTACTTTGAGCTTGAAATAAGTGGAGATGGAGATGATATTTGGTGGTTTTGAGGATGGAAAATGGTAGCCAATAGAGGGAGGTTGTTTGGGGATTGAAATCCTTACCGAAGGGTGGCCGGAAAGTGGCCGGAAAACACCACAAAGCTGGTGGGGGAGGGGCCGGCCATGTGGTGTAGAGAGAAGGGAGAGAGAAGAGAGAGAAAGGAGAGCTTAATTGCTTGGTTGCAAATAAAGCTCATGTCAAATAAATACTTGGATGATATTGATCATCAAAAGCTACTTTTTGCTAACCATAATTAAGGCCTAAATAAGGGTAATTAGTTAAATAAAGAGGGTCAAGTCTTAGTGGGTCGAAATCGGCCTTAAACGGGCTCGGGTTTGGAAAAGAACTGAAACCGAGCGCGTTTGCAAAATTTTATTTTTTTATTTTTTATTTTTATGAAAGCTCAGAATTAAAATGTAATGTCATGAAAAATAAATTAATCTTTTAAATCATAAATATCGAGGCCTACTATCAATTTTTTCCGAAATTGTTCGATAAATGAAACTGGAATTGCAAAGTAGGTCCCGAAATTAATTTTTTCAATTGGGATGATTCAATGAGATAAATAAATATGAAAAATAAATAACATGGCTTACTTAAATAAATAAATATGATTTACGGTCGGGCTATTACAGCCTTCCCCCCTTAAGGAGTTTCGTCCTTGAAACTTATAAACTTTGCCAACAGATGAAAGGTTATCCCAAATAAATATGGGTACGTGACTTTCATTTGATCCTCAGTTTTTCAAGTAGTTTCCAAGGAGGTATAATTTGCCCAAAGCAATTTGATTTAAGATATCTGCTTGATACTTAACTGCTTAATCATGTGATCCAATATCTGAATTGGATGCTCTTGAAACACAAGACCCTCAATGACTGCAATGGATTTGAGTATGACAGCATGGTCAGGATCTGAAATGTACTACCTGAGTTGTAAGGTCAGGAATACGGAACATGTTATGCATATGTTTGAGTTATATAGGCAGATCTAATAGATAAGTTATGGAATTCGACCTTTCCCATGAACTGATATGGTCCAAAAGATCTTGACCTCAATTTAGATCGCAGTGCAACCTCCGTACACCCTTAGTTGGTGAGACTTTCTGAAAAACTTTATGATACACCAGAAATTCCAGGAATCTCCTTCTCTTATCAACATAGTTTTTCTATCGATTTCAATGGTATGCTTTCAAGAGTCTTCTGAGATAAGCCGCCTTATTGAATGCTGAAGAAGATCTTCATGACTCAATAGATGATTTTATTGTCACTGTCTGCCATCATTTTATCCTGATGTTTCATGTGGGATTTTCTGTTAGTGCCATCACAACATTGACTGCTGGGAGTTTCACACTTTCTTCAAATGCAAATGTTGGTCGCAGGTCATGAAGTACTACAGGCTTCAACTCAGAAGAGTTTAATCCATTGATATTTTTAGATGCTTGCCCATCCATTTCAGGATGATAAGAACTGCTAAAGTTCAATCTCATTCCAAAGGCTCTTTGAAGTGTTTATCAAAACAGGCTTGAAACCTCTGATCTCTATCAAGCACTGCATCTGAAGGAATTCCATGACAAAGTCCATTGAAATTGAATCCCTCTCTCAAGGATTTGCTTTATTTTCTGGAGCTCAGGATCATCATCCTGATTCACTTTAAGGTAAGTGTCGGCATTTGAACATTCGCCTTCCTGTGCGACACTAATTAAATGTCCAAGTCTTCAAGTTCTCTCAAGAGATCCAGTTGAGTAGTTACTACAGCGTTCAAGGTATGTTGTGCCTTCCTATTCAGGGCACCTGCTATAATATTTCTCTTTCTTGATTGACATTGGATATGCCACAACTGATGTTTCATGTAGACTGAGCCTCTTTTGAGAAAAGATGTACTTCAACCTTTAATGATCAGTATTGATTTTACATTGTGCTCTACATAAGCAATGTCTCCAAATTTTCACTGCAAAAATTGTAGCTGCTAACTCCATATCATGGTTAGGTAATCATTCTCATGAGGCTTGAGTTGTTGGGAGGCATAAGCCACCAGTTTAATCTTCTTGCTAACTTTATAGCTTTCTTCAACAAATTGGTTAGGGGGGACAATATTTGTCAAATCCTTCCTGAACTCGATAATTCCCGACTAACTCAAACGGTTTCTAATCTCAGTGCACAGATGGGTCTGGAGCACTTGGTAACTGCTTTCACCCTTCTGCAAATCAATCTTAAGCTCTTCCTTTGATATCATATGTTCCAAAACACCGTTACTTCAAACCAATACTCATACTTCTTGTATTTGCTATGTAATTAATGCTCCCTTAAGGTCTGTAACACTGTCCTCAAATGAACAGTATGCTCATCTTTGTCCTTGGAGTATTTCAAGACATCTTTTATATACACCACCACAACTTGTCTAGATATGGTTTAAAACTCTATTCATAAGATTCATAAAGGCCGCGGGGCCATTGATAAGGCCAAAAGGCATCACAGTGAATTCATCATGACCCATACATGGTCCGTAGTGTGGTTTTGGTAATGTATTCTAATATCATGCTAAGTTGATGGTACCTTGACCTCAAATCAATCTTAGATCAGACTCCTGCTCCCTGTAGTTGATCAAATAAGTCATCTACTTGGGGCGATGGGTATGTAGTTTTGATGGTGATCTTGTTCAGGTCTTTGAAATCAATACATAACCTCAAGGTTCCATTCTTATTCTTTACAATCAACACTGGGGTACCCCCATGGTGATACTTGGCCTAATAAAGCCCGTCTGTAACAGCTCGTCTACCTGAATCTGTAGTTCCTTAAGCTCAGTTGGGGTCATACGATATGAGGTTTTTGAGATAGATTAGGCTCCAGGGATGAATTCAATCTCATAATCAATTTCTCTTGGTGGAGCAGTCCTGGTAATTTTTCCGGAGAACTTCCCTGAACTCACAAACTATAGGGATGTCTTCTGCTTTTTTCTTCCTTAAGTTAAATGTTAATAGCATAACACCAATGCACAATATATCCTTGACATAAGAGCTCACTTGGTTTCATAACAGATTTTAAAGGACAAGGTTTTTCCTCTCGTTGACCATAAAACATATTTCTCTCCCTTGTTCATCTCTTGAAATAACTTTAGGGTCATCACAACCTACATCACAACCTATCTTGACCACAGAAGTACACAACCAGATCATTTCTAAAATGATATCAAAGACTGGTGAGTCAAAATGAATCAGAACTCTAAAGAATACTATCCCACCAATAATAATTGAAACAAATTAATAAAAGATAGAACACTCAACTCTAGAGTCATTAGATAACTTGAGTCCATAAATGAGTGGATAGAACACTCAACTCAAGGTTCAGTTGCATGGCAGATTGAGTGGATATAAATGAATGACTGGCAACTGAATCAGATAATACACAAAATGGCTTTGAACTTAAAAGAGAGTTCCAGTAGCTTCCATACTAGAGGTGGCAGCTTCCTTCATGCTCAGCACATAGGCCCTTCCTACAGCTGCGGGTCTTGAAGGTGAGAGTCCTTCCTACAACCTTTAGTTTTTGGGAACAGGCAGCAATGAGGTGCTCTGGCTACTACACCACATACATTTGTTATTTCCTACTTGGCAATCCGAAGCGGTGTAGTTAGTTCTTTCACAAATCGGCTCCAAATGAAGTCAAGCCCTATGAGCCTATTGGTAAGAGTGTTTCACCAAATATCGATTCCACCCGTTAGATAAAATATTTTCACCAAATACCGTTAGATAAAATGTTTCAATATTCACCCATTATCCTCTGGAACCTCTACTACAATGAAAAGGTTCCACTGGGTCATACTTTCACTCTAGAGTGCTTTAGTATGAATCAACTGAAGGCGTTTTTTCAAAGGGTAGTAACCCATCAAAAATTCTCACTGATGTAATCCAAATGCATGACAAAGATTTTGATTGTCCAACTTAAGCTTTATGAAAGTGATCTTCAATAGGAAACTGAGGTTGAATCAACCGAAAAGGGTAAACACATCGCGTTTTCCTTAGCAATGGATTCCACAAGTTAGACAACAATCAACCTTGATACAAAGTGTAGTTAAGATCTACCTTCTGTTCGTGCGTGATACAAAATGATCATCTATTGACATGAGTGCATCCAAATCATAAACCAGCTACCAGCAGCAATTAGGCTCTAAAAAATAGGAAAAGGTGACCAACACTGATGAAAATGTAACATGAAAGTGAATAATAAATGCAACTTGATAGGGAGATGCCATGAAGACAAAAAGATGAAGCCCCTGGTCAAAGTGAGGAGTATCCAACAGTTGATAATCCAACAAGGATAATGGTAGATGGTATGTCATTAGAAAGTGCAGTGAAATACTTTCAAGAGTAATGTCTACTTTACAGATGGAGGTGGAGTCAATGGACTGTTGGTAGGAGTTTCGGTAATTTTAAGCAAGTCTTAAATTGCAGTGGATTGAAGCAAAATGTCTCTCTAAAGTGTCCTTAGTTTCTCTTGTATGGAAGCGTCGGTAGTCAATGGTTTCAAGCTTATGTACCATAGAACAAGCCTCTCCAAAATCCTACAATTTAGGGGATAGTACATCGAGAACCCCCATATAGCTCATTTCGATAAAATTCTTGGGTTACAAAAGAAAATATCTACAATCAATGAGGCATATTGAAGTAATTGCCACTTGGGTTCGAGAAGCGCACAAAATGGCACCCATATGATGAGGAAATATAAGCTCAAAATTGTACGTATCTACTGACTTGAACAGTCTGTACCATCAGACTTCTAGGTTGAATTTCATTGGCCACTGGTCTCCAAATGTGTTACAACATGGGCCATTGGAAAGCTTACTTTCTGGACTTTGATATAGAATAACTAAAACATCTCTATCTAATGGAATGTATGGCTGCAAGTGGACTAAACTCAGACCTTGTGCATTAGGATTCTGCCAACTTTATAAACTTTGACTTGTCTTGTTTCATATGAATGATATCTCCTTAAACTTAAACTCAGGATGGAAAGTCCTTGTGTAAATCATGGTGATCATGGACAAAAGTTACTTCAAGATCGGTCCCTGTGCACTTATCAAAACTGTCAAGTTGATTGAACTTATGTAATCTGCCCATACTTGATTTCCCTATGCATTTAACCTCAAAATGATTCAATGGCCCGTCATAGGACACATTTGTAACAACCCCCAACCCTAGGGCTACGAGTGTTAATGATTCTGAAATTTCTGGGGTGAGATGGGCAGAGTTTCGCCTGCAAACTGGCCAATTCCCAGGCTTAAAGCCTTACATCACATCATCTGTATTGAATAGAAGTGTAAAAGGATACCAGATCAAGCTCAACGGCTACACGCCGGAGACCATAACTCTACGGGCCACACGCCCGGAGTACAAGAGATTACATCCCAATAATAAACAGTTCAAGCTAAAAGAATGGCATACCAAGCAGATGGGTGGCTCAAATGACCATACATATCTAAATGCATTGGAACACCTTTAACTTGTTGTTAAAACTCACCATCGAATCTGATGCTTGAGATCAACTATATACACATTGCATGGATCCATCTGACAAAGAAGAATATTGTCATAATAATCTAATACACATTGCAGATATTACTATTGTCACAAATCTCCGATGATATCATAATAACCTTCATTCCTCACTAACCAACTTTCTCAGTATCTTAACTCCACAATCCATATCCCATAAAGAAAATCTCAACCTGGCTCTGATACCAAATCCGTAACGCCCCCAAATTAAACATGCTTCACTGTTTATATCCTCCTTAATAATAAATCACTCAATTGTAATATGGTGGATCCAATGATAGGGGCGTTACCACCGTCCAAAAGGACAAGGCTTGAAACATGAGTGTTATAAATAACACAGTTAAGCATAACCTCCACTGTACACATTCACATATGCTCATCAATTCACAATCAAGTGTTAACCAATATAAGGTTTATAAATTATAGGAAGATAATTGATCATGTAATCTACATCTTCATCTATAGAAGAATTTCAAATACAACTTAAAGTATGCATATACGGCATTACTTCTGATCCATCTGGATTTCCCTGCTTTATTTATTCTCTTCAGCTGATTTGCTGGCATGAGGGCAATACTCTGAGTATTTGCCTAAAACAAAACATAAAAAACATTTCGAACTATGAGCCGAAACTCAGTACATGCATTTCTAAATTGTTAAATGATCATTGAAATACTAGTTGGGCTCGCTTTGCAATTCATTTAGTTAAAACAGTGAATAAGATGATGTAAAGCTGTATTGCTAATTATTATCTGATAGTGAACCCCTTGATACTATTACGATCTATGGATAGGTGTACACCTGCCAAGCCGATTGGGGACCTGGCCTGAAGCCGCGCAGATAACTGAAGGGCGAATGCCCTATAGATGGTAACTGATTGGGTCACTAATTAACTGATAAATCACTGTGTAAACTGATTCATTCATGTACTTACCAAAACATGATAACGTTGATAAATACACTGTGATTTCTAAAGATACAGGCAATACACATACTTTGAGTCTTTGAAAATGTCATTTAACTTCATATAAGTCAGCTGTTTCATAAATGTTATCTGACTTGATAAATGTATTCTGACTTGATAACACTTATGCAAAATGGAGAATGATAACTAGGCTTCAACTCTGTTTCATAAATGTCATTGTAAGTATGTGTAGTCAGTAAATGATTCTTACTCGCATAATTGAGTAAGTAGAAGTATGTGTAACAGAAATTGAGTAATGAAATGGGATACATAACTTGTGCATTTCAATATAATAAACTGATTTTAATTCAATATAGGACAAGTTAAATCAAAATGAATTGATTCATACATCAGTTAAGGTTATTGAACTTGAAATACAACAAATTGAAGCAAAATAGACCAAATGGAAATGATTGAGGTGATAATGAAATGATTTCAATTGAAATAAATGGAATATGAGTTTCTGACGTTTTTGAAATGGATAATGAAAAGTGTCATGCTTTTGAAATGGATAATAGAATGGTTAATGCTTCTGAAATGGGTGACAAATGGTTTAATGCCATAAGGGGTGCTATGAGGTTCATAAACACTCATATAACACCCTAACTTGGTCCAAAGGACACTGATTTTGAGTTATTACTCTGCTTACTTCCCAAATTTCAGTTTCATACTTATTTAACTCAGTTTTTAACCCAAGTAAGCTTCTTAACCCAAGTAAGCTTCTGTACATAATCAAACTTGTTGAACTCACTACACTATGCAATTTTGTTGCAATACCCATAATTATATAGAAACTTCTGAAAATATTTTCAAATATCACAAAGTTCTATATTCACTCATATTACCGTTTGATGGTCTGCATTACAAAATCTATATCTTTCACTCCCAACCTCCAAATGAGATGTAAAACCCCAATATGAAAAGCTCACAATGTCCATTAAAACTTTCATTTAAGGCACAAAGCATGATTCATATAGTAAGGCCCCTAAAATTAGGATAGAACACAGACATGCACAGTTTCAGTTCAATCTGCGCAGTCGTAGAAAAACGACTATAACTTTTTCCACAGAACTCCAATTAAGGCGATTTAAAAGCCATTTTAAAGATAACACCTTGATCTATCTACACCCCAAAAATCACAATTTTCGGTGGCCCAATCAACACCAGTTTTTTCGTAGAGTTACTATTTTAGTTCAGTTCCTAGTTCCAATGTATTTTGCATAGTCTTAGGTAAATTGGTCATAACTTTGTCCACACAACTCGAAATTGAGTAATTCAAAATCCTATTGAAAGCTCACTCATCGAAGTATCTTCACACCAAAAATGATGAATTTTTGATGTGCCAAACAGTACCAGTTTAATCCTGAAATTATCCCTGTTTTGGGTCTGTTTATTGCATAACAGCACTTACTTGTAAGCTTTACTTGACATAACCACCCATTAAAACCACTCTTTAACTTATATAAATCGGCATAAACATTTTGATATTCATTACCAATGCCAAAGATCACAAAATCTCATTTAAAACAATCAAAATCCAACACTTAAACATGAAGCTTGCATGATTAAGATAAAACCCTAGCATCATCCAACTTGAACTCCATCATGATCCATCACCAAGATGATTCTTAATTCAATAAAAATAACATGATCCATCATCAAAATAACCAAAACAAGAAGCAAGAAGCAAGAACCAAAAATTCAACGAACAAGTTGAAGTCACTTACTTTGAGCTCGAAATAAGTGGAGATGGAGATGATATTTTGTGGTTTTGAGGATGGAAAATGGTAGCGAATAGAGGGAGGTTGTTTGGGGATTGAAATCCTTGTCGAAGAGTGGCTAGAAAGTAGCCAGAAAACACCACAAAGCTAGTGGGGGAGGGGCTGGCCATGTGGTGTAGAGAGAAGGGAGAGGGAAGAGAGAGAAAGGAGAGCTTGATTGCTTGGTTGCAAATAAAGCTCATGTCAAATAAATACTTGGATGATATTGATCATCAAAAGCTACTTTTTGCTAACCATAATTAAGGCCTAAATAAGGGTAATTAGTTAAATAAAGAGGGTCAAGTCTTAGTGGGTCGAAATCGTCCTTAAACGGGCTCGGGTTTGGAAAAGAACTGAAACCGAGCGCGTTTGCAAAATTTTAATTTTTTAATTTTTTTTTGAAAGCTCAGAATTAAAATGTAATGTCATGAAAAATAAGCTAATCTTTTAAATCATAAATATCGAGGCCTACTATCAATTTTTTCCGAAATTATTCGGTAAATGAAATTAGAAGTGCAAAGTAGGGCCCGAAATGAATTTTTTCAATTGGAATAATTCAATGAGATAAATAAATGTAAAAAATAAATAACATGGCTTACTTAAATAAATAAATATGATTTACGGTCGGGCTATTACATTTTTGCTGAATTTTTATGTGTAAAAATTGTCAATTTTTAGCTACAGATGGCTACAAATTTCAACCCAGCAAGTAACTTTTTGTTAATTAAAATTAAATGCTAAAATGAGCAATTAGTGAAATAACAAAGTTAGTAAGGTTTTGGGCTTTTGTTTTGGGCCCAACAAGCCAGGTTTGGGTTTGAAAAATTATTCCAAGTGTCGGGAAAATTTTATATTGTTCGAGATTAAACTTTACTGAAGGTAAGAAATTAATTAGTCGCTAAATTATACTTACTAAGGCTTAATATCGATTCACCTAATATTTAATCAATCAACGAAACTTGAATTAACAATCAATGAAACTTTAATTGTAAAGTGGGACCCAAATGAAATTTCTCCAACCGGGATGATTAAATAAGATAAATGAAAGCGGAAAATTTAAATGACATAAGGTAATTCAGTAAATATATAAATTGAGTGTAATTGAATTAATAAAGATGATTTGGTTAAACAAATAACCATGAGTGACTAAATCAATAAACATGATTAATTAAATGAATAAACATGATTAATTAAATAAATAAATATGATTTAAATAAATAAATATGAGTTAGGGTCAGGTTATTACAACCTTCCACCCCTAAAGAATTTCGTCCTCAAAACTTATGATTTTTGATCATCTACACAATGCCACCTCAAATATGGATAGTTGGTTTTCATTGCTTTCCTCCAAAAAGGTATGATTAGCCCAATGTGCATGCTGATTAATCCTACGATCGAGTATCTAGATCCTCAGTGACTTTATCGGCTCGATTACTTTGGTTTAAAATTGATATTCTCTTCAAAAGAAAAACTTGTTACTGCAAAGGAGGTACTCTACTCTACTGGTTCTCTGTCTTAACCACTAATAACTATGAAAAGCATTGCATTTTCTAATAAGTACTCTAATACTGACTAATAATGCCCAATGTAACGAGGACTCAATTATCTCTGATATCCAGACTCTTGACACCCTTGACTAGAGAAGCCCTTTGGAATACTTTATATCTCATATGAACTTTGATTGTCTCCTTCTTTAGTCAATATGACCATATGACTCTTGTGTAGTCCTTGTGTCACTTAGCATGTACTTGAATTAGCGCATTATTCTCAATGTTTTTTCTAGCTTACTCTAATACCGCTAGACATTGATTGAGATTATGCCCTTATCAAAATGTCCTCATCTGATGTTCTTAATGCATCACATGATCTTTCCTTATCAGACTAGTCTAAGATCTGCTCTAAGTCTAAATTAGACGCTAGAATAAACATGGCTAGAGATGAGAATGATGGAATTGGTAGTCAAGTGAGTCATTAGGAACAAAAGAAATAAAGAATGAGACTAGAAAAGATTTATAAAGGAGGGATTAACATGGGGTGGTTAGAATAAAGATAACCATAAGTGTATCATGAATTCTGAAATATAATGCCACAAGAATTATGGTTTATAAATATGGATCATAAAGGGTCCAATAAATAATCAACCAAGGAGAAAGATGGCCCGATTATACTCAGGTTTAACTGATAATTGGAAACAAGATGACAAGCAACTGAGCTTCAACTAGGTGACTTTACAGCCACAAGCAACAAGATAAGTGCAATAAATAGATAGGGCAAGCAATGTGCAATAAATAGATAGATAGATTGGATTAGCAAAGTGCAATTGGTAGACAAATAGATTATACAAGTAAAGTGTAATGGATAGATAAATAGATTGAGCAAGCTACAATACAAACATGCCTTTGCTCATATGAAGCCAATTCTAGTACGACAATAAGATTAAATAGAGCATGCGGAAGTTTATTTATCAGAATGTAAGATATAGGTGTGGGAGTTGAAGTTCAAAATAAAGAGAGTAAGGGGATTATGACAATTGTAATCGCCTACACTAATGAGAGTTGAATTACATTATGAATTCAGAACAAGTTGTACGAGCTTATCAATATGAATAAATAAGACGTAAGGTAGATGTGTGAATCGGCTTTCAGCGGAATAAACTACAACTGATGATCTTGAAACAAGGATGGTGAAGGTTGAGAGCACTGGAATGTTGACAACCATATAAGGTCGAACAAAAATGTATTGCACATTTAACAATGGTTTTGCCAATCAAACTAGATTGAATGCCCAATGAATATGGTTCCAGCAATACTAATAGAGGCATATTTATAAAAAATAACAGGGGGATAATCTAAAGTGTAAAGAGATGTAACCACATCATGAACTCTTGTGAGGATATTTTTTTATTGGTTATAAAGGACCGACATGTAAGTTGAATTACAAAAATGTTTGAAATGCCAATACGTCAAGATGAAGGAGTCAGTCTTATGACTGAACGTGATGGCATCCATCAATAACACATTCTGTAGTAAATGAAAATCTTGGGTAGGCATATAAACTCCAAAACAGCTCGTAGATGGAAATACCACAAATCGTTGTTTAACATTAATAAGATAGGCTGTACTAGTAAAGAAAGGATTGACAAAATAACTTGAGTAACGACTACACACAGTCATAGCCATAGAGTAGTATGCCAACATAATGTTACGGTGCCATAGAAACATGAACAATATAGATCCATTTAATTGCTGATAGGCGCTTAATGACTAGGTTTGAAGCAACCAAGGGCCTTGCAAGCAATAAATGAATTAGTACCCAAATAGAAGCAAGGAGTTCAAGTAGGTGAAAGTAAAAATATGAACATAGGGATGACTGAACTGTAAGTAGAATGGGTCAAATATGCTTGGAAAGAGCTACAAATCACACAATAATGCACACCAGAGGTCATTATAGGCTCCATCATAGAAACAGAGAATTAAACGATTATGATTGTCAGGATTTGAATCACCTATAAGAATGGTTGCTCAGGTGTTGAACTAAACTCGAACCTCTTGTATCCCACTCATTCTATAACCTTACTACCATGTCATGAGTTGAGCTAAAATGATGCCCTTCTGAGTAAAGTAATCCAGTCTCATGTATCCACTTGATATTGCTCCGAATGGTCTCTACATCGCTGACTCTTATTGAGAATGCAATAGCGAAGGCTGGTTGATAGATATAGCTAACTATAAGAGATTCAGGTAATAAAAGATATGGCATGTGATACTTCTCTGATCCTCTTCATCACCCATTACTGGATCACTGAATAACTCATAACCTAATAACACACCCCATTTCCAAAAATTCCTTAAGAGTATGATGTGCATACGAGCAGAGCCTACTAGTTATGTGTACATACATATCACTTAATACTAGTGAAATGAATATTCTTAATACTGATGGAATGAATATTCTCAATACTGATGAAATGAATATGCTTGGTACTGTTAAAATGAATATTATATCACTTCTTTGGGTCCTTTTCCTTTAATCCTGCATATCTAACTTTCATTGCTCCTGACACTAGAATCGTTCCACCACCTCGGCCCCTCACTTACTTCCCACTTGTTTCCTTGTAACATTGCTATGCTCTCTACATTAGTTCCATGTAACATTACTATGCTTGCTAAAAGATAATAACATGGAGTCTTCTACTCTTGTTAGCTTAGTGGCCAAAGCCCAAATGCTCATTCATAAGCATATTGCAGAGTCTAGTTTACATTAACACCACATCCAACCTTTCCTTTGTGAATGCCTAGGAAGGTAATCGTAATCCAATGATGGAACAGTCACAATAGGGGCTATCTTGAGTCGTCCCTTGCTCAGTGTAATATCCCAATATTAAGTATGCTCATATGCGTTTAAAGGACTCCCTACAGACCACATGTGAGATTTTTTATAAACACTCCATTATAAATCAAGAGAGTGTTAGTGGCAAAGAAATGATGCCCCTAAACAATTCAAGGTAACTGGGGCAGAAATAAGTCAATGATAGGAAGTAATGAGAGCATTGCTGAACTTAGTGTCAAGACCAAATAATTTCTATACTTGGCAGCTTAATCTTACTCGTGCCACCCATATAATGCCAAGTAGCACACCATAACCTACTAACTGTTATCACCAGACATAAGCACTCATTGTAAGGTTTATCTCATACTGGTTCACCTCAAAGATATTACCCCACAAGGCATTTCCTTATCTAGAGGTTTAAATCTAACTTGACACTGTATTAATCCCTTAAGAAGTTGCCAATGGCATCCCCACATCAGGTTTCAACCATCACTGTACCCAAGATCAGGTATATTAACACACCTCAATAAAACTCTCAAATTCTGGGGCAAAATGGACAGAGTTCTGCATAAAAATTTACTAAAATCCAACTTAAAGCCTTACAATAAATACCTGAAATGGAGAGAAACACTTTAATACCTCAACGGCCACACACCAGAGTTCATAACTCAACGGGTCACACAACCGGAGTGCACGAATGCAAAAATTTAAACAAAGAAGAGAAATGAAACATACAATACAACTCCTAGATAATGAGAGCATGCCTCACTAATAGGTCATCCAAATGGTTCCACACTCCACTTTGTTAATGCTCGAATCTCAGGATAATACCAAATGATTAAGTCACCGAAATGGAAATGGTTCCTCCATATACGCCCATACATATGAACTTATAGTTAATAACTCATTTAACTGGTCTGACATAACTCATACACATCTTGATAGCTCACTCGTGAACACTTGATAGCTCACAATGGCCCTTAAAACCTTAGCTCTGATACCAAATCTGTAATGCACCCAAAGTGCTAATTACTTGATTCATAGATAACTGTAACTGAAGACTTAATGATGGAAGGCACCACTGCCATCCTGATAAGGACAAGGCTCACTGGAACCATTCAATCTTGCAACTTATGTTCACAAACACAATATCTATTAAACTGAAACACTTCAAGTCCAAAGTCCATAATAGTTCAACTTCAATACAATTGACTTAATCATACCATGTGCTAACTAGCACTCCACACTACACAAGTATATTGAAGATAGACCCAACTTGACGCTGAGGTCGATCCCAACGTTCATGCTATGCTGAATCCACTGTGAGCATTTGATGACTTCCAAAAGGGCTTGCTAAATGAAGAAACATGTGATACTTCATCACCTAAAATGGAAAACATGAAAACAATTCAAAAATTTGAGCTAAAAATCAGTACATGCATTCTTGTATTGTAAAATGAGTATAGAAATACTGTTGATGGGTACCCGCCTTACAATTCATTTAGTTTGCAATAGCAATTGAAACGTAAGTAAACAAAACTGAATTGCTCATTATTATCTATAAGTGAATCCCTTGATGGATATGACGATCCATTAATAGGTGCACACTTGCCATGTTGATCGGGAACCCTGACCTGACATCGCAACGTATCACTGATTGAAGAGTCATCGCCCTACTACTGACGGGGTCACTAATTATGTGATAACTTTCTAATTAAACTGATTCATTGATATACTTACCGAAATGATGTTATAACTTGATAAAATGGTGGAGAATCTTAAAGATACAGGCAATGAAAGTACCCTGAGTCTTTAAAATGGATTCGAACTAGACAAATATGTTCCAACTTGATGAAACTTAGGCGTAATAGGGAATGATAAATTAGGCCTCGACTCTGATTCACAAATGTAATGGTAGATATGTGTAGTCAGTAAATGATACTCACATAACTTGTAACTTTGATAGAAATTCAATAAGTAATTAGCATCTATAACTTGAATAAATCAATGTAAGATAGTTTATGCTGAGATAACCCCAAAACTGGATAATTCAAGGTAATTAATCTAATATAAAGTTAAATGGAAGTAAAATAAACCACAATAAGATAGATGAGATTAAAAAGGAAAAGGCCTTGATGGTTATAAATAGATTGACAACAAGAGTAAATGATTCTTGATAATAGGCCTTCATGATGGTTATAACGAAAGATTGGTTTTTTTTAATACCTGTGAAATGAATTGATAATACGGGTTTAAGGCTAAGAGATATGTATCTTGGTTCAAAATGGCATATATTACACTAACTTGGTCTGATAAATACGATTTTTGAGTCAATGCTCTCGCCACTTCCATATTTCATTCATAAGTCCATTAGATATAGAATTCCACCCCAAATGAGTCATTTGACCCAATAGAAGCTATTAAGCTCACTAAACTTGGTATTTTCTTTGTAAAATCCATAATTGATTCAAAACTAATAAACAAGCTCCCAAAATGTATATGTGTCTTCTTCTCTCTCATTAATCAAGCTAAAAGCTCTATCAAAGTCCATGAATATTCATTTCCCCCTCAACTGATCTTATTTTGGCCCATAGTACATCAAATTACTCCATGATAAATTTACTCAATAATCAATAATCTTTCTTTGCATAATTACTCATAATGCTCCCATAAGCTCAAATACTCACATCATTAATCCAAATAGCCCCATTTGGTCTCCTTTGAGATTTTCCATAATTCACTAATTAGTCCAAAAATTAGACATCACCTCTTTTTACACCAAAATCATTATAGTTTATTATAATCTCACGTAATCAATTCAAATAACCACGGATTATTCAAAAATTAAATTAAATCATACATATATACTCAACCCTAATTTTGGCAAATTCACATAACCTTCATTTTCAATCCAATAACATATCCAATATCATAAATCACCTAATGTGATCCAGATGAACATATTTAATACAAAAATTCACTTAAATCAAGCATAATCATGAAAACCCTAATTCTTGCTCATTCAAGTGAGCATCCAAATAACCATAATTGGCTTCAAAATGATCATCTAACATCATATTTTTCATGATTTATAACGTAAATCATAACAAGATACATAAACAAGCTCGAACTCATACTTGCTTAATTTCAAGGCACTTGATCATGTTCTTGATCAAATACCTATAACTCCAAAAATCTGCAAACTCAATAAAAATTGCACAATAACTATCAATTTGATCATATAAGCAATAATAATAACTAAAACAACCGCAAAAACTCAAAATAGAATAAGTTACGGTTTTGAGTATACCTTATTTTAGGCTTGAATTAGAGGAAGGAGGGGGCTGTTTTGAGTGATTTGGGCAGTTGGACATGATAGCTGGCAGCAAGGGAAAGTCAGGGCAACCGGGAGGTGGCTAGAAAAGTGGCCGGAAGCCACTAAAAATGGTGGCACAAAGGGCAGCAGCTGCTGCCCCTATTTTTTGCAAATGACGTGAAGTAGAGAGAGAAAAATGTAGAGTTGGGCTTTGTTATTTTTATAGAATTTTTGTGTGCAAAAATTGTCAATTATTAGCTACAGATGGCTGCAAATTTTCAACCTAAAACGTAGCTTTTTGCTAATTAAAATTAGGTGCTAAAATGAGTGATTAGTGAAATAACAAAGTTAGCAAGGTTTTGGGCTTTTGTTTTGGGCCCAACAAGCAAAGTTCAGGCTTGAAAAATTATTCGAAGTGTTAGGAAAATTTTATATTGCTCGGGATTAAAGTTTACGGAAGGTAAGAAAATAATTAGTCACTAAATTATACTTACTGAGGCCTAATATCGGTTTACCTGATATTTAATCAATCAATGAAACTTAAATTAACAATCAATAAAACTTGAATTACGAAGTGGGACCCAAAGAAAATATCCCCTAACTGGAATGCTTAAATACGATAAATGAAAACGGAAAGTTTAAATAACATAAGATAATTCGGTAAATATATAAATTGAGTGTAATTGAATTAATTAACATTATTTGGTTAAACAAATAACCATGAGTGACTAAATCAATAAACATGATTAATTAAATGAATAAACATGATTAATTAAATAAATAAATATGATTTAAATAAATAAATATGGGTCAGGGTCGGCTTATTACACTTAGGGCTTATAAACTCTATGATGGGGGCATTACCACCGTCCCAAAAAGGACAAGACTTAAAGCAAATACTCTAGAGATAGTATAGTTGAGCATAAATCAAACTCATACACGTTCAACATCATAACTAACAAGAGGTTTATATATCCTAACTATGCAATTACGATAAAGTTTAGATCTCCATCAACTAAAGATCTCAAACGCTGCTCCAAGGATGAAAGCTATACATGTACATCATTACTGTTGATCTATTCAAACTCCCTTGCTCAACTTATTTCTCTAGCTTATTCGCTATCATGAAGGCGTTTCACTGATCATTTACCTAAAACAAAACATGAAAAATATTTCAAACTATGAGTCGAAGCTCAGTACATGCATTCCTGTATTGCAAAATAATCATTGCATAAATTGGTTGGGTGCCCGCTTTGCAATTCATTTTACTTAAAAATAGTAAATGAGATGAATGTAAATTGTATTGTTGGTTATTATCTGATAGTGAACCCATTGTAACTGCTACAATCTATAGATAGGTGTACACCTGTCAAGCCTATCGGGAGTCATGGCCTGAGACTGCATGGGAAACTGAAGGATAAGTGCTCTATAAATGATAACGGACGGGGTCACTGATTAGGTGATAAATCACTGAGTAAACTGATTCATTAATATACTTACCAAGATATTATAGCTTTGATAAAAGCATTCTAATTTCTAAAGATATTGGCAATTGACGTACCTGAAGTCTTTAAAAATGCAATCTTACTTAACAATACTTATGCACAATGAGAAATGATAGATTAGGCACCGATTCTGTTTAAGAAATGTAATTATAGGTATATGTAATTAGTAAACAACGCTGACTTTCATAGTTGTAACTGTAATAGAAATTCATTAAAAGGCATCCATAACTCAAATAATCCCATAGAAGATAATTTACACCAAAATGATTTGAAAACTAAATGAATTAGGGTAATTCAACTCAAAGTGAAATGATGTGGAGTAAAATTGATCAAACTAGAATAATTGAGATCATAAAAGAAAGACTTTGATGGTTATAAATTGATCACAGGTTTATGATATTTCTGAGATGGATGATAAAGGTTTGAGGGCAATTGGAATGGTGGTAGGTTCAGAATAAGTCTAAACACATGAATTTGGACCAATAAACACTAATCTTGAGTTATCAATCTCCCCATTTCTCCAGTTTCGTTGCATATGCCACACAACTTAGTTTTCTAAACCAAATAAGCTTCTAAATACAATCAAAGTCGTTACCGATTTAGGGTCTACCTTAGAAAATTCATAACTTTCCCCCTTGGCCTCAAATGGAGACCTAAATCCCAATTTGGAAAGCTTAAGAAGTCTCTCAAAACTTTTATTCACAGTACAAAGCACAATTCCCATAATATGGTTCCTAAAATTGAGCTTAAGACAACTGTGCATAGTTGTGGTCTAACCTACATAGTTTTAGCAAAAAGCATTTGAAAGCTAATTTATTGATCTATCTACACACCAAAAATCACAATTTTCCAATGTGCCACACAATACCAGTTTATTCATAAACAGGCCCCTGTTCCATGTCTCAACACGGCCTACTGCCCACATTTTCAACCCCCCTTTTTTCACATAATTTCCTTTAAAATCACTTGTTAAAATTATTAACCATGATTGGTTCCTCAACATCACCTTACATAGCCATGATACTCAATCTTTACTCCATAATCATCTTCATCAAATTCTTAATTCGTCTCCCTACAAAATTACTCAAAACATATCCATAATCTTACTTAGTTGCATGAATGAGCAAAATAACCTGTTGCATAATCTACCCCTTTGTCACAGGAATCACACAAGTCATTTTCCAAGCTACTAACACATCCAAGATTCATTTCTCATCCAAGTATGCATAAATAACATGCTTGATACTAAGAGTAAACTAAACCATGCATAATCATCAAAATCCTAGCTTATGATCAACTTAGATTCACCTTTAACTCATCCAAAACCACACCAACTCCATCATAATCATTGATAATTCTAAAAATTACAAAATCAAATACAAATCAATCTATAAACATCATTTTAACTTAAGCTTGCATGATCATGAACAACCTCAATCCTTTGTTTGCTTTCCAACTTGACCAACAATCAAAATATCAAAATAACTCTTGTTTCTATCAAAACAACATGATTAACCACCAAAACAACAAAAATAAGAATCAAAACCAAAATACAAATCAAAATCAACATGATAGGGTTAGGGTGCTACTCACTTTGATGCTTGAAAAAGAGGTATAAGTGGTGATTGATGTTTGTGGGAGTGTGGGTGGTGGCTAGGGTTGCTGCTGGTGGTTGTCTGGTGGCTAAACTAGTGGCAGCGAGGCTGACTGGTGGTGGTGGTAGGTGTGAACAGTAGCAGCAACAACGGTGCAAGCCAGCATGGCTTAGAGAGAGAGAGAGAGAGACAGAGAAAGAGAGAGAAGGAGGAGATTGATATTTGGGGGTTTTACTTGGCTGAAAATGATTCACTCTTACTTGGCTAAGTTTTCATCTACCAAAAGTAAGATTAAGCCAATGGTAATTAGACACATTTAATGGTGATTAGCTAAGTAAAATGAGGTAATAGATTGTTTAGCCAAAATTGGGCCAAAAATGAGTTTGGGCCCGAAAGAAAATTACACTTTATGCGATTGAAATTTTTCGTACCTCAAAATTAAATTTTTGGGCCATCATGAAAATAATTTAATATTTTTTAAGACGTATTTATCAGGGCCGGCTATCGATTCACTCGAAATTTTATAATAATAAAATCTGAATTGCGAAGTGGGGTCCAAATGGAATTTTCCCAACTAGGATCTTTAAATGCGTTAATTGACTATGAGAAAAATAGTAATCATGATGTAATTAAATAAATAAATATGATTTAAGGTCGGGCCATTATACAAGACAATATGTTTAGGTACACCTCGCAACTGCACCACCTCTTTGACATAAATTTGAGCCAACTTATCAACTTTCTAAGAGTCATGTACTGCTACAAAATAAGTGGACTTGGTGAGTCTATCAACTATTACCCAAATGACTTTTCTCCTTCACGCTGCTAGAGGAACCCCATTGCGAAATCCATTGAAATGGAATCCCATTTCCATGTGCGAAGTCTAATGGTCTCAATTCACCAACCACCTGTTGATGCTCAACCTTAATCTTTTGATAGGTAAGGTATTATCCATATACTCAGCTATGCCTCTTTTTAGGTTGCTCCACCAAAAAGGTTTACCTTAAATCCCTATACATTTTCATTCCCCTCCTTGGGTGGATGGAAATACTTTGCATTGTAGGCTTTGGACATTATCCTTTCTTTTAGCCCCATCCTTTGAGGTACATAGATTTTCTTTTGAAATCTAACAATTCTTTGCTCATCCCCGATGGACTCCAACACTTTCCCTTTGCTCTTATTCAACTTAATTCTTTTTATCTCTGCATCACCCACTTGTGGCTTCTTAATCTCATCCAAGAGGGTGGGTTGAATAGATATTGTAATAGCCCAACCCTAAATCATGTTTATTCATTTAATTTCATCATGTTAATGATTTTCTCGCATTTATTTATCACATTTAATCATTCCGGTGGAAAAAAAATTCATTTGGGCCCTAGTTTGCAATTCGAATTTTTATTATCGTAAAATCTCGAGTTAATTGATAGACGGTCCTGATAAATGTTTCAAAGATTAAATTGTTGTTCACAACAACACATGTATTTTGTCCCGAGCTATGCAAAAATTTGATTTCAAAGAAATAATTTTTCTTAACATGCCTAAACTATATAAGCCCAATTATAGGCCCAACAAGTTTATGCCTTTGATTTAGCTAATTCTCTTTGATTTATACCTAATTATAATTAGCTAAAAGCTACTTTTTAGGAGGATAAACATTAGCCAAGTATGTTAGATAAGTTAAAAAAATTCAATCAAACTCAAGCCACTTCTTTTCCCCTCTTCCTCTCTACATTCGGCCACTCCCCAGCTGAGCTACCGTGTTCTACTGCTGTTTTTGGCTAGCCTGCCATGAGCTCGGGGCTACCTCCGACCACCTCGACACCCTAGCACCACCAGCCGCCATCTGCAATCCTCAAAACCACCAAATATCACCTCCATCTCTTATTTTTTTCAAGCTTAAAGTGAGTAAGCCTAACTTTGTTTCTTTGAATTTTTGGTTTTGATTCTTGTTTTATTATTCTTGATTGTTGATCATGTTGCTTTGACAGAAATAAAAGTCATCTTGAAGTTTTAATTGTTAGTTAAGTTCGAAAATATGAGAGGGTTGAATTTGTTCATGATCATGCAAGCTTAAGGTTGAAAGAATGTTTTTTTTTGATTGTTTCATATTTGATTGAGTAGTCTTAACCTTTAGTAATGTTTATGAGGGTGTTTTTGTGATTTTGGATGAGATGAAGATGAAGTAAGTTGGTTATAAGCTAGGGTTTTAGCAATTATGCATGGTTTGAATTATTCTTGGCATCAAGCAAGTTGTTTGAATGCACTTTGATGCAAAATGAATCTTTGATTGTCTTTCAAATTAAAAAAATGATTTGGTGTGATTCTTGAAAATAGGGTTGGATTATGGGAATTTCTCTAATTGATTATAAAGGGTCATTTTGCTTATTTATGCAAATAAATAAGATCATGGATGTATTTTGAGTAGGTTTGAGGAAGAAAAGAATTGAAAATTTGATGTAGATGATTATGGGGTGAAATTGAGTATTATGGCTTTATATAGTGATGGGAAGGACCAAAGCTTTGTTACCTGATTTTAACGAGTGATTTTAGATGAGGATTTATGTGAAAAGAAAGAAGAAAGTAAAAGAAGTGTGGCTGTGAACTGGCCATTAAACTGGTAATGATCAGCTCATTAAAAAATTGTGATTTTTCGTGGGTGAATAGGTCATTGCGTTATCTTTCAAATGCATTTTGAATTTCCTTTATCTGTGTTCTGTGAAAAATGTTATGGCCCTTTTGCTAGAACTATGTAGGTTAATCAAAACTGGTACACTTGTGTTCTAGCCGAATTTTGGGAACCCTATTGTAGGAATCATGTTTTGTGTTGTGAATGAAAGTTTTTTTGGGACTTGTTAAGCTTTCTACATTGGCGCATTAGGTCTCAAATGGAAGGCGAAAGATTAAGTTACGAGTCATTTATTCTAGCCCCTATTAAGCCCTTACCTTTTTTTTAAACTAAAATATTAACTATGAAAGTCAAAATATTTGTTAACTATGTGCTCCTATAATGATATTTTGAATAGAATCAGGGCCTAATCTATCATTTTCTTCCCTTTTTGTACATAATCCTACTCAGCGAATTTCATTAAAAGTACCAGGTACGTTCATTGCCTGTATCTTGAGAAATCAACATGTGTTTATCTAAATTATAATGTTTTGGTAAGTACATCAATGAATCAGTTTAATCAATAATTTAGTACATAATTAGTGACCTCTTCAGTTATCAGTTACAGGGCATTGCCCTTCAATTACCCGCGCGGCTTCAGGCTAGGTCCCCCGATCGACCTGGCAGGTATATACCTATCCACAGATCGTAACAGTTGCCAGGGGTTCACTATCAGATAATAATTAGCAATGCAATTTTATTTTTATCTCATTCCCTATTTTAAATTAAATGAATTGCAATTTGGGCCCAACCAGTTTTTCCATGAACATTTAACAATATAGGAATGCATGCACTGAGTTTCGGCTCACAGTTTGAAATGATTTCATGTTTTGTTTTAGACAAATGTTCAGTGAATCGATGTCAGGTTAGCAGGCCGACTGAAGAAGATAAGTGAGTTAGAAAGGCTGAAAGGAACAGTGGTGTATTAGAGCTAAGATGCTTTTAGCATTGTATTGTGAAATACTCTGATGTCAGAACTATATGCGTTACAGAGAATTACTATATTTTGGTGTAAACTTTGGGATTCTAGAAACTGTTGATATATGGTTTCGATGGTTTGTTGTAACGCCCCAAATATACGTGATTCATTGCCTGCATTCTCCTACTTGCATTTACCTGCTTAAGGTTATCAATAAGATATAATAACTCAATAAACGAGGCGTTACCGCCGTCCACAAAGGACAAGGCTTCCCTTATACATGAAAACTTGCCATAAACCAAAGGTTACCCTATAAACGGGTATTCACCATCATAATCACTTAAACCATTTGGTTACATACAGAAATGGGTCTAACATCCCAAGGTTTACATCAACATACATAACTCAGTTCAAAAGTACAGTTATAACACCAAAATACATAAGGCAGTTCACATATACAGTTGAAACTCCAGAATACACCATAATATGCTAAGATAACATCTTAGCTCTCCCACACCGCCAATCACATGGACGATCTTGCCTCATTCATCACTTTCAGCCTCCCTGCCCGCTTGAGAGCGGTTCACCGAACACTTTCCTAAAACAAAACATAAAACATTTCGAACTGTGAGCCAAAGCTCAGTACATGCATCATTGTACTGATAAAGATTCACTGAAAAGTTATGTGGGCCCGCTTGCAATTCATTTTAATTAAAAACAGGGAATGGGATGCATATAAAACTATATTGCCAATTATTATCTGTTAGTGCACCCCTGAGTAACTGCTACAATCTGTGAATAGGTGTACACCTGCTAAGCCGACCGAGGGACCTGGCCTGAAACCACGCGGGTAACTAGAGGGCAATGCCTTATAACTGATAACTGACAGGGTCACTAATTATGTGATAAAGCACTGATTAAAATGATTCATTGATGTACTTACCAAAATATTATGATTTCGATAAATACGTGCTGATTACTAAAGATACAGGCTATGAACGTACCTGGAAGTTTTAAATATTAGTTCACAGAGGAATAAGATGCACTAAAGTGAAGGAAATGAAAGCTTAGGCCTTGATTCTGTTCAAAAGTTCGTTATAGGAACATGAGGTCAGAAACGATCTTGTTCTTATAATGAATAACTTTAAATAAAACTGGCTTATGAAGAACTTTTACACACTAGTTCAATGATTAAACCAAAATGATGACAATATAAACCATAGAAATGTGATTTAAGGCACGGTAGCAAGTTTAGAGCATAAGGGCTTGCAAAGAGGGTACGGAAAGAATAATCCACAACTTAAACTCCCGACCTTGAAATGAGATGTAAGACCCTAATATAAATAGATTAGGAAGTCCTCTAAAACTTTTATTAAGGACACAAGGGGTTCCTAAAATGGGGCTAGAACATCAACATGTTAGTTTTAAGCCCACCCTGCACAGGTTTAGTAAAATGACCATGACTTTCTCCACAGACCTCGGATTAATGCGATTCAAGAGCCATTGTGAAGCTAACACACTGACCTATCTACCCACCAAAAATCCAAATTTTTCACTTGGCCGATCATTACCAGTTTCATTTCAAAAATTGTGCTGTTTTTCTGGAAATTTCATTCTCATTGATTGAGTGGGTTCTCTCACTTTTCACACCAATCCTCAACTTGAACTCTTTCCTAACAGCATGTAAACACACTTTAGTACATCCCAACATCATACAAAAACACCACATATAATTCCACTTCATAGTCATGTCAAATAAAGCTCCTTTTCTAGTCACATATACACACACACCTCAAATTTAACATTAGTTGGTCCAAATCATGCATTTTGGACAAAACCCTAACTTTGGGTCAACTTGAACTCACTCCCATCTTTTCTAAACACCATAAACACCAGAACAAACTTTAATATATTAAGAGATAGGCAAAAACAAGGATAAAACAATCACTAAACAACACTTGAACAAGAAGCTTGCATGACCAAGATGAAACCCTAACCCTAGCCTCATCCAATTTCATTCCAACATAATCCATCAATAGGATGATTCTTAATACCATAAAAACAGCATAATCCATCACTAAAACAACCAAAATAATAAACAAAAACCAACAAGATCAAGAATCAAAAACAAATTCAGCATAGGAGGTGAAAAGAATACTCACTTTGAGCTTAAAGAGAAGTAGAAATGATGCTGGGTGCTTGAAAGAGTGAGAGGGATGGTTGGGGTGGTGAGTGGTGGTTGTTTGGTGGCTGAAATGGTGATGGTGCTGCTATGAATACTGCAGTCGTGACTTAGAGGGAAGGAGGAGAGAAATAGGAGAGAGAAAGTGTCTTGAAATTGCTTGGTGTAAAATGAAAGCTTTGCCTAATTTATACTTGGCTGAAAATGAATGTCAAAAAGCTACTTTTGCTAAGCTTAATTAAGGCCTAATAAAGAGAGTTTAGCTAAACAAATGAGGGTCAAGTCTTGTTGGGTCGAAATCAACCTTAAACGGGCTCGGGTTTGGAAAAGAGCTTAAACCCAGTGCGTTTGCGATTTTTTTTTTCAAAAATTGAGATTAAATGATTGTAGTGCCATGAAAAAGCATTAAATCGTTAAATTCATAAAATATCAAGGCCTAAATCAATTTTCAAAATTTGACTAGAATAAAACCCCGAATTGCGAAGTGAGGGCCTATTTAGAAATGTCCAATTGGAATAATAAAAAGAAATGATGTAAATGAAATGAAATTAATCACATGGATTAACGAAATAAAATTAATAAACATAATTTAGGGTCGGACTATTACAGTCTCCCCCTTAAAAAGTTTCGTCCTCGAAACTGATGAACTTTACCATATCATGCCGATGTACCTCGAATAAATGTGGATATGCAGTTTTCATAGCTTCTTCGGGCTCCCAGGTTGCTTCTTGGGAGGTGTGGCTCGTCCAGAGTACTTTGACCAATGGCATCTGCTTGTTGCGTAGCTGTTTAATCATGCGATCTAGTATTTGAACAGGACGCTCCTCATATACTAGATCTTCAGTAATATCGATAGGTTCAGATACAATGATATGGTCTGGATCTGGCATATATTTCTTAAGCTGAGAGATATGGAACACATTATGTACGTGCTCAAGTTCTACAGGCAGATCTAGCCGATAAGCGACAGGATTCAACTTTTCGATGATTTTATAAGGTCCAATGTACCTTGGACTCAATTTGCCCCGTACTCCGAACCTTTGGACACCTTTGGTTGGTGAGACTTTCAGAAAAACTTTGTCGCCTACTTGAAACTCCAGAGGCCTTCTTCTTTTGTCTGCATAACTTTTTTGTCGACTTTGGGCGACCCTAATATGTTCCCGAATTTTTCTTATTATTTCAGTGGTCTCTTGAAGCATTTCAGGACCTATAATCAGTGCCTCATCCAAATCACTCCAGCACAACGGGGTTCTACATTTTCTTCCGTATAGAGCCTCAAATGGGGCCATTTTGATGGTAGATTGATAGCTGTTATTATAAGAGAATTCCACCAAAAGGTAAATCATCTTCCCATTTCCCTTGGAACTCCAATGCACAAGCTCTCAGCATGTCCTCCAAAATTTGATTCACCCTTTCAGTTTGTCCATCTGTTTCTAGGTGATAGGAGCTACTGAAGTTTAGTTTGGTTCCAAAGGCCTTTTGAAGCGCTTGCCAGAAACGTGCTTGGAATCTTTGATCCCTATTTGAGACTGTCTAAAGGAATCCCGTGTAGACAGACTATCTCTTTAATATACAGTTGGGCTAGTCTTTCAACTCCCCAAGTATCCTTAATTGGCAGGAAATGAGCCGACTTCGTGAGTCGATCAACTATGACCCAGATAGCATTCTTTTTCGAGGCAGAAAGGGATAAACCGATAACAAAGTCCATTGAGATCGAATCCCACTTCCAAGTGGGAATTTCTAAGGGCCGTAGTTCACCCACAGGATGTTGATGCTCTGCTTTAACTTTCTGACAAATTAGATACTTATCCACATATTCTACAACATCCTTCTTCATGTTATTCCACCAAAAATATTGTCTCAGATCTGTGTACATCTTGGTGCCTCCTGGATGCACTGAATAACGAGTATTGTGAGCCTCTTCCAGGATCTGCTTTCTTAATTCCCCATTTTTAGGCACACATAGATGATTCTGGAACCGCAGAGTCCCATCCTTGTGTACTACAAATCCCGGAGACTTCTCTTCCTCTAAATTTTGCTTTATTCTTTGGAGTTCGGGATCACTTTCCTGGTTCAGTCGAATTTCTTCCACTAGGGAAGACTGTACAGTAAGTGCTGATAATTGAGCATTCGTTTGCCTGTGGGACACCAATTGAATCCCATAGTCCTCAAGTTCTCTTAAGAGATTCAATTGAGTAATCACCACAGTATGCAAGCTATGTTGCGCCTTCCTACTCAGGGCTTCCGCCACCACATTTGCTTTACGAGGATGATATTGAATCTGCAAATCATAGTCTTTAAGCAACTCAAGCCAACGCCGTTGTCTCAAATTGAGCCCCTTCTGGGTGAAGATATACTTTAGACTTTGATGATCAGTATAGATCTTGCACGATACCCCATATAAATAATGTCTCCAAATTTTCAATGCAAAGACCACGGCTGCTAACTATAGGTCATGGGTAGGGTAGTTTTTCTCATATGGTTTGAGTTGTCGAGGGGCATAAGCTACTACTTTGTTCTCCTGCATCAGTACGCACCCTAGACCGTTCTTCGATGCGTCACTATAAACTGCATACTCCTTGCCTTCCATTGGTATCGTTAGAATTGGGGCGGTAGTTAGTCGCTGCCTTAGCTCTTGGAAAGCTTTCTCACATCTTTCATTCCACTCGAACTTATTCACCTTCTTCAGTAGATTGGTCAGTGGTGAAGCTATTTTCGAAAAGTCCTTGACGAACCTTCGATAATAACCTGCTAAACCCAGAAAGTTTCTAATCTCAGTGACATTAGTAGGTCTTGGCCATTCTGTGATTGCTTTCACCTTTAGGGGGTCAACTTTAATTCCTTCTTTGGTAATCACATGCCCCAAAAATACCACTTCCTCCAACCAAAATTCACATTTCTTTAGTTTGCCATAGAGTTGATGCTCCCTCAAGGTTTACAGTACTGTTCACAATTGATTCGCATGTTCCTCCTTGTCCTTAGAATAGATAAGGATGTCATTTATAAATACCACCACAAACTTGTCTAAATAAGGTCTAAAAACCCTGTTCATAAGGTCCATGAAGGCTGCAGGAGCACTAGTGAGACCAAAAGGCATCACTGTGAACTCATAGTGACCATACCTGGTCCTAAACACTATCTTAGGAATGTCCTCAGGCTTAATCCTAAGTTGATGGTATCCTGACCTCAAATCAATCTTAGAGAATACTCGTGCTCCTTGTAGTTGATCAAACAAGTCATCTATTTGCAGCAGAGGGCATTTGTTTTTGATGGCA
This sequence comes from Carnegiea gigantea, assembly GCA_029747015.1. Taxonomy (NCBI): domain Eukaryota; kingdom Viridiplantae; phylum Streptophyta; class Magnoliopsida; order Caryophyllales; family Cactaceae; genus Carnegiea; species Carnegiea gigantea. Next base: position 56,865 of record JAKOGI010001084.1, read on the forward strand.
ATCTTGTGCAACTCCGTGTAGTCGATACATAACCTTAAGGTTCCATCCTTCTTCTTAACAAACAATACTGGGGTGCCCCATGGTGACACACTTGGCCTAATAAAGCCTTTCTATAACAACTCATCTAGCTGAATCTTTAGTTCCTTAAGCTCAGTTGGGGCCATACGATACGGGGCTTTAGAAACAGGTTGAGCTCTAGGAAGTAATTCGACTCCAAAATCAATTTCCCTCTGTGGGGGTAGTCCTGGTAACTCTTCAGGGAAAACATCTTCAAATTCACAAACTACAGGTATATTTGCTACTTCCTCTACTTTTGTTTGGGTGTTAATAGTATAACACCAATATCCAATACACCCCTGACATAATAGCTTACTTGTTTTCATAGCGGAAATCAAAGAACAAGATTTTGCCTCTCTTTATCCGTAAAAACACACTTTTCTCCCGTTTTTATGTTTTAAGATAACCTTAAGATCTTCACAGTCAATTTAGGCTCCATATGTATGCAACCAATTCATCTCCAAGATGATATCAAAATCAGACAAGTCAAATTGAATCAAATCCATAGGGAAAGTAGTTTCACCAATGATGATGGGGACAAGTTCATAAGAGAGGAGGCACTCAATCACAAAATTATTGGGTAGCTTAATTCTATAATTGGTTTCCATCCTCTTGTTCTCCAGGCTCAATTGTAAAGCAGCTCGGGTAGATTTAAAAGAATGAGTGGCGCCTGAATCAAATGATACACAAAATGGCTTTGAATTTACAAAGAGAGTTCCAGTGACTACCGTACCAGAGGTAGCAGCTTCCTTTTTGTTCATCAGAAATGCCCTTCCTGCAACTGCAGGCCTTGTAGGTGGGGGTCCCTGGCGGGGCGGAGCCAAGGGTTTTGCTGCGCCCTTGTCTACAGCTTTCGGTCGTTGGGGGCATGCAACGATGAGGTGTTCAGGACTTCCACACCACATGCATTTATTGGTGCCAACTCGGCATTCAGGAGTGGTGTGATTTGTTCCTCCATAGTTCATACGGGGTGCTGTCGAGCCCACAGGATGGCTCTTAGAGGAAATAGGAGTAGGTTTCTTCTGGTTCTGATTCACACTTTCACTCGGAGTCCCCCGCTCAAACCCCTTTCTCTTGTGGTTGATTGGATTCAGAGCTCTTAACTCCATCTTCACTCATTCCACTTCAACTGCTCACTTATATAATTCTTGATAAGTCAAAATTGATTGCCCAACTAACTGATTCCGGATGTAGAAGGCCAAACCTCCGTCAAACCTTCTCATCTTTAATCTTTCAGATAACATAAATTCAGGGACAAACCTCGATAGTTCGGTGAACTTACTAGCATACTGCATCACTGATATGCTACCGCTCATTTTCAACTCCATAAATTCTTTCTCCTTTTGCCTTTACACCACAGTTGGGTAAAATTTTGCCCTCAATTCTGTTAAGAATTTATTCCAGGTGAATTCAGGCCCTACGAGCTTATCGTTCACAGTATTCCACCAAATGTCAGAATCACCTAACAAATAATACGTCCCAATATTCATTTTCGTTTCCTCTGGTACCTCAACTACTGTAAAAATTTTCTCCATTCCCCTTATCCATTCCTCCAGTACTACTGGATCATAAGATCCATCATAAACTTTAGGGTTGCGCCGTGCTACCCTATCTGCGACTTTATCCTCTTTAGGAGGGGTTTCAGTAGGTACCTGGGGAATCCGCTTCATCAATTCAGCAACTAAGGTTAGCCAATAACTCGGGTTGCCTAAGTTGCTAGCTAATTCAGAGGGCAATGGTGGCGTGTCACCATGTTGTGGCTCCTGGCAAGAGGCTTGATCACCCGATCCCTGGCCTTGTTCCATATTGTCCTCTACATGAACCTCCATGTTGTTGTGCACTGACTGGGACATTCTGATCATACATTAAATGAAGCAATTCAAACACTGGAACATCCAAACATATAAGATAAACATGCCCAACAAATACATAGGAGATGGCTCAAAGATTATTTCATAACTCAAAGCATCATCATTTCATTTCAAAACTGTTTACTTACATACATAGTTGCTGATTTATATACATGAATAACAAAAGCATACTACACCTAGCTGAGTAAGCAAGACTAGTTCTGACTCCTACCCTATCACTAAACACTAAATAGCCCCTAGTACCAAAAAGAGGTACAGACCATGTCATCACGGTCGGAGAGGATAGGACTAACTATATACAATGTCAGATGCCCCACAAAATGTAATTATCTAATCTAGCCAAACCATATCTACATACAGGGCTCAAAATGAAAACCACTACACCAGCCCCTAGAACCACCTAACGATCCCTAGATGGATCATAATCTGGGTCAAACTCATCATCAGGTTCTTCACCTGAATCGATGCTGTTCATAGATGCCTCTGACTCAATATTATCGACCTCCTGTTGAACTTGTGGCTTATGCCTCCTCCTCTAAGTCCACCATCAACTCGTCCGCCTCTTGTTCCCCTTCCTGCTCTATCCCCATCTCATCGCTGTCTTGATCCTCCTCGGGATCATCCTTCTCTGGATCGTCCTCTTCTCCCTGGTGGTCCTCATCCCCAGAACTAGAACTAATCACCACTAAGTCTAGGGTGTCGGGGATGTCTGTCACCACATAAGCCTATCAGGCATCAGTGGGGTGTCTGGGGCGGGCGGGGAGGGTGGCCCCTATGCTGGTGCTGGCAGGGAGGGTGGCCCCTATGCTGGTGCTGGGGCTACAGGTGGGGGATGGACCTGATACAAGGGAAAGACGTGCTGAAGAGTTTCCATAGTAATTCCCCTCAATTCAAACTCCTCTCTCAACAACAGCTCCATAGTGAGAGTCGTCCAAGCCCCCTGGGCCTGAAACCTAGGCCTGTCCAAGCCTGGGTTCCCTGTCATCATGAAGTCGTGATAACGTTGCCTAAACTCCACCCACGGGCCAACCAGGGGTAAGGACCGAAGCAGTCTCTGAGCACGGACTGTAATACTGCGGAACTCAGAATAAGGGTCTTGGGCATGTGCCTCTATACTAACACGTAGCAGCGCGATGTGAGCAATCATAGATCCACCCGGCAATATATTAACGCCATAAGGATCCATCTAATAAAGAAAACACATATATGAGAGGCATGCATATCCATAAACAAGAAGCATACAAATGGAAGCAACTTGCAGTCTAATATCGTTATTACACTCTTAATATCATTCTAGCAATATACGATAGCCCCTCACAATAACCACTCTCACCCTATAGTTTCTAACTCTACTTTCCTCAAGAAAATCTCAACCTGGCTCTGATACCAATTCTGTAATGCCCCAAATATACACGATTCATTGTCTGCATTCACCTACTTGCATTTACCTGCTTAAGGTTATCATTAAGATATAATAACTCAATGAACGGGGTGTTACTGCCATCCGCAAAGGACAAGGCTTCCCTTATACATGAAAACTTGCTATAAACCAAAGGTTACCCAATAAAGGGGCATTCACCATCATAATCACTCAAACTATTTGGTTACATATGAAAATGGGTCTAACATCCCAAGGTTTACATCAACATACATAACTCGGTTCAAAAGTACAGTTATAACACCAAGATACATAAGTCAGTTCACATATATAGTTGAAACTCCAAAATACACCACAATATGCTAAGATAGCATCTTAGCTCTCCCACACCGCCAATCACATGGACGGTCTTGCCTCATTTATCACCTTCTGCCTCCCTGCCAGCCTGAGAGCGGTTCACCGAACACCTTCCTAAAATAAAACATAAAAATATTTCGAACTGTAAGCCATAGCTCAGTATATGCATCCCTGTATTGATAAAGATTCACTGAAAAGTTATGTGGGCCTGCTTGCAATTCATTTAAATTAAAAACAGGGAATGGGATGCATATAAAACTGTATTGTCAATTATTATCTGTTAGTGCACCCCTGAGTAACTGTTATGATCTGTGAATAGGTGTACACCAGCCAAGCCGACCGAGGGACCTGGCCTGAAGCTGTGCAAGTAATTGGAGGGCAATGCCCTGTAACTGATAACTGACGGGGTCACTAATTATGTGATAAAGCACTGATTAAAATGATTCATTGATGTACTTAGCAAAATATTATGATTTTGATAAATACGTGCTGATTACTAAAGATACAGGCAATAAACGTACCTGGAAGTTTTAGATGCTAGTTCACAGAGGAATAAGATGCACTAAAGTGAAGGAAATGAAAGCTTAGGCCTTAATTCTATTCAAAAGTTCATTATAGGAACATGAGGTCAGAAACTATCTTGTTCTTATAATGAACAACTTTAAATAAAAATGGCTTATGAAAAACTTTTACACACCAGTTCAATGATTAAACCAAAATGATGACGATATAAACCATAGAAATGTGATTTAAGGCACGGTAGCAAGTTTAGAGCATAAGAGCTTGTAAAGAGGGTACGGAAAGAATAATCCACAACTTAAACTCCCGACCTCGAAATGCGACGTAAGACCCCAATATAAACATTATATGGATCCATTTGCCAAAGAAGAATATACGAGTAGAATATGTGAGAGATAAGCAGACATTACTATTGTCACAAATCTCCAATAATATTATAATAATCTTCATTCCTCACTAACCAACTTTCTCAGTATATTAACTCTATAATCCATATCCCATAAAGAAAATTTCAGTTTAATCTGCGCAGTCATAGCAAAATGACCATAACTTTTTTCACAGAACTCGGATTAAGGCGATTCTAAAGGCATTTGAAAGATAGCTCATTGTTCTATCTGCATACCAAAAATCACAATTTTTCAGTGACCCAATCAATACCAGTTTTTTCGTAAAATCTACTATTCAAACCTGCTCCAGTTTTAATGTATTCTGTGCAATCTTGAGTAAATTGATCATAACTTTGCCTACATAATGCAAAATTTAGTAATTCTAAAGCCTATTGAAAGATAACTCATCAAGATATCACTACATCAAAGATCATAATTTTCTCATGCACCGATTATTATCAGTTTATTCGTAAACTCACCCCTATTTTAGGGTCTGTTTACAGCATAACAGCCCATATTGCAATCTTCTCTTGACATAAACCCCCACTAAAAATCACTATTTAACTTATATAAATCAGAATAAACATCTTGATATTCATTATTAATTCCAAAGATCACAACATCTCACTTAAAACAATCAAAACCCAACACTTGAACATGAAGCTTGCATGGTTAAGATAAAACCCTAACCCTAACTTCAACTCCGACATGATCCATCACCAAGATGATTCTTAATTCAATAAAAAAAACATGATCCATCATCAAAATAACCAAAACAAGAAGTAAAAACCAAAAATTGAAAGAACAAGATTGAAGTCACTTACTTTGAGTTTGAAATAAGTAGAGATGGAGATGATATTTGGTGATTTTGAGGATGGAAGATGATAGCCGGTGGGGGGGTGGTTAGAGATTACAACCTTCGTCGGAGGTTGGTCAAAAAGTGGCCAGAAATCACCAAAAGAAGGGTTGGGCTGCTCCTACTGGGGGTGGCCATGGGGTAGAGAGAAGGAGGAGAAAAGAAGAGAGAGAGAAAGCAACTTGAGTTTACTTGGTGCAAATGAAGCTTAGGGAAAATAAATACTTGGTTGAGATTTAATCCTCAAAAGCTACTTTTGCTAAGTAGAGATTAGGCCTAATTAAGGATAATTAGGCAAATAAATAGAGTCAAGTCTTCGTGGGCCAAAATTGGCCTTAAATGGGCTCGGGTTCGAAAACTAGTTCAAACCGAGTGTGCTTGAATTTTTTTTTTTCAAAGCTCGAGATTTAAATGTAATGTCATGAAAAATAATTTAATCTTTTAAATCACAAATATCGAGGCCTACTATCAATTTTTTCCGAAATTGTCCAGTAAATAAAAACTCGAATTACAAAGTTGGGCACAAAATGAATTTTTCCAACTGGGATGATTCAATGAGATAAATAAATGGGAAAAATGAATAACATAGCTTAATTAAATAAATATTCTGTAATGCCCCAAATATACATGATTCATTGCCTGCATTCACCTACTTGCATTTACCTGCTTAAGGTTATCAATAAGATGCATGACCAAGATGAAACCCTAACCCTAGCCTCATCCAATTTCATTCCAACATAATCCATCAACAAGATGATTCTTAATACCATAAAAAAAGCATAATCTATCACTAAAACAACCAAAATAATAAATAAAAACCAACAAGATCAAGAATCAAAAACAAATTCAGCATAGGAGGTGAAAAGAATACTCACTTTGAGCTTAAAGAGAGGTAGAAATGATGCTTGGTGCTTGAAGGAGTGACAGGGATGGTTGGGGTGGTGAGTGGTGGTTGTTTGGTGGCTGAAATGGTGATGGTGCTGTTGTGAATGCTGCTGCCGTGACTTAGAGGGAAGGAGGAGAGAAATAGAAGAGAGAAAGTGTCTTGAAATTGCTTGGTATAAAATAAAAGCTTTGCCTAATTTATACTTGGCTGAAAATGAATGTCAAAAAGCCACTTTTGCTAAGCTTAATTAAGGCCTAATTAAGAGAGTTTAGCTGAAAAAATGAGGGTCAAGTCTTATTGGGTCGAAATCGGCCTTAAACGGGCTCGGGTTTGGAAAAGAGCTTAAACCGAGTGCGCTTGCGAATTTTTTTTTTTCAAAAATTGAGATTAAATGATTGTAGTGCCATGAAAAAGCATTAAATCGTTAAATTCATAAAATATCAAGGTCTAAATCGATTTTCAAAATTTGACTAGAACAAAACCCCGAATTGTAAAGTGAGGGCCTATTTAGAAATGTCCAATTGGAATAATAAAAAGAAATGATATAAATGAAATGAAATTAATCACATGGATTAATGAAATGAAATGAATAAACATAAGCCCTTCCTACAGCTGCGGGCCTTGAAAGTGAGAGCTCTTATCTACAACCTTTAGTTTTCGGGAGCAGGCAGCGATGAGGTGCTCTGGCAACCACACCACGTGCAGTTGTGAGTTCCTATTTGGCAATCCGGGGTCGTGTAGTTATTCTTTCCACAAATATGCTCCAAGTGAAGTCAGGCCCTAAGAGTTTATTCTTAACTGTGTTCCACCAAATATCGGTTTCACCCATTAGATAAAATGTTCCAATGTTCACCTTTTTATCGCCTAGAACCTCTACTATAGTGAAAATTTTCTCCATTCCTCGAATCCATTCTTCAAGTTTCACTGGGTCATACTTTTCACTCTAGAGTTCTTTAGTCAGGATCAACTGAGGGCATTTTTCCAAAGGGCAGTAACCTGTTAAAATTTCTCACTGATGTAATCCAAATGTATGGTAAAAATTTTGATAGTCAAACTTAAGCTTTATGCAAGTGATCTTTCAAAGGAAACTTAGATTGGATCAGCCAAAATGGGTAGACACATAACGTTTCCCTTAGCAATGGATTCCACAAGTTTGATAATAGCCAGCCTTTATACACAGCGTAGTTAAGATTTACCTTCTATTTAAGCATGCTACAAAATTATCATCTATTGACATGGGTGCAACCTAATCATAATCCAACTACTAGTAACAATTAAGCTCTTAAAATAGGAAAAAGTGATCAGAACTGATGAAGATATGACATGAGAGTGAATGATGATGCAACTGGATGGGGTGATGCTATGAAGACAAAAAGATGAAGCCCCTAGTAAAGTAAGGCGTATCCAACAATTGATCATTCAACAAAGACAATGGTAGATGGTATGTCATCAGAAATGCAGTGAAATATTTTCAAGGGTAATGTCTACTTCACGGATGGAGGTGGAGTCAATGGACTGCTTGCAAGAGTTTGGGCAATTTAGGTGCTTGAAGCAGTGAGAGGGATGGTTGGGGTGGTGAGTGGTGGTTGTTTGGTGGCTGAAATGGTGATGGTGCTACTGTGAATGCTGCTGCCGTGACTTAGAGGGAAAGAGGAGAGAAATAGGAGAGAGAAAGTGTCTTGAAATTGCTTGGTGTAAAATGAAAGGTTTGCCTAATTTATACTTGGCTAAAAATAAATGTCAAAAAGCCACTTATGCTAAGCTTAATTAAGGCCTAATTAAGAGAGTTTAACTAAACAAATGAGGGTCAAGTCTTGTTGGGTCGAAATCGGCCTTCAATGGGCTCGGGTTTGGAAAAGAGCTTAAACCGAGTGCGCTTGCGAATTTTTTTTTAAAAAAATTGAGATTAAATGATTGTAGTGCCATGAAAAAGCATTAAATTGTTGAATTCGTAAAATATCAAGGCCTAAATCGATTTCCAAAATTTGACTAGAACAAAACCCCGAATTGCAAAGTGAGGGCCTATTTATAAATGTCCAATTAGAATAGTAAAAAGAAATGATGTAAATGAAATGAGATTAATTACATGGATTAATGAAATGAAATTAATAAACATAATTTAGGGTCGGACTATTACATTTGTGATTGTGTGAATGCCTTGTAGTAGTAAGCGATGTTCAACTTAGTTATGTTTAATTATTTTTGAGCCAAGCCTTATCCTTTTTAGACGACGATGATGCCCCGATCATTGGGTTATCACTTCTAATTGATGATATTAATGGAAAGAATGCAAATAGTGGATTATGTGCATCTGGGGTGTGGCAGATTTGGTATCACAGCCAGATTTTAATTTTCCGAATGGGATACAGATTATGGATTTTAGATATGGGAGGGTGAGAAGGTTTATTAGTAAAGAATATTGTATACTATTAGAGACTTGTGATATTAGAATTGTATATTGCTTCTCTTCCACATGCCCCTCATTTGTGTTTTCTTTGTTAGATGGGTCCTTCTGCATACATCTGTGGTCGCGCATATTTCACTGTTGCACGCTAGCATGATAGCTCATGCGCAGGACCCTTTTTTTGAGTTTCACAACATCACAGTCTGTGCATGTAGATTGTTATGGTCCTCGCCTACGGCTAACTCGTGGGTCGAGTGTAGACTTTGTTATCATCATTTCATGATGACGGGGAACCCAGGTTTCGACGGACCTAGGTTTTAGGTCTAGGGGGCTTGGGCGACTATCTCCTTGGAGTTAATGTTGCAGGAGGAGTTCGAGCAGAGGGGGGTTACCATAGAGACTCTTCAGCACTTTTTCCTTTGCACTAAGCATATCCCCCGCCTGCTCCACCTGCACTAGCACAGAGACCACTATCGTCGCTCATACCAGGTACTCCATAGATGCCCGATAGTCTTGGGGAGGCTCATGTAGTGGTGGATCTTCTTGATATACCGAAGATCGTCGTGCTCAGTTCTGAGGACCAACCCATGGAGGGTTTCGAGGGCTATCTAAAGGAAGAGGACGATCCAGAGGAGGATCAGGAGATTGATGAGGCAGTGGTGGAGCAGCAGGTGGATCAAGAGGTCAATGAGGCAATGAGAGTGCAGCATGTTGATCAGCAGATTAACGAGGTAGAGTTAAGAGCATTGGGTAGTAGCTTCGACTTAGGCGAGGAGCCAGAGGATGAGTCCGACTTAGATTATGATCCATCTAGGGATCGTTAGGTTGTTTTAGGTGTTGACTTGAGTAGGTTACATTTTTAGTCGCACATGTATATAGCATGGTCAGATTGGATAGACGTATTTTGTGTAGCATATGACATTGTATATAGTCAGTCAAATCCTTCCGATCGTGATGACATGGTTCGTTCTCTTTTTGAGGATGTGATGGATTTAGTGTCTAGGGGCTAGTTAGTGCTTTGGGTTGGGGTAGGAGTCAGGGCTGATTTTACTTATCAGTTAGATGTGATATACTTTTGTTGATCATGTATATAAATAAGCAGCTATGTATGTAAACAAGTAGTTATGGAATGATATAGTGAAGCTTTAGGTTTTGTTTTCAATAATATTTGAGCCATATTAAATGTATTTGTTGGGTATGCTTATCTTATACGTTGAGATATTCCAGTGGTTGAATTGTTTCATTTAATGTATGATTAGAATGTCTGAATTGGTGCAAAACAATACGGAGACTCATATAGGGGATAACTCGGATCATGGCCAGGGACTGGGTGAACAAGCCTCTTATCATGTGCCACCAAATTTTGGCGAAATGCCGCCAATCCCCCCTAAGTTAGCTAATAACATTCGGAACCTGAACTATTGGCCGACCTTAGTAGCTGAACTGATGAAGCGGATTCCCGTACCTACTGAAACCCCTCCTAAAGATGACAAATTAGAAGCTAGGTAGCACGACGCAAGCTTAAAGTGTATGACGGAAATTATGATCCAGTAGTATTAGAGGAATGGGTAAGTGGAATGGAGAAAATTTTTACCGTGGTAGAGGTTCCAAAAGAAAAGAAAGTAAACATTAGGATGTATTATTTGATTGATGAAGCTAATATTTGGTGGAACGCTATTAAGGGTAGGCTTGTAGGGCCTGAATTCATCTGTAGTAAATTCCTGGAGGAGTTGAGGGTAAAATTTTACCCAGTTATGGCCCAAAGGCAAAAGGAGAAAGAGTTTATGGAGTTGAAGATGAGTGGTAACATGACGGTGATGCAATATGCCAGTAAGTTTATAAAATTATCTAGGTTTATCCTTGAGTTTGTGTCATCTGAAAGGTTAAAGATGAGGAGGTTTGAAGGGGGTTTGGTCTTTTACATTTGAAATCAGTTAGTTGGGCAACCAAACTTGACTTACCAAGAGCTATATGAGTGAGTCATTGAAGTGGAGCGAGTGAAGGTAGAGTTGAGGGCCTTGAACCCGGTTAACCAAAAGAGAAAAGGGATTGAGCGAGGAACTTCGAGTGAGAGTGTGAACCAGAAGAAACCTTCTCCCGCTTCTCCTAAGAGTCATCTTGCAGGCTCAGTGGAGCCCTATGGGAAATGTGAAAGTACAAATCACACCACCCTTGAATGTTGAGTAGGAACCAACAATTGCATATGGTGTGGAAGCCTTGAACACCTCATCACTGCATGCCCCTGAAGGTTGAAGGCTGTAGACAAGGGTGCAGCAAAACCCTTGGCCCCACCTCACCAAGGGCACCCACTTCCAAGGCCTGCAGCAGTAGGACGAGCATATGTAATGAGCAAGAAGGAAGCTGCCACCTCTGGTACGGTAGTCACTGGAACTCTCTTTTTAAATTCAAAGCCATTTTGTGTATTACTTGATTCGGGTGCTACTTATTCATTTATATCCATCCGATCTGCCATACAATTGGACGTTGAGGGTAAGAGGACAGAAACCAATTATAGGATTAAGATACCCAATGATTCTGTGATTGAGTACCCCATCTTTTATAAACTTATTCCCATCACCATTGGTGGAACCACCTTCCCTATGGATTTGATACAATTTGATTTGTCTGATTTTGATATCATTTTGAGAATGAATTGGTTGCATGCTTATGGGGCCAAGATTGGTTGTGAAGATCTTAAGGTTATTTTGAAGGATGGAAAAGGGAGAGAAATATGTTCCTATGGGCAGAGAGAGGAACAATCTTATCCCCTGATTTCTTCTGTGAAAGCAAGTAAGTTGTTATGCCAGGGGTGTATTGGATATTGGAGTTATGCTATTAACGCTCAAACGAAAGAAGAGAAAGCAGAAAATATTCCAGTAGTTTGTGAATTTGAAGATGTTTTTCCTAAGGAGTTACTAGGATACCCCCACAGTGGGAAATTGATTTCAGAATTGAATTAATCCTTGATGCCCAACCTATCTCCAAAACCCCAAATCGTATGGCCCCAACTGAGCTAAAAAAACTGAAGATTTAGTTAGATGAGCTATTCTAAAAGGGATTTATCAGACCAAGTGTATCACCATGGCGTGCCCCAGTGTTGTTTGTAAAGAAAAAGAATGGAACCTTAAGGCTATGTGTTGACTACCAGGAATTAAAAAAGATCACCATCAAAAACGAATACCCTTTGCCGCGAATAGATGGTGTGTTTGATCAATTACAAGGAGCAAGAGTCTTCCCCAAGATTGATTTGAGGTCAGGGTACTATCAACTTAGGATTAAACCTGAAGACATTCCCAAGACTGCGTTTAGAACTAGGTACGGTCACTATGAGTTTACATTGATGCTATTTGGTCTCACTAAGGCCCCCGCAGCCTTCATAGATCTTAGGAACAGAGTTTTAGACCCTATTTAGAGAAATTTGTAATGGCACTCATAGAGACATTCTTATCTATTCTAAGTATAGGGAGAAACATGCTGATCATTTGAGGATAGTGTTACAGATCTTGAGGGAGCATCAGCTCTGTGGTAAATTGAAGAAGTGTGAATTTTGTTGGAATAAATGGTATTCTTGGGACATGTGTCCCCAGAAGGTGAAGGCAATCATGGAATGGTCAAGGCCTACCAACGTCACTGAGATTAGAAGCTTTCTGTATTTAGCGGGCTATTATTAAAGGTTCATTAAAGACTTTTCGAAAATATCTTCACCCTTGGCCAATATGCTGCAGAAAGTAAATAAATTTGAGTGGATAGAGAAATGTGAAGGAGCTTTTTAAGAGCTACGGTAGCGATTAACTACCACCTCAATGCTACCAGTAGAAGGTAAGGGGTATACTATTTATAGTGATGCTTTAAAGAACAGTTTGGGGTGTGTACAGATGTAGGAAGACAAAATAGTAGCTTATGCCTCTCGACAGCTCAAGCCTTACGAGAAAAATTACCCTACCCATGACCTAGAGTTAGCAGCTATGATCTTTGCACTAAAATTTTGGAGATATTACTTATATGGAGTACCATGCAAGATTTATATTGACCATTGAAGTTTGAAGTATATCTTCACCCAGAAGGAGCTCAACGTGAAGCAATGACGTTGGCTTGAGCTGCCTAAGGATTATGATTTGCAAATTCAATATCATCCAGGAAAAGCAAATGTTGTAGTAGATGCCCCGAGTAGGAAGGCGCAATATAGCTCAAATACTGTGGTGATTACTTGATTGAGTCTCTTGAGAGAGCTTAAGGACTTGGGAATTTAACTAGTGTCCCATGGGTAAGCAAATGTGCAATTATCAGCACTTATGTTCCAGCCTTCCATAATGGAGGGAATTTGGGTGAACCACGAAAGTGATCTTAAAGTCCAAAGAATAAAGCAAACTTTAGAGAAAGGGAAGTCTCCTGGGTTTATAGTGCATGAGGATGGGACCCTGCGATTCCAGAATCGCCTATGTGTACCCAAAAATGAGGAATTAAGGAAACAGATTCTAGAGGAGGCTCACAATACTCACTACTCGGTGCATCCAGGAGGCACTAAGATGTACAGAGACTTGAGATAATACTTCTGGTGGAATAATATGAAGAAAGAGATTTCAAAGTATGTGGACATGTGTCTAACCTGCCAGAAGGTTAAAGTAGAGCATCAACATCCTGTGGGTGAACTGCGACCTCTAGAAATCCCCACTTGGAACTTGGATTCGATCTCAATGGACTTTGTTATGGGTTTACCCCTTTCTGCTTCGAAAAAGAATGCTATTTGGATTATAGTGGATTAACCTACCAAGGTAGCCCATTTTTTGCCAATTAGAGATACTTGGGGAGTTGAAAAACTAGCCCAAGTGTATGTTAAGGAGATAGTTCGACTACATGGGATCCCCTTAGACATAATATCAGTTAGGGATCAAAGAATCCAAGCCTGTTTTTGGCAAGCACTTCAAAAAGCCTTTAGGACCAAATTGAACTTTAGCAGCTCTTATAGGCAAACTGAAAGAGTGAATCAAATTCTAGAGGACATGCTGAGAGTTTGTGTATTAGAGTTCTAAGGGAAGTGAGAAGACGATCTACCACTGGTGGAGTTTTCTTATAATAATAGCTATCGGTCCACCATCCAAATGGGCCCATTTAAGGCTTTATATGGGAGAAAGTGTAGAACCTCATTGTGCTGGAGTGACTTGGATAAGGCATTGATTATAGGCCAAGAAATGATTCAAGAAAACGTTGAAACCATAAGAAGAATTTGAGAGCCTATTAAGGCTGCTCAGAGCTAGAAAAAGAGTTATGCGGACAAAAGAAGAAGGCCTTTAGAGTTTCAAGTAGGCGATAAAGTTTTTCTGAAAGTTTTGCCAACCAATGGTATCAAAAGGTTTGGAATGCGAGGAAAATTGACTCCAAGATATGTTAGGTGCTATGAAATCATTGAAAAGTTGAATCCCATAGCTTATCATTTGGATCTGCCAGTAGAATTTGAACACGTGCATAACGTGTTTCACATCTCTCATCTTAGGAAATATATTCCAGATCCGGACCATGCCATCGTATCAGAACCTATTGAAATGACGGGGGATCTAGTATGAAAAGCGTGAAGTCTAAATAGTAGATCGCAGGATTAAGCAGCTGTACAATAAGCAGATACCTCTAATCAAGGTGCTATGGACAAACCATACCTCCCAGAAGCGAGTGGGAGACCGAAAAGGAAATGAAAGTTGAGTACCCATGCTTATTTGAGGTAATTTTGCATGTTTTGATAAAGTTCACAAGTTTCGAGGACGAAACTCTTTAAGGGGGGAAGGCTGTAATAGCCCAACCTTAAATCATGTTGATACATTTAATTTCATCGTGTTAATGATTTTCTCGTATTTATTTATTGTATTTAATCATCCGGGTGGAAAAAAAATTCATTTGGGCCCCAGTTTGCAAGTCAGCTTTTATTATTGTAAACTCTCGAGTGAATTGATAGACGGTCCTGATAAAATGTTTCAAAGATTAAATTTTTGTTCATAATGACCCATATTTTTTATCCCAAGCTATACAAAAATTTAATTCCAAAGAAATGATTTTACTTAACGGGCCTAAACCATATAAGCCTAATTATAGGCCCAACAAGTTTATGCCTTTGATTTAGCTAATTCTCAGTGATTTATACCTAATTATAATTAGCTAAAAGCTACTTTTTGGGAGGATAAACATTAGCCAAGTATGTTAGATAAGTCAAAAGAAATTCAATCAAACTTAAGCCACTTCTTTTCCCCTCTTCCTCTATACATTCAGCCACACCCCAGCTAAGCTATTGTGTTATGCTACTATTTTCAACTAGCCTACTGCGAGCCCGTGGATGCCTCCGACCACCTCGACACCCTAACACCACCAGCCGCCATCCGCAATCCCCAAAACCACCAAACATCACCTCCATCTCTTATTTTTTTCAAGCTTAAAGTGAGTGACCCTTACTTTATTTCTTTGGATTTTTGGTTTTGATTCTTGTTTTATTATTCTACATTGTTGATCATGTTGTTTTGATAGAAATAAGAGTCATCTTAATGTTTTAAGTGTTAGTTAAGCTCGAAAGTATGAGAGGGTTGAATTTGTTCATGATCATGCAAGCTTAAGGTTGAATGAATGTTTTTTTGGATTGTTTTGTATTTGATTAAGTAGTCTTAACCTTTAATAATGTTTATGAGGGTGTTTTGGGTGATTTTGGATGAGATGAAGATGAAGTAAGTTGGTTATAAGCTAGGGTTTTAACAATTATGCATGGTTTGAATTATTCTTTTCATCAAGCAAGTTGTTCGAATGTATTTTGTTGCAAAATGAATCTTTAATGTGTCTTTCAACTTAAAAAAAATGATTTGGTGTGATTCTTGAAGAAAAGGTTGGATTATGGGAATTTCTCCAATTGATTATAAAGGGTCATTTTGCTCATTTATGCAAAAAAATAAGATCATGGATGTATTTTGAGTGGAAAAAATTGAAAATTGATGTAGATGATTATGGGGTGAAATTGAGTATTATGGCTTTGTATGGTGATGGGAATGACCAAAGCTCTGTTACATGATTTTGAGAAGTGATTTTAGATGGGGATTTGTGTGAAAAGAAAGAAGAAATCAAGAGAAGTGTGGCTATGAACTGATAGAAAATCGGAGACACTTTGCCATTAAACTGGTAATGATCAGCCCATTGAAAAATTATAATTTTTGTGAGTAAATAGATCAGTGCGTTATCTGTCAAATGCCTTTTGAATTGCCTTAATAAGAGTTGTGTGGAAAACATTATGGTCATTTTCCTAGAACTATGCGGGTTAATCAAAACTGGTATACTTGTGTTCTAGCTTAATTTTGGAAACCCTATTATAGGAATCATGTTTTGTATTATAAATGAATGTTTTTTTGGGACTTCTTAAGCTTTCTACATTAGAGAACTAGGTCTTAAATGAAAGTCAGTAGATTAAGTTACAAGTCATTTATTCTAGCCCCTGCAGAAGCCCTTACCTTTTTTTAACTAAAATATTAACTACGAAAGTAAAAAGACTTGCTAATTATTTGTTCGTATAATGATATTGTGAACAGAATCGGGGCCTAATATATCGTTTCCTTCCCTTTTTGTGCATATCCTACTCAATAATTTCATTAAAAGTACCAGGTATGTTCATTGCCTGTATCTTGAGCAATCAGCACGTATTTATCAAAATTATAATGTTTTGGTAAGTACATCAATGAATCAGTTTAATTAATGATTTATCATATAATTAACAACCCTATGAGTTATTAGTTACAAGGCATTGCCCTTTAACAACCTGCGCGGCTTCAGGCCAGGTCCCCCGATTAGCTTGGCAGGTGTACACCTATCCACAGATCGTAACAGTTGTTAGGGGTTCACTCTCAGATAATAATTAGGAAAGCAGTTTTATGTTCATCTCATTCCTTGTTTTAAATTAAAATGATTTGCAATTTGGGCCCAACCAGTTATTTCATGAACATTAAACAATACGGGAATGCATGTATTGAGCTTTAGCTCATAGTTCGAAATGTTTTCTTATTTTGTTTTAGGCAAATGTTCAGTGAATCGCTCTCAGGCTGGCAGGCCGATTGAAGAAGATAAATGAGCTAGAAAGGCTGAAAGAAACAGTGGTGTATTAGAGCTGAGATGTTTTTAGCACTGTACTGTGAAATATTCTGATGTCAAAACTATATACTCCACAGAGAATTACTATATTTTGGCATAAACTTTACGATTCTAGAAATTGTTTATATATGGTTTTGATGGCTTATGATTATGTGAATGTCTTGTGGTGGTAAGCGATGTTCAGCTTAGTTATGTTTAATTATTTTTAAGTCAAGCCTTATCCCTTTTGGATAGCGATAATGCCCTGATCATTGGGTTATCACTTCTAATTGATGATATTAATGGAAAGAATGTAAACAGTGGATTGTGTGCATTTGGAGTGTTACAGACATACTATCAATGAATGAATTGGATTCATACGGTAGCACAACTCATATTCATCAGATCCCTCAAAATCTCTGATTGTACCATTACCGCAGTGCTCATACTATGACGTGTCTTACGACTCAAGGATTCAGCCACAGCATTAGCCTTTCCTAGGTGGTACTACATTTGGAGGTTGTAATCCTTCAGAAGCTCTAACCAGCTATGTTATCTTAAATTCAATTCTTTTGGAATGAAAATGTATTTAAGATTTTTTGTTACCAATGAAAATATTACAATGGCTACCATAGGGGTAGTGTCCCCATATTTTTAGTGTAAAAACTATCGCAGGTAGCTCCAACTCATGGTCGGGATAATTCTTCTCGTATGGCGTCAGCTTCTTAAATACATAGGCTATGACCTTTCCATCTTGCATTAAAACACATCCTATTCCCTCCTTGAGGCATCGCTATGAATCGTAAATTGTCCTTCTTCTACGAGTAAAGCTAGAATTGGTGCAATGGTGAGTTTGTGCTTCAGTTCTTAAAAGATAACTTCACACTTGTCATTCCACTCAAAATTTGTGGTCTTCTTTAACAGGTTAGTGAGGGGCAGGATGATTCTTGAAAAATCTTGCAGAAATCATCTACAGTACCCGAATATGCCCAAGAAATTCCAAACCTAAGTAACGTTAGTAGGCCTTTGCCAGTCAGTGACTACCTTTACTTTCTGTGGGTCCAATTTGATCCCTTCTTTAGATTTCGCATGCCCTAGAAAAGTCACTTTTGACAATCAAGAGTCGCATTTTGATAACTTAGCATAAAGCTCATGCTCCCATAGGGTTTGTAGCATAACCCTCAAATGCTCGGTGTGCTCTTATTCAACTCTCAAATATAGTAGGATATCATCAATGAAAACAACTACAAATTTATCTAAGAATGGCCTAAACACGTGGTTCATCAAGTTAATAAAGGCTGCAGGAGCATTGGTTAACCCAAATGGTATCACCATAAATTCAAAATAATTATAGCGAATTCTAAATGCAATTTTTAGGATATCATTAGGTTTGATTCTTAATAGACGGTACCTTGATCGCAGATTAATTTTTAAGAAGACTCAATTCTGTGTAGTTGATCAAATAAATCATCAGTCCTTTATAATGTATACTTATTCGTTATAGTGATCTTACTTAGTTCTCTGTAATCTATACACAATCTCAAGGTTTCATCCTTTTTCTTCATAAATAGCACTGGTACTCCCCACGGTGGTATGCTAGGTCATATATAACCCTTTTGTAACAAATCTTCCATTTGCACTTTTAATTCTTTCAACTTCGCTAAGGCCATCCTATATAGAGGCTTCTAGATAGGGCTTGCTCATGGTTCCAACTCTATTTTAAGGTCGATCTCTCATTTGGGTGGTAGCCCAGGGATTTCTTCTTGAAAAGCATCTAAAACTTCTTTGGCCACTGGAATATCCTCAGGTTTATTTCCTTTTTCTTATCATTAGTAACACAACTTAGGTACGCTTCACTCCCCTTTCTAACTAATTTCCTCACTGCCATTAAGGATATGATATGACATTCCTTACTACTATCATGTCCCCAAAAATACATTTTTCCTCCTCTTTTCCCTTTCGGGGTCACCCTTTGCTTTTCGTAAATCAATCTTTACTCCATGCCTTGACAACTAATCCATTTCTAAAATCATACCGAATTCTGATAGATCTAATAACATCAAATGTCCCTCAAACTCATCTTGATTTAGCATAACTAGGCAATTCTTGTATATAACATTGTATTTTACATTTTTTTTTCGTGAGGAAATCTACATCCAAATCTACAAGACATTTATGTGATTTCACCCTTATATGAGATGTAGCTTTTGGTGAAATGAATGAATGTGTAGCTCTCAAATCAAATTAAACGACAATGGGTGTTCCACTAAAAGTGTAACAGCCAACGACCACCGGCCCTCGAGGTATTGTCCGATTTGGGGCTACACAGCTCACACAGGGCACGCTTACCCTGAGTCCAGTGCACCCCTCACGGTTTTGTCCTCAAAAGGCGCCTTGATGGGTTGAGGTTTCCCCACGCTTATAAGGCGTGGTTCGTTCTTCTCAACTCCCGATGTGGGATACCTTCATCCACCCCTCTCTCAAGGGGCCCACCATGCTTCCGCTGCGCCACTCTGATACCATCAATTGTAACACCCCCAGCCCCAATGCCAGAAGCATTGCATTTTCTTAACTTCTTACGTAATTTTCTAGGGCAAAACGGACAGAGTTTCTCCTAAAAACTGACCATTTTCAGGCTAAAAGCCTTACAGTAAGTCCTTGTAATCAACGGAAGTGCAAAACATTAAACTCAACGGCCACACACCGGAGTTCATAACTCGACGAGCCACCCCCTCGGAGTACACCAAACAGAGTAGTTCATTAATAAGGAATAAATGAAAGATACAACTCAACGGTTTACACAACCGGAGTATTGGGGTTTATATCCCAAAACATAACTAACTTTAAAAGAGAAGACATATAACTATTTAGATGGTTGGCTCATACAGCCATACAGAGCGACCTTTATACCATATGCATTACATGAACTAGCATAATTATTTACAAACGTTTATAAACTAAGAATACTGTATATGGCTCATTAAGAACATAAGTAGGCACATATGACTCTTTTTCAATCAAGGGCAAACTTCAACTCTGTATAAGAGGCTTGACTTTCACCTGTCGCAAAGAAAACCTAGGGAAAAGGGGAAAGAGTAGTGGGATGAGCAACCACACGCTCAGAGAGTGTCCTCTAACCCCTCTTAAAACCAAAAAAACCGTTGCAGACAGTAATATCTTTACTAATCACATATCACGTATTCATACTTTACTATCATATCAGACAATGAAAATACTCAAGGAAAGATCACCATCCTTAAAACTTCATTCTAATCCCCTTAACTCATTTCTAGGCCTAAAAAGGGCAAGCTTTCCCGCTAACAACTAGTAGGCACATAATCAAATAAGCAACAAGGATTGAGTATGAAGCTTTCAAACATACTTTTGAAACCACAGTGACTCCTCATATATTCTAAGAATGGTTTATAAATCATGCTAACATCTTTGAAGCTTATAATTCTTGCTAAAAGTTCTGAAAACATCCAAATTAGTAAGGAAGACTTGGTAAGAAACATTGTTTCATGAGATATGCATATTGAAAAGCTTAAAAGCCCGCTGCATTACTGGGATATAATGTTACGTCATTTGAAACTTCATTTAAACCATACTTGGGAGCTTATTCATAAGATATGGGAGGAATATGGCCTCGTAATGACCCTTATAAATCTTTCTTTTCTGAAATACTTAAAATGGCGAAATGCCAACTTCTTTTCTTACTTATTAGAAACTTACTCATAGCATAAAAACATCTTATTGTGCTAGCTAAATGAGATTATACTCACAACTTACATTATCCCCGGGGTACACGTACTTAACTTTTGGCCAAAACGCGCCTTAGTAAAGCAACTCTAACCTCGATACTGTCCTCTGCGGGGTAACAGCTCACACCAGGATAATCACATCCTGAGTCCTGTTCCCCTCAAGGTTTTCTTACGCGTCACACATCATAACTTATCTAGGGAACAGCTCATACCAAGATAATTCATATCTTGAGTCCAGTTCTCAAGAACAGCTCACACCAAGATACCTCGTATCTTAAGTCCAATTCCTAACTATTCTTTAGGGGGAAACAGCTCACGCCAAGATAATTCATATCTTGCGTCCAGTTTCCAAGAACAGCTCACACCAAGATACCTCGTATCTTGGGTCCAGTTCCTAACTTACTTATCTCAGGGGGAAACAGCTCATGCCCTTTTGCATCCAGTTTTTGCCCTCTGGCTAACTTTTCAGCACATTTTTAGTCTTTAAGGACATATTTCATTTCTCTGTTTCAAATGCTTACTTGTTGAAACTCGCTTTTTAAACAAAACGACCATAATCTTTCTAAATGCTTATAGCTCATTTCATTTCGAGCTTAAAAACTTCTTATAAATGTGCCACTCGTGATACGACTTTACTTTTAACTTTAAAAAACTTCTTATAAACGTACTAAGTTTGCTAATTCATGAAAAGAAACCCATTTAGGACTTAAACACTTAGTTAGCGCGTAACTCAAATTAGATTCGTATTAAGAACTTCAGTTGTCGTTCCATAATTCCTTTGAATCCCTTTTTAAAACTCAAGAAGGGGGAATAAATTAGTTAAAGGTTTAAAACGTTCCCAAACTTGCTATTTTCCAAAAACTTAAAGTTCTTGACTCATTTATGAGGCAAATAAGGTTCCTTTGTAAGTTTTCGATGTAAACGTTTCTTAAAAACATAATGGATTTACTAGCTCTCAACTCGAAAACCCAATGGAGACTGAAGTAAGCAATTGGCATACAAGTCAGCTCAATTTCATAATTAGCCTTGAAATGACCCCTTTTTAAGTCGTTTAAATTCCTTTAAACATAAAGAGGGGTTATAAACAAATTAATGTCTTAAAATCATTTTCGAACTCACTTTTACCTTGCTTTTAAACTCCCTAAACCTATTGACTATTCAATTGAGTCACTAACTGAGTAGTTCGATGATTTAGGATTTCTTATAGGCTACAAACATTTTCATAAGCTGCTAGACATTTGTTAAGTACTTAAAAGCATTCGAAATCATGAAAACATACATTTAGAAATTCTTCTTAAGCATGTCTGAATTTCGACAACTATTCACTTAATGGCACATAGCACATTGAGAGAAAAAGCGGAGTTCACATGTATCACATTCAAGTACTTCATAATCATTTCAAGTAAGTATCTCTCTCCTCCTAAGCTATTACTATTTTCGAAAATGTTTTTCAGCAGATTGATGTTGCATGTCAGATTAGGGTTGGCTAAATTCGTTAGAAATGTCAAGAATTGAACTATACATGCTTAGCTTCGATTCAATTAGTCAATTTGTGCCTGAGATTCTAATTCGAAATCAATTATATATGTTTAGCTTCTAATCGAACCAATTTAGTTAACTCATGCATGAGATTTTAATTCGAAATGAATTATATATGTTTAGCTTCGATTCAAATTAATTTAGTTAATGTATGCCTGAGGTTTTAATTCGAATAGAGTCATGCAGGTTTAACACCAATTTTAGTAAATTTCATTAATGCGTGCTTGAAGGGTTGACTTGAGTAAGTAACTACGACACGACAAATGATTGCCTAAAGTTGTATTATGCTTTAATGACATAAAAAGGGATTGAATGATAACCTCAATCTAATAAACGGATACTATGAAACGCATTATGCTTAAAGGGGCCTAAATAGGTTCGAATAGTAATTTCGATGTAAATAACGAATGTTTGGATTCGCACTATGCCTAAGCGACCTAAATAGGTTTAAATAGTAACATTGATATGATAAATGAAAGTTTAGAATCGTATAACACCTAAATGACCCAATTAGCCTAAATTGTTAATCGCTTTATGCCTAGATAGAAATTTGATTCATGTTAATCTTTCATAGTATGAATATGCATGCTCAGTAAGCGCTCGAATCATATTATCCCTAAATGGCCACATTAACCTAAGCAATGAACCGTTTCATGCTTAAATGGAGATCTAGCTCATGCTAAGTTGAATGAGATAAGTAGGCCGGCTTGGTAACCATAATGTGGTAGACGAACGGCGTGAGAATGTAAATGGTGTAATAGGCTAAATGTAACGTGAAGCCAACACTTGTCCATATAGTGAGTTATGCTTAGCTTTAGAATGGTATGTTTACAACTCCTAACTAACCTACATGAATGCAAATCACACCCCATGCTTCTTATTAAGTTTAGCCCGTATGAATGCTTACATGTATATATATACATATGTGCTTGGATATGACCGTTAGTTGTAGCGCTCGACTAACTGTTAGTTAATTGATCAGTAAAAGTTCAGCATTGGTAAGTTTATGTATCCCCTTTCAGTATATCATCATGATTGGGATGCTAGATTGTGAACTGAAACCGAGATGGTAGTTGGATGGCTTGAGGAAGAACTATGAGTGGTTCGAGGTCCTTGTGGTACGGTGCTTGTGAGGAGAGAGCCTGGCTTGTGAATTAACCACAATCGTGTGGATTGCGAGACCATGTGTGGCTCATTATGTTATGTAGCCCCAAAGCGGACAATACCTCAATCGCGGGTGGTCATGTGCTGTTACAGTGGTATCAGAACCACGGACCCGACCCGGTGTGCCAGTGAGGACGCTGGGCCCCTGAGAGAGGGGGTGGATGAAGGTATCCCACATCAGGAGTTGAGGAGAATGAACCACGCCTTATAAGCGTGGGGAAACCTCAACCCATCGAGGCGCCTTTTGAGGACAAAACCGTGAGGGGTGCACTTGACTCAGGGTGAGCGTGTCCTGGTGTGAGCTGTGTAGCCCCCAAAGCAGACAATACCTCGATGGCAGGTGGTCGTGGGCTGTTACAAAAAGTAAGCTAATGGTCATAACCATTCCTAAGTCATCGACCTGCTTTATGTTGATCACATAAACTCTAACCACCTTGTTATCGGTCGCAGGGACGGAGGTCTTACTGTGTATAGGAGTTTGAGCAGGACCTTACCCATCTACATAGATCTCGTAGAGCGGTGGACAATTAGATGATTTGGATCTTCACACCAAAAGTAATGATTTGTTCCCACCCTATGTTCCGAGGTGTTATGGTTTGCACGATCACACTTGGCACAGTACTTCTTAGTAGGGGCTGGGCCTTGGGGCTTTGGTCGCACATTAGTAGGCTTCTTACTCGGAAATCTATCAACGTGATTGCCTCTCTTATTCCACCTTTTCTTAGGGTTGGCCTCAATGGCCATTATCAACTCAGTTTTGCCCAATTCAATTTTAGTAGCATGCTCGTACAATTCCTAAATGGATTGCACAAGTTGTCCTCCATTTGGTTCCTAAGATATGGTGCTAGGCCTTTTTCAAATCTTAACATTTTCATTGGATCTGAGGCTACATATTCTGGTGTAAACCAAGAGTTTAGCGAAGTGGCTTCCATACTCCATTATTATCAGTTTATTCTACCTCAGGGTTAGGAACTCTCTCCCCGCTTTTGCCTTTATAAGTGCATAGGATAAAACTTCACTTGTAGTGCTTCATTAAACTTACTCCAGGTAGCCTTAGGATTTTAGAAGGTAGTTTTAACTATTGCCCACCAAATGTCAGCTTGTTTAGGGAGGTAAAAGACTCAAATAGTCACACACTTGTTACAAGGGACCTTCACGACATCAAATATTTTTCCATCAAGCTAGTCTATTATTCCAATGCCATAGGGTTTCCTTGCCATCATATGTTTGTGGATTTCATTTTGTAACCTTATCAAAGGACTTGTTTTCCTTCTTATCCTTTTTAGATCCAGAACACTTAGGCTTCCTTGTTACTTTAGCCATAATTTTTGCCATTAGTTCAGGATCTAACTCATCCAGTAGTTCCTTTTGACCCTCAACGCTTTCAGCATTTGGGGGTGCCCTAATAGCTTCTTAACTACTTTTTGGGGTTACTACCAAGGAAATTTTGATTGACTAAGTAGACTGGCCAAGATTCTACGTTGTTTCTATAATAGTCCGACCTTAAAATATGTTATTACTTTCATTTTATTAATCTATGTGATTAATTTCATTTCATTTACATCATTTCTTTTATTATCCCAATTGGACATCTAATTGGACATTTCTAAATGGGCCCTCACTTTGCAATTCGGAGTTTTGTTCTAGTCAAATTTTGGAGATGGATTAGGTCTTGATATTTATGAATTTAACGATTTAATTCTTTTTCATGGCACCACAACCATTTAATCTCGAGTTTTGAAAAAAAAAAAATTCGCAAGCGCACTCGGTTTCAGTTCTTTTTCTAAACCCGAGCCCGTTTAAGGTCGATTTCGACCCATCGAGACTTGACTCTCATTATTTAGCTAAACTCTATTAATTAAGCTTAGCAAAAGTGGCTTTTCTACTTTCATTTTTAGCTAAGTAAAAGCCAAGTATAAATTTGCAAAATAGTCACTTAGCACAAAGTAATTTCAAGGCACTTTCTCTCTCCTATTTCTCTCCTCCTTCTCTCTAAGTCACGGCCAGCAGCAGTAGCATCCCTCCTAGCCACCTTTCAACCACCAAATAACCACAAAACATCCACCACTTACCACCCCCAACCACCCCTCTCACTCCCACTAGGATCAAGGATCATTCTTACCTCTTTTTCATGCACAAAGTGAGTCATTCCTTCACCTCTTATGATGATGTTGTTGTTGGTTCCTGATCTTGTTGGGCTTTTCTTCTTGTTTTGGTTATTTTGATGATGGATCATGTTGTTTTTATTGAATTAAGAATCATCTTGGTGATGGATCATGAATTGGATGATGCTAGGGTTAGGGTTTCACCTTAGTCATGCAAGCTTCATGTTCAAGTGTTGGTTATTGGTTGTTTTATCCTTGTTTTTGCTTATCTTTTAATATATTGAAGTTTATTATGGTGTTTTGAAAAGATGAGAGTGAGTACAAGTTGATCCAAAGTTAGGGTTTTAGCCATGAATGCATGGTTTGGACCAAACTTGTGTTAAACTTGAGGTATGTGCATATGTGCCTAGAAAATGAGCTTTGTTGGATATAAATATGAAGTGAAATTGAGTGTGGTGTTTTTGTACGATGTTGGCATGTACAAAGTGTGGTTACATGCTTTTAAGAAGGAGTTTAAGTTGAGGATTGGTGTGAAAAGTGAGAGAACCTAATCAATGAGGCTGGAATTCGCAAAAAAATAGGACAGCTTTTAAAATGAAACTGGTAATGATCAGTCTAGCAAAAAATTATATTTTTAGTGGGTAGATAGATAAGTACATTAGCTTTAAAATGGCTCTTGCATTGCATTAATCTGAGGTCTGTGGAGAAAGTTATGGTCATTTTACCGAACTTGTGCAGGGTGGGCTTAAAACTGACATGTTGATGTTCTAGCCCCATTTTAGGAACTCTATCATGGAAATCATGCTTCATGTCTTTAATGAAAGTTTTAGAGGCCTTCCTAAGCTGTTTATATTGGGGTCTTACGTCTCATTTTGAGGTCGGAAGTATAAGTTGTGGATTATTCTTTCCGTACCCTCTTTTCAAGCCCTTATGCTCTAAACTTGCTACCGTGCCTTAAATCACATTTCTATGGTTTAGATCGTTATCATTTTGGTTTAACCTATGAACTGGTGTGTAAAAGTTTTTCATAAGCCAATTTTATTTAAAGTTATTCATTATAAGAACAAGATTGTTTCTGACCTCATGTTCCTATAATGAACTTTTGAACAGAATCAAAGCCTAAGCTTTCATTTTCTTCACCTTAGTGCATCTTATTCCTACGTGAACTAGCATTTAAAACTTTCAGGTATGTTCATTGCCTGTATCTTTAGTAATCAGCACGCATTTATCAAAATTATAATATTTTGGTAAGTACATCAATGAATTATTTTAATCAGTGCTTTATCACATAATTAGCGACCCCGTCAGTTATCAGTTACAGGGCATTGCCCTCCAGCTACCCATACGGCTTCAGGCTAGGTCCCTCGATCGGCTTGGCAAGTGTACACCTATTCACGGATTGTAACAGTTACTAAGGGGTGCACTAACAGATAATAATTGGCAATGTAGTTTTATATGCATCTCATTCCCTGTTTTCAATTAAAATGAATTGCAAGCGGGCCCAAATAACTTTTCAGTGAATTTTTATCAGTACAGGGATGCATGTACTGAGCTTTGGCTCACAGTCGAAATATTTTATGTTTTGTTTTAGGAAAATGTTTAGTGAATCGCCCTCAGGCGGGCAGGGAGGTCGTAGGTGATAAATGCGATGGGACCTTCCATGTGATTGGCGGTGTGGGAGAGCTAAGATGCTATCTTAGCATATTGTGATGTATTTTAGAGTTTCAACTGTATATTCGAACTGAATTATGTATTTTGGTGCCACAATTGTATTTTGTTTGGACCAAGTTATGTATGTGGTGTAACCCTTGGGATGTAGATCCATTTCTATATATAACTAAATGGTTTGAGTTAT
Organism: Carnegiea gigantea; assembly: GCA_029747015.1. NCBI lineage: Eukaryota > Viridiplantae > Streptophyta > Magnoliopsida > Caryophyllales > Cactaceae > Carnegiea > Carnegiea gigantea. The sequence goes on from JAKOGI010001084.1 coordinate 84,088, forward strand.
TATGTTGGTGAATGCCCCTTTATAGGGTAACCTTTGGTTTATGGCAAGTTTTCATGTATAACGGAAGCCTTGTCCTTTGTGGACAGCGGTAGTGCCCCGTTCATTGAGTTATTATCTCTTATTGATAACCTTAAGCATGTAAATGCAAGTAGGTGAATGTAGGCAATGAATCATGTATATTTGGGGCGTTATAGAATTGGTATCAGAGCCAGGTTGAGATTTTCTTGGGGAAAGCAGAGTTAGAAACTATAGGGCGAGAGTGGTTGCCATGAGGGGCTATCGTATATTGCTAGAGTGATATTAGGAGTGTAGTAACAATATTAAGGGAATGCAAGTTACTTCCATTTGCATGTTCCTTATTTATGGTTATGTCTGCCTCTCACATATGTGTTTTCTTTGTTAGATGGATCGTTATGGCGTTAACATGTTGCCTGTTTGGATCTATGATTGCTCACATTGCATTGCTACATATGAGTATAGAGGCACATGTAGAGGACCCTTACTCTAAGTTCCACAGTATTACGGTCCGTGCATAGAGATTGCTTTGGTCCTTACCCCTGGTTGGCCCGTGGGTGGAGTTCAGGCATTGTTATCACAACTTTATGATGACAGGGAACCCAGGCTTGGACGGACCTAGGTTTCAGGCCCAGGGGGCTTGGACGACTCTCACTACGGAGCTATTGTTGAGAAAGGAGTTTGAATTGAGGGGAATTACTACGGTAACTCTTCGGTACGTCTTTCCCCTACATCAGGTCCATCCCCCACTTGTAGCCCCAGCACCAGCACAGGGGCCATCCTCCCCGCCAGCACCAGCACAGGGGCCACCCTCCCCACCAGCACCAACACAGGGGCCACCCATCCCGCCTGCACCAGACACCCCACTGATGCCTGATAGCCCTGGGGAGGCTTACATGGTGATAGACATCCCTGATGCCCCAAACTTAGTGGTGATTAGTTCTAGTTCTGGGGATGAGGACCACCAGGGAGAGGAGGACGATCCAGAGGAGAATGATCCTGAGGAGGATCAAGACAGTGATGAGATGGGGATAGAGCAGCAAGGGGAATAAGAGGCAGACGACTTGATGGTAGGCTTAGAGGAGGAGCATGAGCCACAAGTTCAACAGGAGGTCGATAATGCCAAGTCACAGGCATCTACGAGCAGCTTCAGGCGAAGAACCTGATGATGAGTCTGACCCAGATTACGATCCATCTAGGGATCATTAGGTGGTTCTAAGGGCTGGTGTAGTGGTTTTTATTTTGAGCCCTGTATGTAGATATGGTTTGGTTAGATTGGATAATTATATTTTGTGGGGCATCTGACATTGTATATAGTTAGTCCAATCCTCTCTGACCGCGATGACATGGTCCGTACCTCTTTTTGGTTATGTGACGGACCTAGTGCCTAGAGGCTATTTAGTCTTTAGTGTTAGGGTAGGAGTCAGAGTTAGTCTTGCTTACTTAGCTAGGGGCAATATGCTTTTGTTGCTCATGTATATAAATCAGCAACTATGTATGTAAGTAAGCAATTTTGAAATGAAATGATGATGCTTTGAGTTATTAAATAATCTTCGAGCCATCTCCTATGTATTTATTGGGCATGTTTATCTTCTATGTCTGGAGATTCCAGTGTTTGAATTGCTTCATTTAATATATGATTAGAATGTCCTAGTCAGTGCACAACAACATGGAGGTTCATGTAGAGGATAATATGGAACAAGGCCAGGGATCAGGTGATCAAGTCTCTTGCTAGGAGCCACAACTTGGTGACACGCCACCATTGCCCTCTGAATTAGCTAGCAACTTAGGCAACCTGAGTTATTGGCCAGCCTTAGTCACTGAATTGATGAAGCGGATTCCCAGGTACCTGCTGAAATCCCTCCTAAAGAGGATAAATTGGCAGATAGGGTAGCACGATGCAACCCTAAAGTTTATGATGGATCTTATGATCCAGTAGTATTGGAGGAATGGATAAGGGGAGTTGAGAAAATTTTTACAATAGTTGAGGTAGCAGAGGAAAAGAAAATGAACATTAGGATGTTTTATTTGTCAGGTGAAGCTGACATTTGGTGGAATACTGCGAAGGATAAGCTCGTAGGGCCTGAATTCACCTAGAATAAATTCTTAGCAGAATTGAGGGCGAAATTTTCCCCAGCTGTGGTGCAAAGGCAAAAGGAGAAAGAATTTATGGAGTTGAAAATGAGCGGTAGCATGTCAGTGATGCAGTATGCTCACCAAACTATCTAGGTTTGTCCCTGAATTTGTGTCATCTAAAAGATTAAAGATGAGAAGGTTTGAGGAAGGTTTGGCCTTCTACATTCGGAAGCAGTTAGCTGGGCAACCAATTTTGACTTATCAAGAACTATATGAGTGAGTAGCTGAAGTGGAACGAATGAAGACGGAGTTGAGAGCTCTAAATCCAATCAACCACAAGAGAAAGGGGTTTGAGCGGGGGACTACGAGTGAAAGTGTGAATCAGAACCAGAAGAAACCTACTCCTGTTTCCTCTAAGAGCTATCCTGTGGGCTCGACAGCACTCTGTGCGAAGTGTGGAAGAACAAATCACACTACTCCTGGATGCCGTGTTGGCACCAACAAGTGCATGTGGTGTGGAAGTCCTGAACACCTCATCGCTGCATGCCCCTGACGACTGAAAGCTGTAGACAAGGGTGCAGCAAAACCCTTGGCCTCGCCCCGCCAGGGACCCCCACCTGCAAGGCCTGTAGTTGCAGGAAGGGCATTTGTGATGAACAAAAAGGAAGCTGCTATCTCTGGTACGGTAGTCACTGGAACTCTCTTTATAAATTCAAAGCTATTTTGTGTATTATTTGATTCGGGCTCCACACATTGTTTTATATCTACCCAATCTGCTATACAATTGAGCCTGGAGAATAGGAGGATAGAAACCATTTATAGAATTAAGCTACCCAACAATTTTGTGATTGAGTGCCCCCTCTCTTATGAACTTGTGCCCATCATCATTGGTGAAACTACTTTCCCTGTGGATTTGATTCAATTTGACTTGTCTGATTTTGATATCATTTTGGGGATGAATTGGTTGCACATATATGGAGTCCAAATTGATGTGAAGATCTTAAGGTTATCTTGAAAGATGAAAACGGAAGAAAAGTGTATTTTTATGGACAAAGAGAGACAAAATCTTGTTCTTTGATTTTCGCTATGAAAGCAAGTAAGCTATTATATCAGGGGTGTATTGGATATTGGTGTTATGTTATTGACACCCAAACAAAAGCAGAGGAAGTAGCAAATATACCTGTAGTTTGTGAATTTGAAGATGTTTTCCCTGGGGAGTTACCAGGACTACCCCCGCAAAGGGAAATTGATTTTGGAATCGAATTACTTCCTGGAGCTCAACCTGTTTCTAAAGCCCTGTATCGTATGGGCCTAACTGAGCTTAAGGAACTAAAGATTCAGCTAGATGAGTTGTTATAAAAGGGCTTTATTAGGCCAAGTGTGTCACCATGGGGCGCTCCAGTATTGCTTGTCAAGAAGAACGATGGAACCTTAAGGCTATATATCGACTACAGGGAGTTGAGCAAGATTACCATAAAAAACAAATGCCCTCTGCCATGAATAGATGACTTGTTTGATCAACTATAAGGAGCAGGAGTATTCTCTAAGATTGATTTGAGGTCAGGGTACCATCAACTTAGGATTAAGCCTGAGGACATTCCTAAGACAGCGTTTAGGACCAGGTATGGTCACTATGAGTTCACCGTGATGCCTTTTGGTCTCACTAATGCTCCTGCAGCCTTCATGGACCTTATAAACAGGGTTTTCAGATCTTATTTAGACAAGTTTGTAGTGGTGTTTATAGATGATATCCTTATATATTCTAGGGACAAGGAGGAACATGCTGATCAGTTACGGATAGTATTGTAAACTTTGAGGGAACATCAACTCTATGGCAAATTAAAGAAATGTGAATTTTGGTTGGAGGAAGTGGTATTTTTAAGACATGTGGTTACAAAAGAAGGAATCAAAGTCAACCCCCAAAAGGTGAAAGCAATCATAGAATGGCCAAGGCCTACCAATGTCATGGAGATTAGAAGCTTTCTGGGTTTATCAGGCTACTATCGAAGATTCGTTAAAGATTTTTCGAAAATAGCTTCACCACTGACCAATCTACTGAAAAAGGTGAATAAGTTCGAGTGGACTGAAAGATGTGAGAAAGCTTTCCAAGAGCTAAGGCAACGACTAACTGCTGTCCCAATTCTAACGTTACCAATGGAAGGGAAGGAGTATACAGTTTATAGTGTCGCATCGAAGAACGGTCGCTGGTGCGTACTTGTAACACCCCCAGCCCCTAGGGCCGGAAGCGTTACGTTTACTTAACTTCCTATTTAAATTCTGGGATGAAACAGACAGAGTTTCCCCTAAAAATTGATCATTTCAGGCTAAAAGCCTTACAATAAGTCCCTGTAAATCAACGGAAATGTATAACATTTAAAACACAGCTCAACGGCTACACGCTGGAGTTCATAACTCAACGAGTCACCCGCTCGGAGTACACCAAACAGAATAGTTCATTAATAAAGGAAAAGCAAAAGATATAACTCAACGGTTCACACAATCGGAGTATTGGGGTTTACGTCCCAAAACATAATTAACTTTAACCAAGAAGACATCTAACTATTTAGATGGTTAGCTCATACGGCCATACAGAGCGACTCATAAACAATATGCATTATATGAGCTAGAAAACTTAGTTTACAACCATTACAAACTCAGAATACGTTATATTACATCGTCGAACTCGTGAAACTACTTCTATAAGGCACACATAACTCTTTTTCAACCAGGGGTAAACTTCAACTCCGCATAAATGGCTTAACTTTCACCTGTCACAAAGAAAATCTGGGAAAAAGGGGAAAGAGTAGTGGGATGAGCAACCACACGCTCAGTGAGTGTCCCCCAACCCCCTTAAAACCAAAACCATTGTAGACAATACTATCTTTACTAGTCACATATCACGTTTCCATGCTTTACTAACATATTAGGCATTCATAAAATTCTTATGGAAATATCACTAATCATAAACTTCACTTTAAGTACTCACACATTTCTAGGTTTCTAAGTGACCAAACTTCTTTACTAGCAAGCAATCAAACACTTACGCAAAGGGCGAGGTTAAGCACAGGGGCTTTCTTTTTCATAAACATAACTTCTTAGCATTCCATTCGAACTATGCATGAAACCCTATTCATATGATGTGCACATAAGATTAGTTCTTTTCAGAATCATACTTTTCTTGGCATTTCATTCATGTAGTATGCATAAGATACACACATTTCAAGTCTCAATCAATTCTCACTCATAGGGTATGCATGAAATATGCTCATAAGACTTACTTTTCATATTCGCATCTTACTTAGCATCTCATTCATAAGTTATACTTAGAGCATGCACATATCATACACAGGAAGCTTTCTTTCTTTGACTGAAAACACTTCAGTTAGCCTCTTGAGGCTTATAAAAACTCTTCTCTTAGCCTCTTGAGGCTCATATTCTTTGAAAAGAATCTCTTTTATCTTAGTCTCATAAGGACCCTCAAAAACCTTCTTTCTGAAATACTTAGAAAGGCGAATCGTCAACTGCTTTTCTTATTTAATAAGAAACTACTATGGGCATAAGATCATCATAAAGTGCTACTTGGGAGAGATCTACACTCAATCCCAGTGAGATTAACTCACACTAAGCTCTTACTCCCAGGATGACAACTAACTTTGGACCTTAACCTTCGTCAGGGTCTCTAGGGATTACTCCCTAGACCAGGGATTCCCCCCGTTCAAGCAGGTTCACTCCCATCTATTGTCCCTAAGCACTTATCTTAGCCATTTAAACTGGTCACAATGACTAGTAAGTTTGCTGCCTCTCACAGTGAAATCCTTTATCATGCAACTCACACCTTTGTAAAACTCTCTAGGATTTCCCCATTCAAGCAGGTTCACTCCTAAAACTATATTCATTTAGTTAAAATATGCCATCATATACTAATATTTATGGCTACCAATATTTCAAAACATGAAATCCTTCTTTGAAAATCTCACCCTTATGCACATAATGTAACTTGAGGACATGGAAGGGAAGGGGGGGTCTACATGTATCACATTCAAGCACTTCGTGATCAATTCATCACAATGAGCCACACATGGCCTCGCAATCCACACGATTGTGGTTAATTCATAACCCAGACTCCCTCCACATAAGAACCGTACCACAAGAACCTCAAACCACTCATAAGTCTACCTCAAACCATCCAACTACCATCTCGGTTTTCAATTCGATAATCATAACATATTATCAAAAGGGGTCTTATGAAATAGCTATGTATAACTTACCGAGCAAGCAGCAATCATCCCATAGCTCGTTACCACATATAGAAGTATAAATATATAGGTATATTTTGCATTAATTGAAATAAGAACTTAATTAACTGAAATAAACTCACAATGCATGAAACTTATTCTACATTCATGACTTGCGAATAAAAGGTAAGCATACCAAATTCATGCCACTTTCACGCATAACTAATCAACTAATATTCAAAGTATAACCATCCAACTAAATATGCATTGGCTTAAAATGTTCTCAGGGCATTTCAAAGGGCACTCTTAAGCATGAATTAGCTAGTTCAATGTGCGTCAATTTAAAGAATGCTTGTCATTCAAGGGTTACTTATAAACATAAACTAATCAAATTAGCCTGCTTCGATCTTAGGTGATCTTGGTTCGTTTCAAACATTCGTACATTGGAGTTAAGGGGGTAAACATGCTCATTTCGTCATTCAAATGTTATTTCCAAAGCTGTTTTATAAGCATAGTTTAACTAAATAGGCAAGTATCGATTCGAAGCGTTCATTCATTGTTTTGAAGTTACACTTCAAGTCTAACTGAGCTATTTCAGCATAATACGATTCTAAACGTTCATTTATTACATCGAAATCATTATTTGAATATAACGATTCTAAGCATTTAAAATTTACTTCGAAGTTATTAAACAATCATGGGTCATTTATGGTTTACTTCGAACTTAATAAACGATTATGAATTAACTAAACATGCATTCGTCGTTTCTAAACATTTATAATCCACTTTGAAGTTAGTTTTCAGGCATGAATTAACTGAATAGGTTCTAATCAAAGCGAAACAGGCATAATTCACTTCGAATTAAATCTTCAGATGTGAATTAACTGAATTCACTTGAATCAATTCTAAGCCACTTTCGAGTGTTAATCAACTGAACTAACATATATCGATTCGAAGTCACTATCGGGCATAAACTAGCTAAACATGCTTCGCAACTTAAAACTTAAAACGATTTTGAAACTACTAATACTTGGGAGGCGAGAAACACCCACCTGGACTCCAAGCTAGGGATTCGTTCGAAGGGTTTTAAGCTCGGCTTTGAGTGCTGGAAAGACCCGATTCCCTGACCCTTGTTCACCGACGCACGAACCAACCCAGTCCACGCTTAACCCACGCAAAAACAGACCAAATTCGACCCATTTTTGCAGCCCAGCTCAAAGAGCCTTGCCCGATCTGGTTTCTGCCCTCCCTTGTCGTTACTGCTGGTGGTCACCGGAGTCGGGCTCAACCGCCGCCAGGTCGTCGTCCTCGGTCGCGACGGTCGCCGGCAGTAGATCGCAGTTCGTTGAGCCCCTTTCACTCCCTCACTCTATCGCTCAAGCTCTCTCTCTTTCTCCGTTGTGGCGTCGCGGGGCAGCGCCGGGGGTCGCACCAGGCACGACGGTGGCCAGCCGCCAGCCGCCGGTGTTCCCCGACCCTCCACTCTCTCTCGGTCCACCCCCTCTCTCTTTGGTGGTGGCAGGTTCGCGGGGGTTAGGGTTTGAGGAAACCCCCCTGCTCGTGTCCGTGGAGAACAAGAAGGGGGGCTTCGCCCCCTTTTTGATATATTTTATATATTATTATTTTTTTTTTTATGCTTGCTCAAGCGACTAACACTGCTAGTTTAACCTCGTACCTCTTATTCTAAACCCAATTGTTAATACCATCCCTCATTGATCGTTTGATCCTAAATACGTCAAGGTTCAATTTAATAAACCTCGAAACTAATTCTAAGGTTAACGACCAACTCGCATTCAGGAAACGACTAAATAAATCGAATAACGACTAAATTAAACTATCGATATAATTTGAAGGCGCAAATAGCACGAATTAACTTTAAAATCAATAATAGCAATAATAAACCCTTTTTAATAAAATTATAGCTCCCAAAAGCACATGGATAATAATTTAAGCCATATAGTTGCTCAAAATACGAATTTATATCGTAAAAAGGCAATACAATTAGCTTAACAGAAAACAAAGAATGCGGGTCTTACATTCTTCCCCCCTTAAAAGAATTTCGTCTTCGAAATTATAAATCTAAATTCGGTCTTTCCTAGAATGCACGCACATAACTAGGATTTACACGGTAGGTTTCCAAAAGGTCATTTTGAAGACATTACTTCTTTTAAATCGAAAGAGAATGGCTTATGGTATCAAGTCTCCTCCTCGCCAATCTTCTTCAAGCGTCTACTCACTCTATTTAGGTGCCGAGGGCAAATCGTATCGAAGAACTGAGTTGGTGTGGAAAACGATATCGAGTTTGTTTTGAAAAATGAACAAAGATTTTCGATAATCTAGACTCAGTTCGCATGGCAAGAAATAATTCCATGCAGATGCATCTATAAGTAAGCATCTAAAGGCATGACGATCGGTACAGTGACATCTTAAGGTCATGCACTAGTAGTCTCATTCTAAAACATGGATTCAAGTCAAGCAATTACAAGAACTCACTTTGTTGGCACTTGATTACAAACACATCAATCGCCACAGACACAATCCTATCTATAGGTACTCCTATGGTCTTACGAAAGGCATCTACGCAAGCGTACATGAATACATCCCTCTTCTAAATTCTAGAGGTCGAGGTTATACCTCGAGGTTTGTCCAAACTATTTGGAGTTGATGAGCAATCAACTAACAGGGGTAAGAACAACGGTATTATTGGTTTTACAGCTCTACATTGAGGTTTCACCACATATTGTCTTGAAAAGGGGACTGTGGAGGTCTGAGGAACTCCTAGTATAGATGGGAAGGTTCTAGTTTCTACTTAGAGCATTCTTACTTCTACACATGGTGCTTGTGCTTAAGAAGGTGTTGGGAAGGCATAAATTGTCATCCTAGGAGGTATCGAGGTGATGCATGTGGTTTAACAATTCCAAAGTCTGCTAGGTTCTTCCTTTCATCCTCATTCTAGGTGTGTTGGGGTTGATATAGCTAGGACACTATCATTCTTATGTAAGGAAATGGCGTTCCATGCCCCGATAGGCATAATGCTTAGCTGATTAGTGAGTAGTAGTGGTTACGTGTTGGAAGGAAAGGAAGGCTCCCTATGTAGGTGGCAGTCCAAGTTAAGGCCTCATCTAGGTATCAATAACACAGATGTTAAGAAGGCTTTGTATAACCTTAGATAACAATCAGCAAGACTATCGCAGTCACCCATATTGATATGCGCGAGTTCCCGCTTAGTTAATCTAGCGAATGAAGAATTACGTAAAAATAAGGGTATCAGTTAGAAGGACTTTTAGTCAATAAAACAATCTTGAAGTACCTACTAGGAACTTGTCATCAACACTTCAAGCAACGTACGTGCCTTGGCATGCAGGCATTCGAAGCATCGATGAAAACAAATGCACATCGTCAGATGCAATAGTAGGGCCTAACTTGGATAATTAGGAAGGTCTTTAATACGGAAGAAAAGCCTTAACTCACCATTTAGAAAGCATCTCAACTCAATTGTATCCTATACAGGCCCCCAAACAGGCATCAAAAATGCTCGTGTACTCAATAGTTTACCCACATTCAACAATTCTATCTATATATATCCTTATGGTCTTACACAGCACATGATACCATAACAAATCTTTAAGACATGCGAACCCACATGTTGTCATATAGAAAGAACACCTGGACATGTAAGTATGCGTGCAATCCTCCTTTTGCAGCATATGGTCAACGGCTTGCCCTAAACCCTATCCAATTTAAGAAAGATTGGTGTTGAGCAGCTAGTATAGTGTGAGTATGGTTGATGTTAATGGCCTCATAGGCACACGTTGAGGTCTTACACGGTATATCTATCTTACAGGTGATCATAGGAGGCTCAATGTAGGTTGCTTACCTCAGTAGGGATCATTCCTATGTACAATTCCAAAGTCTACTAGATTCTTCCTCCCTGGCGCTTTCTAGGTTCATCAGGGTTTAATCCAATTAAAACATCATTACTGCATTCCCGAATGACAAAGATAGAAAGCAATAGGTACACTTATGCAATGCTCAATGAGGTCCTACCACTAGCACATAGTCTTTTAAGCATGCATACAAAAGTAGCCTCTATTATACTCAGGGAATTTGGAATCCGAAAACAATAAGGGAAGAAATCATTTAGCGGGATTATCAATTATAGCAACCGATTTCGACCTGTATAGTACAATGGCATGTACTTGGAAACCTAAGCTCGGTCATCATAGCTAAAGAGTGTAAAGTAAAACTTAACTCGACAGCGGAAAAGACATTAACATTTCGAAACTTCGGATTTCAAAGGTGAAAATAGCTGATCTGTTTCGAACTTCTTCTCTACTAACCTTTGAGTACATCTGTTCACTCCATTATGGGGCTCGAGGAGCAAATTATACTTCAGGGGTAAAGACGAGCTTAAAGAAAGATTTTTCAATCGTGCGAGTTTAGATCGACGTACTTGAACTATTGATTGTCTTATCAGAACGCACGAAGAAAACATTTATCATTCAAAACATCACTTAGCCCACACAAGAACACGGAAGTGAATTGGTGATGCATATTCCCATATGCATCATTTTTATTTAAGGTCAACTTCCAAGAAGAAAAGTGTCAAACAAGAGCGTGCATGGGAACTCTCCTATTTTCTCTTATTATGTGAGTTCAAGGACTTTAGACACCATGAAGTAGTCAAGCAAGTGGCAAAAATCTGGATAAAACTCATATTCCTTCCGGAAGAATTGGTGCCCGATTCATCCCTGCGGAAGGTAATTTTTTTTGTGCTCATTTTTTTGGACTAGCTCAAGTGGTCTCACAACTTGAGGCTCCACATGGTTTTGACGTGTGAGATCTCAGCTTTCAAACAAGCCCAATTATGTTTAATTTGGACGTCATTTGGTTGGAACTAAAGAAGGGCCTTGCCATGCATGAATTTGTATGGAGCTTACCTCCCACCCCTTTATGTTGAGTCTTTTCCATTTTCCAAGAAGAAAAGTGTCAAATAAGAGCATGCATGGGAACTCTCATATTTTCTCTTATTATGTGAGTTCAAGGACTTTAGACACCATGAAGAAGTTAAGCAAGTGGCGAAAATTTGGATAAAACTCATATTCCTTCCGGAAGAATTGGTGCCCGATTCATCCCTGCGGAAGGTAATTTTTTTGTGCTCATTTTTTTGGACTAGCTCAAGTGGTCCCATAACTTGAGGCTCCACATGGTTTTGACGTGTGAGATCTCAGCCTAGAATATTCTATGTAACCTCCCCCACCCCTTTATGTTGAGTCTTTTCCATTTTCCAAGCCTTTTCAATTTTCTAGTTTTAATTGCTAGGAGTTTTTAAGCCTTTTGGTTATCTTTGTTTAGCCTATAAATAGGTGGGTTATGTAGTTGCATTTGAATTTAGAGTTGTAAGCTTTTCCAAGAGTAGTACAAACACCTTGAGAGTGATTCTCATTTGTGTCCAAAAAAAATCCCTAGTTCTATATCTTGAATTTTGGCAAGTTCAAGTGGTGTTCTAGGTTCTTTTCTTTCCCTGGCTGAGTACCAAGCTTCTTTTGAGGAGCATGACCATGAAGAAGAGGAAAGCTTGGAGGAAAAAGAAGAAGAGGTTATCATAGGCCCCGATGAAGGTGAGTTGCTTGTCATTAGGTGAGCATTGAGTGGATTTGTTACTCATGAAGACAACTTGGAGCAAAGAGAGGCGATTTTCCACACAAGGTGCGCTATTCAAGGGAAAGTTTGTACCCTCATCATCGATGGAGGTAGTTGTACAAATGTTGCATCCAAAACCATGGTGGACAAGGTCAAACTTGCGACTGCACCCCATCCTAAGCCTTATAGCATCCAATGGCTAAATCAAGGCAAAGGTACATACATTTCTCATCAATGCCTCATTTCTCTTTCTATTGGAGACCACTATAAGGATGAGATATTGTGTGACATTCTTCCTATGGATGCAAGCCATATATTATTGGGTAGACCAGGGATGTTTGATCGCCATGTAATTCATCATGGGCGCCTCAACACCTACTCCTTTATTAAGGATGAGAAGAAAATCACCTTGACCCCTATTCCATCGTGCAAAAGCCCCAAGCCACAAAAGGACCGACAAGCCTTAACCCTCATTCATCCTTCCCAAACCCTTGCCCCCAAAGAAGATTTCTCACTTCTGCCTCTTCTCCTCACCAGGTATGACCCGTTTTATCATCCTCCCCTCACCCTCTTCTATATCTCTCTAGAGGTGATGCCCTGTGACCTGCTTCCCCAAAAGCTCCCATATTGTGAGCGTGACCCCTTTCTTGAGAGGCTTGCTAACCCTTTGAGTTTGAGGACAAACTCAAAACCACCCGGGGAGTATGATACATATTCCCATATGTATCATTTTTATTTAATGTCAACTTCCAAGAAGAAAAGTGTCAAACAAGGGCGTGCATGGGAACTCTCATATTTTCTCTTATTATGTGAGTTCAAGGACTTTAGACACCATGAAGAAGTCAAGCAAGTGGCGAAAATCTGGATAAAACTCATATTCCTTCCGAAAGAATTGGTGCCCGATTCATCCCTGCGAAAGGTAATTTTTTTGTGCTCATTTTTTTGGACTAGCTCAAGTGGTCCCACAACTTGAGGCTCCACATGGTTTTGACGTGTGAGATCTCAGCTTTCAAACAAGCCCAATTATGTTTTATTTGGACGTCATTTGGTTGGGCTAAATATTACTCAAAGAAGACATGTCCTGCTCCAGTCCAGTTCTGATATAGGTGTAATATTTGGGCTATAACTTTTTATCTACTTATCCAAATTGAGCAAATGAGCCAAGTCGGGAAAATAGATTTCCAGGGCTTTCCAACAAGCCCAAAATCACCTTATTTGGACGTGTGATCTGAGAGAAATGCTCAGTTGAAGTGAAGGCTGCTGCATGGAGTTAATGCTGGGCAAGTGAAGAGACATAGGTTACATGACATCACCTTGCTGACATCATGCACGACTTGGGTGGATTTCTTCAGCTGATAGGAAGTCTAGAATGTTCATTGTAACCTCCCCCATTCCTTTAAGTTGTGTCTTTTTATTTTTTCTAAGTCTTTTCAATTTTCTAGCTTTAAATTGCTAGGAGTTTGTGTCTTTTGCTTGTCTTGTTGTTGCCTATATATAGTGGGGGTGTGAAGTGTTTCTGAATTCAGAGTTGTAATCTTTTCCAAGAGTAGTACAAACACCTTGAGAGTGATTCTCATTTGTGTCCAAAAAAAAATCGCTAGTTCTATATCTTGAATTTTGGCAAGTTCAAGTGGTGTTCTAGGTTCTCTTTTCTTTTCCAATTGGAGTGATTCCTTGGTGAAGACAAGAGAATTTGCCCAAGATCAAGTCCTTGAGTTGCTCCGTGAAGGATTATCTCAAGTGCAAGGTCTTGTTTATCCCTTTGTTCTCTTTTCTTATTGTTCTTCAATCCATCTCAATCTATCTTCCATATTCACTCTTCTTTGGTTTGATTCTTGTTTGGATTTGTTTGAGTTTGATTTTGGATCACTTTCCACCCACACATACATCAATTGGGTTCACATCCTAACACACGGCTCACATTTTATTCGATCGGTTTACCCGGATCGCAAAAAAGTCAATCAATGAAGTTAATTAGCACATTAGGAATATATTGTACCAATGAAGTACTCACAACGTCACTGGAAGGTGTGAGAAGAGCTATTTGACTCCTATACTAACGCACAACTTGCCACTTTTACTCAATTGACCTTCTCGAGCCATACATAAGTCGCAAATGGCCATACTATAAGGCACACGTGCACACAAAGTAGGCATATGTCACATAACCACAAACTGTTCCTAAGCGACTATATGAAATGTAAGACTCAGGTCGCAGCCTATGGTCATAGGACCATGCTCTGATACCATCATTGTAACACCCTCAGTCCTTAGGGCCGAAAGCGTTACGTTTACTTAACTTCCTATTTCAATTGTGGGACGAAACGGACAGAATTTCCCCTAAAAACTGACCATTACCAGGCTAAAAGCCTTATAATAAGTCCCTGTAAATCAACAGAAACGTAAAACATTTAAAAAACAGCTCAATGACCACACGCTAGAGTTCATAACTCAACGAGCCACCAGCTCGGAGTACACCAAACAGAATAGTTCATTAATAAAGGAAAAGCAAAAGATACAATTCAACGGTTCACACAACCGGAGTATTGGGGGTTACATCCCAAAACATAATTAACTTTAACCAAGAAGACATCTAACTATTTAGATGGGTGGCTCATACGGCCATACAGAGCGACTCATAAACAATATGCATTATATGAGCTAGAAAACTTAGTTTACAACCATTATAAACTCAGAATACATTATATTACATCGTCGAACTCGTGAAACAACTTCTATATGGTACACATAACTCTTTTTCAACCAGGGGTAAACTTCAACTCCGCATGAATGGCTTAACTGTCACCTGTCACAAAGGAAACCTGGGAAAAAGGGGAAAGAGCAGTGGGATGAGTAACCACACGCTCAGTGAGTGTCCCCCAACCCCCTTAAAACCAAAACCGTTACAGGCAATACTATCTTTACTAGTCACATATCACGTTCTCATACTTTACTATCATATTAGGCGTTCATAAAATTCTTATGGAAATATCACTAATCATAAACTTCACTTTAAGCACTCACACATTTCTAGGTTTCTAAGTGACCAAACTTCTTTACTAACAAGCAGTCAACCACTTATGCAAAGGGCGAGGTTAAGCACAGGGGCTTTCTTTTTCATAAACATAACTTCTTAGCATTCCATTTGAACTATGCATGAAACCCTATTCATATGATGTGCACATAAGATTATTTCTTTTCAGAATCATACTTTTCTTGGCATTTCATTCATATGGTATGCATAAGATACACACATTTAAAGTCTCAATCAATTCTCACTCATAGGGTATGCATGAAATATGCTCATAAGACTTACTTTTCATATTCGCATCTTACTCAGCATCTCATTCATAAGTTATACTTAGAACATGCATATACCATACACAGGAAGCTTTCTTTCTTTGACTGAAAACACTTCAGTTAGCCTCAAGAGGCTCATAAAAACTCTTCCCTTGGCCTCTTAAGGCTCATATTCTTTTAAAGGAATCTCTTTCATCTTGGTCTCATAAGGACCCTCAAAAACCTTCTTTCTGAAATACTTAAAAAGACAAAACGCCAACTGCTTTTCTTATTTAACAAGAAACTACTATGGGCATAAGATCATCATAAAGTGCTACTTGGGCAAGATCTATACTCCATCCCAGCGAGATTAACTCGCACTAAGCTCTTACTCCCGGGATGGCAACTAACTTTGGACCTTAACCCTCGTCAGGGTCTCTAGGGATTACTCCCTAGACTAGGGATTCCCCCCGTTCAAGCAGGTTCACTCCCATCTATTGTCCCTAAGCACTTATCGTAGCCATTTAAACTAGTCACAACGACTAGTAAGTTTGCTGCCTCTCACAGCGAAATCCTTTATCATGCAACTCACACCTTTGTAAAACTCTTTAGGATTCCCCCGTTCAAGCAGGTTCACTCCCAAAACTATATTCATTTAGTTAAAATATGCCATCATATACTAATATTTATAGCTAGCATTATTTCAAAACATGAAATCCTTCTTTGAAAATCTCACCCTTATGCACATAATGTAACTTGAGGACATGGAAGGGAAGGGGGGTCCACATGTATCACATTCAAGCACTTCGTGATCAATTCATCACAATGAGCCACACATGGCCTCGCAATCCACACGATTGCGGTTAATTCATAACCCAGACTCCCTCCTCACAAGCACCGTACCGTAAGAACCTCGAACCACTGATAGTTCTACCTCAAACCATCCAACTACCATCTCGGTTTTCAATTCGATAATCATAACATATTATCAAAAGGGGTCGTATGAAATAGCTATGTATAACTTACCGGGCAAGCAGCAACCATCCCATAGCTCGTTACCACATACAGAAGCATAAATATATAGGTATATTTTACATTAATTGAAATAAGAACTTAATTAACTGAAATAAACTCACAACACATGAAACTTAGTCTACATTCATGACTTGCGAATAGAAGGTAAGCATACCAAATTCATGCCACTTTCACGCATAACTAATCAACTAATATTCAAAGTATAACCATCCAACTAAACATGCATTGGCTTAAAATGTTCGCAGGCCATTTCAAAGGGCACTCTTAAGCATGAATTAACTAGTTCAATGTGCGTCAATTTAAAGAATGCTTGTCATTTAAGGCTTACTTATAAACATGAACTAATCAAATTGGCCAGCTTCTATCTTAGGTGATCTTGGTTCGTTTCAAACATTTGTACATTGGAGTTAAGGGGGTAAACATGCTCACTTCATCATTCAAATGTTATTTCCAGCACTGTTTTGTAAGCATAGTTCAACTAAATAGGCAAGTATCGATTTGAAGCGTTCATTCATTGTTTCGAAGTTACATTTCAAGTGTAACTGAGCTATTTCAGCATAATACAATTCTAAACGTTCATTTATTACATCGAAATCATTATTCGAATCTAAAAAAGTCATTTAAGCATAAGTCCTTTCAGGGTGTTCGTTTCTTTTCGGAGCTATTAATCGAGCATGAATTGACTAAGTGTACATGGGTCAATTCTAGGCATTTATAGTCTATTACAAAGTCATTCAACGAACATGATTCCGCTAAGCATACATATAACGATTCTAAGCATTTAAAGTTTACTTTGAAGTTATTGAATGATCATGGGTCATTTATGGTTTACTTCGAACTTAATAAACGATTATGAATTAACTAAACATATATTCATCGTTTCTAAACATTTATAATCCACTTCGAAGTTAGTTTTCAGGCCTGAATTAACTGAATAGGTTCGAATCAAAGCTAAACAGGCATAATTCACTTCGAATTAAATCTTCAGGCATGAATTAACTAAATTCACTTGAATCGATTCTAAGCCACTTTTGAGTATTAATCAACTAAACTAACATATATCGATTCGAAGTCACTATTGGGCATAAACTAGCTAAACTTAACATGCTTCGTAACTTAAAACTTAAACCGATTTGAAACTATCAATACTTAGGAGGCGAGAAACGCCCACCTGGACTCCAAGCTAGGGATTCGTTCGAAGGGTTTTAGGCTCGGCTTTGAGCGCTGGAAAGACCTGATTCCCTGACCCCTGTTTATCGACGCACGAACCAACCCAATCCACGCTTAACCCACACAAAAACAGACAAAATTTGACCCATTTTTGCAGCCCAGTTCGAAGAGCCTTGCTCGATCTGGTTTTTGCCCTCCCTTGTCGTTACTACTGGTGGTCACCGGAGTTGGGCTCAACCGCTACCTAGTCGTCGTCCTCGGTCATGACGGTCGATGGCAGTAGGCTGCGGTTCTTTGAACCCCTTTCACTCCCTCACTCTATCGCTCTCTCTTTCTCCGTTGTGGCGTCGCGGGGCAGCGCCGGGCCACCAGGCGCGACGGTGGCCGGCCGCCAGCCGCCGACATTCCCTGACCCTCCACTCTCTCTCGGTCCAGCCCCCTCTCTCTCTGGTGGTGGCAGGTTTGCGGGGGTTAGGTTTGAGGAAACCCCCCCTGCTCGTGTCCGTGGAGAAGAGGAAGGGGGGCTTCGCCCGTCTTTTTTGATGTATTTTATATAATTTTTTTAATGCTTGCTCAAGTGACTAACACCATTTGTCTAATCTCGTACCTCTTATTCTAAACCCAATTGTTAATACCATCGCTCATCGATCGTTCGATCCTAAATACATCAAAGTTCAATTTTAATAAACCTCGAAACTAATTCTAAGGTTAATGACCTACTCGCATTCAGAAAACGACTAAATAAATCGAATAACGACTAAATTAAGCTATCGATATAATTTGAAGGCGCAAATAGCACGAATTAACTTTAAAATCAATAATAGCAATAATAAACCTTTTTTAATAAAATTATAGCTCCCAAAAGCACATCGATAATAATTTAACTCATACAGTTGCTAAAAATGCGAATTTATATCGTAAAAAGGTAAACAGTTAGCTTAATGGAAAACAAAGGATGCGGATCTTACAGTACTTATGCAGGAGAACAAAGTAGTAGCTTATGCCTCTCGACAACCCAAGCCATATGAGAAAAACTACCCTACCCATGACCTGGAGTTAGCAGCCGTGGTCTTTACATTGAAAATTTGGAGACATTATCTATATGGGGTATCATGCAAGATCTATACTGATCATCAAAGTCTAAGGTATATCTTCACCTAAAAGGAGCTCAATTTGAGACAACAGCGTCGGCTGGAGTTGCTTAAAGACTATGATTTGTAGATTCAATATCATCCTGGCAAAGCAAATGTGGTGGCAGATGCCCTGAGCAGGAAGGCGTAACATAGCTCGAACACTGTGGTGATTACTCAATTAAATCTCTTAAGAGAACTTGAGGACTTTGGGATTCAATTAGTGTCCCACGGGCAAGCGAATGCTCAATTATCGGCACTTATTGTACAATCTTCCCTAGTGGAAGAAATTCGACTGAACCAGGAGAGTAATCCCGAACTCCAAAGAATAAAGCAAAATTTAGAGAAAGGGAAGTCTCCGGGATTTGTAGTACACGAGAATAGGACTCTGCAGTTCCAGAATCGCCTATGTGTGCCTAAAAATGGGAATTAAGAAAGCAGATCTTAGAAGAGGCTCACAATACTTGTTATTCAGTGCATCCAGAAGGCACCAAGATGTACAGAGATCTGAGACAATATTTTTGGTGGAATAATATGAAGAATGACGTTGTAGAATATGTGGATAAGTGTCTAATTTGTCAGAAGGTTAAAGCTGAGCATCAACGTCCTGTGGGTGAACTACGACCCTTAGAAATTCTCACTTGGAAGTGGGATTCGATCTCAATAGACTTTGTTATGGGTTTACCCCTTTCTGCCTCGAAAAGGAATGCTATCTGGGTCATAGTTGATCGACTCACGAAGTCGGCTCATTTCCTGCCAATTAAGGATACTTGGGGAGTTAAAAGACTAGCCCAATTGTATGTTAAGGGGATAGTCTGTCTGCACGGGATCCCTTTAGATATAGTCTCAGACAGGGATCAAAGATTCCAAGCACGTTTCTGACAATCGCTTCAAAGGGCCTTTGGGACCAAACTAAACTTCAGTAGCTCCTATCATCCAGAAACAGATGGACAAACTGAAAGAGTGAATCAAATTGTGGAGGACATACTGAGGGCTTGTGTATTGGAGTTCCAAGGGAAATGGGAAGACGATTTACCTTTGGTGGAATTCTCTTATAACAACAGCTATCAGTCCACCATCAAAATGGCCCCATTTGAGGCTTTATACGGGAGAAAATGTAGAACCCCGTTATACTAGAGTGATTTGGACGAGGCACTGATTATAGGTCCTGAAATGATTCAAGAGACCACTGAGACAATAAGAAAGATTCGGGAGCATACCAGGGTTGCCCAAAGTCGACAGAAAAGTTATGCAGATAAAAGAAGAAGGCCTCTAGAGTTTCAAGTAGGCGATAAAGTTTTTTTGAAGGTTTCACCAACTAGAGGTGTCAAGAGGTTCGGAGCACGAGGCAAATTGAGTCCAAGGTACATTGGATCTTATGAAATCATTGAAAGGTTGAATCCCGTTGCTTATCGTCTAGAGTTGCCTGTCGAACTTGACCACGTGCATAACGTGTTTTATATCTCTCAGCTTCGAAAATACATTCCAGATCCAGACCATACCATTGTATTTGAACCTATCGAAATTACTGAAGATTTAGTATATGAGGAGCGTCCTGTCTAAATACTAGATCGCAGGATCAAGCAGCTGTGCATCAAATAGATACCATTGGTTAAAGTACTCTAGACAAACCATACCTCCCAAGAAGCTACTTGGGAGACCAAGGAGGCAATGAAAGCTAAATACCCACATTTATTCGAGGTAATCCTGCATGATAAGGTGAAGTTCATTAGTTTCGAGGACGAAACTTTTTAGGGGGGAAGACTGTAATAGTCCGACCCTAAAATATGTTTATTACTTTCATTTTATTAATCCATGTGATTAATTTCATTTCATTTACATCATTTCTTTTATTATTCCAATTGGACATTTAATTGGACATTTCTAAATGGGCCCTCACTTTGTAATTCGAGGTTTTATTCTAGTCAAATTTTGGAAATCGATTTAGGCCTTGATATTTATGAATTTAACAATTTAATTCTTTTTCATGGCACCACAACCATTTGATCTCGAGTTTTGAAAAAAAGAAATTCACAAATGCACTCGGTTTCAGTTCTTTTTCTAAACCCGAGCCCGTTTAAGGCCGATTTCGACCCAACAAGACTTGACCCTCATTTGTTTAGCCAAACTCTCTTAATTAAGCCTTAATTAAGCTTAGCAAAAGTGGCTTTTCCACTTTCATTTTCAGCCAAGTAAAAGCCATGTATAAATTTGCAAAATAGTCACTTAGCACCAAGTAATTTCAAGGCACTTTCTCTCTCCTATTTCTCTCCTCCTTCTCTCTAAGTCACGGGCAGCAGCAGTAGCAGCCCTCCCAGCCACCTTTCAACCACCAAATAACCACCAAACATCCACCACTTACCACCCTCAACCACCCCTCTCACTCCCACAGCATCAAGGATGATTCTTACCTCTTTTTCAAGCACAAAGTGAGTCATTCCTTCACCTCTTATGATGATTTTGTTGTTGGTTCTTGATCTTGTTGGGTTTTTCTTCTTGTTTTGGTTATTTTGATGATGGATCATGTTGTTTTTATTGAATTAAGAATCATCTTGGTGATGGATCATGAATTGGATGATGCTAGGGTTAGGGTTTCACCTTAGTCATGCAAGCTTCATGTTTAAGTGTTGGTTATTGGTTGTTTTATCCTTATTTTTGCTTATCTTTTAATATATTGAAGTTTATTATGGTGTTTATGGTGTTTTTAAAATATGAGAGTGAGCTAAGTTGACCCAAAGTTAGGGTTTTAGCCATGAATGCATGGTTTGGACCAAACTTGTGTTAAACTTGAGGTATGTGTATATGTGCCTAGAAAATGAGCTTTGTTGGATATAAATATGAAGTGAAATTGAGTGTCGTGTTTTTGTATGATGTTGGGATGTACCAAAGTGTGGTTACATGGTCTTAAGAAGGAGTTCAAGTTGAGGATTGGTGTGAAAAGTGAGAGAACCTACTCAATCAGTGAGGCTGAAATTCCCAGAAAAATAGGACAGCTTTTGAAATAAAACTGGTAATGATCGGCCTAGCCAAAAATTACAATTTTTGGTGGGTAGATAGGTAGTACATGAGCTTTAAAATGGCTCTTGACTCACATTAATCTGAGGTCTTTGAAGAAAGTTATGGTCATTTTACCGAACCTGTGCAGGGTGGGCTTAAAACTGACATGTTGATGTTCTAGCCCTATTTTAGGAACCCTATCATGGGAATCATGTTTTGTATCCTGAATAAAAGATTTAGAGGCCTTCCTAAGCTATTTATATTTGGGTCTTACATCTCATTTTGAGGTCGTGAGTATAAGTTGGGGATTATTCTTTCCGTACCCTCTTTTCAAGCCCTTATGCTCTAAACTTGCTACCGTGCCTTAAATCACATTTCTATGGTTTAGATCGTCATCATTTTGGTTTAATCTATGAACTGGTGTGCAAAAGTTCTTCATAAGCTAGTTTTATTAAAGTTATTCATTATAAGAACAAGATCGTTTCTGACCTCATGTTCCTATAATGAACTTTTGAACAGAATCAAGGCCTAAGCTTTCATTTTCTTCACCTTAGTGCATCTTATTCCTCTGTGAACTAGCATTTAAAACTTCCAAGTATGCTCATTGCCTGTATCTTTAGTAATCAGCACGTATTTATTGAAATCATAATATTTTGGTAAGTACATCAATGAATCATTTTAATCAGTGCTTCATCACATAATTAGTGACCTCGTCAGTTATCAGTTACAGGGCATTGCCCTCCAGTTACCCGCGCGGCTTCAGGCTAGGTTCCTCGGTCGACTTGGCAGGTGTACACCTATTCCCTGATTGTAACAGTTACTAAGGGGTGCACTAACAGATAATAACTCGCAATGCAATTTTATATGCATCTCATTCCCTGTTTTCAATTAAAATAAATTGCCAGCGGGCCCAAATAACTTTTCAGTGAATTTTTATCAGTACAGGGAAGCATGTACTGAGCTTCGGCTCACAGTTTGAAATATTTTTATGTTTTGTTTTAGGAAAATGTTCAGTGAACTGCCCTCAGGCGGGCAGAGAGGCCGAAGGTGATGAATGAGACGGGACCTTCCATGTGATTGGCGGTGTGGGAGAGTTAAGATGCTATCTTGCCATATTGTGATGTATTTTGGAGTTTTAACTGTATATTTGAACTGAATTATATATTTTGGTGCCACAACTGTATTTTTTTTAGACCACGTTATGTATGTGGTGTAACCCTTGGGATGTAGATCCATTTCTGTATATAACTAAATGGTTTGAGTGATTATGTTGGTGAATGCCCCTTTATAGGGTAACCTTTGGTTTATGGCAAGTTTTCATGTATAACGGAAGCCTTGTCCTTTGTGGACAGTGGTAACGCCCCGTTCATTGAGTTGTTATCTCTTATTGATAACCTTAAGCATGTAAATGCAAGTAGGTGAATGCAGGCAATGAATCATGTATATTTGGGGCGTTATAGTTTCCTTGTAAATCGTTCTATGGAATGTCGTTATTTTGGATTCACCATTATGTTTATCATATACATGAACACATTAGCTCACATCATATCCCTCATGACTATATGTTCGTGTTCTATTTTCATCATCATTTATTCATAGGTCATTCCTCTCTTGTTACCAAGTTTATTACCTTGATTGTTCATGGTGGCTAGACAAGTGGCGCCAGCTAACCCATATTGCTATACTCTTCTATACATTCCATTATTGATCATTTTATACATAAGTAATTTAAGAATTTTAGTAGTCATATACATAAAACTTATGCATATTCATAAACTTAGTCATAACATATGCTGCTTTGGCCTACCACGAGTATAGTTTCCATGGTAGAAGTACAAAAGGCTCACCCCTTAAAAGAAATGGGTGGATAGGGGTTAGATCAGACACTATTCTAAGCCTGCGACCTAAAGTTCGACACCATTGTTAACCTTTCTATTTCCCTATAGGGGTCAATTCCCTACATGCCACCTTACGTATTTACATTTTTTTACATATCCGCAAGCCCACATCTTAATACTCCACCTCAATAGTCTCCTATATCTAACCCCTTCTTTTGCTTCCTCTACTTGTTCTACCCCACCGGTTTATAGTCTGGGTCACTACTATTACTAGTTTCAAACCCAAAACTCTAAGAATCTTCCTCAGTCTCATAAGAACTTATTTCTATCACCTCGGGGACCCAAGAATGTTAATTACACTCTTCACTCTACTCGAATCACTAGAGTCACCTAGTGCCCTCCTCCCTAGATATCATATCAGTCATCCCCGGCCTAGATATCAGATAAATTGGACTCATATCCCTCTATATCGATTGGTAGCTCCGAGATAGCTGGCAACTGGGGATAAGGGTCTTCTCCCTGGGGAGGTTCTAGGGGAAGTAGGGGATCTTGAAGGTTCTCAGGGTGGTGCCTCTTGAAAAGGGTCCTATCCTATCGTCTGTTATCATCATAAAATGCTTATCAACTTCAACAATATGTACATATATAAAATTAGGTAAACATTTTCATATAAGCATATACATGCCTGTTTGTAAACATTTTATGAAAACTTGCATCTCTTATTCAATCGTAGAGCTTACTTATTCATTCCTTGAACAACCAACCATATTCTTATGAATTTTAGCTCCTCTACTTCAACACACCCAAAGCCTCAGCAATCTAAGCCGCAGATAACGACATTAATCTGGTCATTCAAACTTCTAAATTTTCTCTGATACCACTTGTGTAATGCCCTAAACCAAACTTTTACTAAAACCTTAATTAGCATGTATTACGAGGCAATGGAACTCCTTAATGGGCTAGGGCATTCTCGTTGTCCTTTGATAGGGCAAGGCTTTGTTTAGAAATTAGCAGTCACTAAGTACGTGCATTAACTAAACACAATATTTACATAAAAGAGGTCTAGGATTGTGAACAACACTTCAAGGTAGTCACACACAAAATGTGGTTGCGTCCAAAATGAATTTACATCTCACTTTAGCTAACTAGCATTTGAAACAAAGTCAGTTTAAAATTTCGCCAAACGATCCAACCAGGAGTAAAAATCAAGAGTCACTGCCTTGGGTAGCACCTCCCGAACCTTTAGCTTCTATAGGCTTCTGCTTAACCTTGGCAAGCTTTTCTTTCCATAAAATAGTTTAGAAAAAACAAAACAAATCAAGTGAGTGATAGCTCAATATGTTAACCTTGTACAGTTAAGCAAATGGCTATTCAGGGAGATAGTTAGCACGTGCGCAATTTTAAATTCATGCCTTTTAAATGTCTTTTGAGGAACACTGGATTTAATATTGACTATAATATTAATTGTTTCTTTGCCTAGATGGGGAGCCAAGCATAAGAACAATACCCTTGGCATCAATGAATAGGGAACTATGAATTTCCCATTTTAGTGGGAAGGGCCCGAATTTTGAGTTCTACTAGTAGAAACTATGAACTATGAACTATGAACATTTAACATTAAACATTGAATATTGCATTAAACGATGAACCATACAATGGGTCCTTAAGGTTCCAGTGGCCGAATAAAACTTAATAATATTAGGAAATATAAATTTAAATATATTTGAAGGGCACAAGTAGTAACGCACCTTGATAGATATGGCATTCCTCATTTAAATAATTTTGGAAGTCTTTCTCAGAAATAAACTCAATAAGATTCTGTATTAATTAGAAATTAGTACTTGTAAGTTTTAAGCCATATTAGACATAATTTAAGCACTACAATGAATTTTGGCAACCTAATAAGTTTTGATACTTTAGTACATTCCTTTTTTGTTATTTGTTACAAACTATCATTTCATTTAAAGCCTTTATTTAGCATTGAATAAATTGGGTAATCATACCCCAGTTTATCATGTATTTAACCTCAACTTTCCATTAGTTGAGTCATAAGTAGTAGTCTCACTCTTCAAGAGATAAATAACTCCAAGTAAGTTGTTCGTACCAAGAGTGAGCTATTTTTAAGGTACTTTTACACTAATTTTATGCTCGTTTCAATCGTATATTTAAGGTTTTTATTTGATTTTATTTTATTTTGCAGGTTTTGAATAATTTCAGAAAAATGGCCAAAAATGCGAGAAAAATGGTGAATAATGTCGGGAATTGAAAAATCACTACGAACCGGCCTAAAACCGGGCTGAACCAGTTTAGAACCGGACCAGCTTTGCAAAGAAAAGAAAAAAAAACCCGGTTCATTTCCCTTCCCAGCCCGGTTCAACTTCCACCAGGCCCCAGGCGTGCGAGGCACGTGCTTCGGCTAATACTCCCCCTCCCCTTCACTTTCTCTCTCCTCTCCCACAAAACCCTGAAATCCCAAACCTAGACCCTATCTTCATCTTCGTTCCATCTTCTCATCTCTTCTCCATCTCCTCTTTCTCTCTCTTCAAGCCACCGGGACAGCGCATCATAGCAGCCCCAACAAGCTGCCAGCACAACGCCATCTACACCATCCACGAAGACCCCCAATCGATGGTCTAGATTGAAGTGGAGTTCGGGTATAAAGGGAGCTCGAAGCAACCATTAAAGGAAGCGAGGTAATTTTAGGGTTAGGTTAGGTTTAATTTTAGCTTTAGGTTTTGTTTTAGTTTTAATTTTGTTTTCGTTTCAAGTTATTCGAAATTTAGGCTTTAATTCGGTTTAGGGTTTCGATTTTTTAGTTGTTTCCAGCCTTTAATTTCATGTAATACCGCTATAATTTCGAGTTTCCCAGTAGTAATTCACGATTATGGTTTGATTTTGCAAAAATTGGATGTTAGTTTGTCAAATTTCATTCGAATCCCCTTCCCCTGATTTCTGTTCTGCTCGAAGCAAGTGCTGCCATGTTTGGATGAGCTTGAGGCTCGCTTCTGATCTTCTAGGTCGTGAATGTTGAATTCAGACTCTCGCCTGCTCTAGTTTGTGTTTTTTTGCTCTGCTTCGGTTCTGTCAATCCCCCTCCCCTGCTGCTCAATTCTCGTGTTCTTCTCTGGTTTGGTTCGAATCTGACTGTGGCTAGCATTGCTCTTGGTTGTTGAAGGATTTCAATTCAAGCTTGCTTAGTTTTGCTACTTAATTGTGCTGGTTAATATTGCTTAATGGGTCTGTTATTGCTGGTTTGAATCGTGGTTCTTGGCATGGTTTCGATACTGCTGCTTTCCCTTCCCCTGTTGGTTTGTGAGCATAGTGAGTTTGATTATTGGAAATTAGGTTTAGTTGGTGGTTTTGATGCTTGCGTTCTGCTGCTGCAAGGCCTACTGCTTTTGTTTGGTTAAAGCTTTCTGTTATGCCCTTTTACTATTCAATGGCTTGTTAGTTTGTGTTGAAGCTCTCATTAAGGATGTGTTAAGTGATGGAGAGATGCCACTTTGATTAGAGTTAAATGTTAGGTAATGTTAGAATAACTTTGGAATTGGATTGGTTTATAGTATTTAGTTTTAGTTGCTTTTGATTTAAATCGACAATGATGTTAGAATAGGATAATCTCGTGCTAAGTGACCTAAAACTCTTCCATCGTCCCCGTGGAGACGACCCTCAAGTACTACAGCGAGAGCTGTACGCTTGTGGCTTTCTTTTTCAATTTTTCACTCTCAATTTATCCCAACAAGTTTTTGGCGCCGTTACCGGGGACGACGGCAAGAGATTAGGCCATCTTCTTGTTTTCGTATATTACTCTTTTCGTACTGTGTTTTGGTGATTTCATTAGTAGTTACTTAGTTGTTATGATTTGTTTTAGTTGATTTGTTTATTTTGGTATCAATCGTCACTTATTTTAATCGTTTCTTCAAAAAATTCAAAAATCCAAAAAATTTGTGAAAATCCAAAAAACCCAAAAAAATTGAAAAATTAGAAAACCCCTAAAAATTGAAAAATTTTAAAAAGCTTTAAAAATTTCAAAATGCCGGTTTTCAATTTCCCGCAATATGAGCACGAATCTTTTTGGAATTATTTTTCAAGGCTTAATGATTATCGTACTCAACTGAATCATAATTTTCAAAAATAGAAAATTTGTGAGGTCATTATTGAGAGTCTAAATGTTGAGTCAAGGAGTTATATTGAATCACTTTTTCCTGGAGGTTTAATAGAATTATTATCTAAAACTCAAAATGAAGTTTGGGATTTCTTTGAAAAATTAGCTTGGGAAACCTATGCGTTTGAACAAGCTAATGAGACTGTTATATACCCGACTCATGGAGAGTATGATTTTTATGCTAATTCTTACCCTTCAGATCACTTTATGAATTCCTATGACTCATATAACTCTTATATACCTCCTGTGTTGTGCGACTATTGTGAATCTCCTGATCATGATGCTTATACTTGTCCTTATCGTGAGTATATTGATGTCACATGTGCAAGTTTTGAAATAAAGATTAACGATATGACTGAACAAATGATGGAGACTATAAAAGTGAGAATTGCTGAATATTCTCAATGTTTTGACAAAAATAGGGAGACTTCTAGTGAGATTGATTTTAATTTAGGATCTCCTAAACTTGACATTAGTCTCTATGATGATTTTGAATCCTCTTATTCTGCTAGGCTTGATTTGAATGAAAAGATGTGTTTGCCTAATCTAGATCAAGAGAGTGACCTCCCTACATCTCTATCAACAGACCTTGCACCGTGCACTAACTCACTCAAAGATGTCACTGAAGATATCTTAGTTTATGTCGACTTACCCACCACTCTGAATGACTGTCGTGAACTGGAAGTGGGTGAACAATCTGATACTGTTAGTGAGTTAGACACAAGCATCGCACTGCAGTTAAGCTTCATGATTTAGATGATTTGAAAGATATTTCATAGGAGTTACATAATGAAGTAACTGAACCCACTATTTTGGACTTTGATGATGATATTCTTTCTGCAGAATATGAATCTTTTTTATATGGGCTTGATGTTACTAAAGGTCTTGATTTGGGTTTTCATGTTGAATTTGAATCATTCTCTTTTGATTTCATCACTCCTGACCTTATATTTAAATTAGATGATAACATTCTGCATATAGAATATGAATCGTTTTGTGGGATGTCGATATGAGTTCGAATAAGGATTTCTGTGCTGAATATGAATCATTTTTTATTGATCCTGCCCAAGCTGATCTCCTCCTTGAATATTGTAATTCTCCCCTTTCCCCTCTTCTTTCTTCTTTAGACCCTCCCGAGTCTACTTTTGTCGAATATGAGACATTGATGCTTAATACTCCTTGCTTAGATCATATTCGTGATGATAATGACATAAATAGACTCAAAGACCCCTTTGAACTACAGGACTTGAATTTAGGCCGTCGTTTAAGCTCTAATTGTTAGATTTCCTTTGATTGGCCTTGTTTTGGTCCTCTCCCCTCCCCTCTTAGAGATGTGAGATTTCATTTAGATGATTCAGATCACTTTAGATGGTTTTTGCATTCATATAGTCATATCTTCATTAAACCATTGACTAGTGCATCTAATTTTACATATACACATCTCTCTTCTGATTGGACTGCGAGCTTTGATAAGCTCAAGAGAGCATTGAGTTGCATTGAATTTATGCATCTTATTTGGGCCCTTCTTCATGTTTCTAACTATGTTCATTTTTGTGAGGATTGTGCCCGATCGTTTGATAAGCTACTAAGAGTGTTGGTTAGTTTTGATCTGAGTAGCTGCTTGTGAGTTGTTATGGAGTGGCTGATGCTGCATAAGCCTCATAGCTTGGGTACAATCTGTATCCAACCTGGTATGATCGTTCCACCTTCCTCTCTTCTCCTCTTCTTCTCTTTTGTGATTTTGTTTTTCTTAGCTTTTGTAAATATGCGTCTGTGTGGTTTTGTTTTGTTTTTGGTTTTGTTTTTGATTTTTGTGGTGTCCTAGTTTGTGTATATTTGTAGTTTAGTGTGGTTTTACGGTTGTATAGCTGCTGTGCTTGCTTTTTAGTGCCTTAGTTCCCACAATGAGGACATTGTGAAGTTTTGGTGTCGGGGTGAGGTACCCATTTTTGAAAATTTTTTGAAAATTTTTGGAAGATTTTTGATTTTGTTTTTGGGAATGTTTGTACCTTTTCTGATTAGCTTGGATCCCCTATACTTTGTTTGTTAACTTGTATATAAGTAGGATGTACATGATAAGTCTCCAACTTCAAATGTGATATTCTAAACCCTAATTCTAACTCCACTTGTTCAGTATAGGTTGTGTAATCCAGTCCTTATTTATTCCTTCATCATTATCTTTAGGTCTTAGGTTTTCATGAATGATTCCCCCACTAGCTTATGACATAATTGCTTTGAAAAATGGTGGAGAAAAAAAAATTGTGTTATGAATAAGTGTGAAATAAAGAAAAAAAGAGATGAAAATAAAGTTTGGAATGACAAGTATTCCTTTGAGGCATGCGCTACTGGGCATTACCCTTTGAGGCATGTGCTACTGGGTGTTACCCTTTGAGGCAATATTGCTACTGGGAAAGCTTGCTTCTAAAATCAGTATGATAACAATGTAGTTGTGTCAGCCAAGTGGGATTGAGTCTAATTCTGGTAAATCTAAGCCCTGGGATGATGATACACTTGCACTCGAGCATCGGGACGGATTTAACATCTTGATGTTCAGTGGGGTGAAAAATTAGTGCTCTGATATCATTTAGGAGGTAGAGGACTTTGAAGTACATTTTATGTACATATAGGTCAATAATTGAGTACATAGGTGATTTAGCTGATTAGAATGTGTGCATGTCTTTTTCAAATTTTGTACATATCAGTTATGAGAAAAACCAAAAAGATTTTTCGTTATTTTTGGAATAATTTTTGTGGGTATTTCACTTAGAAACCCTCATGAGACCTCACTCGTGCACTTAGGAGACCAGGGGGTTTAAAAGGCTTGTTGCATACGCTAAATGCAACCGTGATTCTTACGACAGTGAGTTTGGATTTTCTTTTTCTTATTTTCTGTTTTCTTTTAGTTAGTTTAGTTTGTTTTACTCGAGGATGAGCAAAATCTTGGTGTGGGGGTATTTGTTCGTACCAAAAATGAGCTATTTTTAAGGTACTTTTACACTAATTTTATGCTCGTTTTAATCGTATTTTTAAGGTTTTTATTTGATTTTATTTTATTTTGCAGGTTTTGAATAATTTTAGAAAATGGCCAAAAATGCGAGAAAAATAGTGAATAATGTCGGGAATTGAAAAATCACAACAAACCGGCCTAAAACCGAGCTGAACCGATTTAGAACCGGACCGGCTTTGCAAAGAAAAGAAAAAAAAAACCCGGTTCATTTCCCTTCCCAGCCCGGTTCAACTTCCACCAGCTCCCAGGCATGCGAGGCACGTGCTTCGGCTAATACTCCCCCTCCCCTTCACTTTCTCTCTCCTCTCCCACAAAACCCTGAAATCCCAAACCCAGACCCTATCTTCATCTTCGTTCCATCTTCTCATCTCTTCTCCATCTCCTCTTTCCCTCTCTTCGAACCACCGGGACAGCGCATCACAGTAGCCCCAACAAACTGCCACCACAACGCCATCTACACCATCCATGAAGACCCCAAATCGATGGTCGAGATTGAAGTGGAGTTCGGGTATAAAGGGAGCTCGAAGCAGCCATTGAAGGAAGCGAGGCAAATTTAGGTTAGGTTAGGTTTAATTT
The DNA here is from genome assembly GCA_029747015.1 of Carnegiea gigantea. NCBI lineage: Eukaryota > Viridiplantae > Streptophyta > Magnoliopsida > Caryophyllales > Cactaceae > Carnegiea > Carnegiea gigantea. Next base: position 115,254 of record JAKOGI010001084.1, read on the forward strand.
CAGCTTTAGGTTTAGTTTTAGTTTTAATTTTGTTTCCGTTTCAAGTTATTCGAAATTTAGGCTTTACTTCGGTCTAGGGTTTTGATTTTTCAGTTATTTCCAGCCTTTAATTTCATGTAATACCGCTATAATTTCAAGTTTCCCAGTAGTAATTCACGATTATGGTTTGATTTTGCAAAAATTGGATGTTAGTTTGTCAAATTTCATTCGAATCCCCTTCCCCTAATTTCTGTTTTGCTCGAAGCAAGTGCTGCCATGTTTGGATGAGCTTGAGACTCGCTTCTGATCTTCTAGCTCATGAATGTTGAATTCAGACTCTCGCCTGCTCTGGTTTGTGTTTTTTTGCTCTGCTTCGGTTCTATCAATCCCCCTCCCCCTGCTGCTCAATTCTCGTGTTCTTCTCTGGTTTGGTTCGAATCTGACTGTGGCTAGGATTGCTCTTGGTTGTTGAAGGATTTCAATTCAAGCTTGCTTAGTTTTGCTACTTAATTGTGCTGGTTAATATTGCTTAATGGGTTTGTTATTGCTGGTTTGAATCGTGGTTCTTGGCATGGTTTCGGTACTGCTGCTTTCCCTTCTCCTGTTGGTTTGTGAGCATAGTGAGTTTGATTGTTGGAAATTAGGTTTAGTTGGTGGTTTTGATGCTCTGTTTTGATGCTTGTGTTCTGCTGCTGCAAGGCCTACTGCTTTTGTTTGGTTAAGGCCTTCTGTTCTACCCTTTTACTATTCAATGGCTTGTTAGTTTGTGTTGAAGCTCTTATTAAGGATGTGCTAAGTGATGGAGAGATGCCACTTTGATTAAAGTTAAATGTTAGGTAATGTTAGAATAACTTTGGAGTTAGATTGATTTATAGTATTTAGTTTTAGTTGCTTCTGATTTAAATTGACAATGATGTTAGAATAGGATAATCTCGTGCTAAGTGACCTTAAACTCTTCCATCGTCCCGGTGGAGACGACCCTCAAGTACTATAGCGAGAGCTGTACGCTTGCGGCTTCCTTTTTCAGTTTTTCACTCTCAATTTATCCTAATAGTTGTCCTTGCTTCCATAAAAACCCCACTGCTCATATATCCTCCTCATTCACAATTCATTATTGCTTGCTTTCATGAATTCATTTTCTTAGTCACAACCTCATATTCACTTAATTTCCCCCTTAGTAAAACCACTTTGAATTTGCACAATTTCACTCGAATGATGGCACACTCAATCGCGGTATAGTTAGGATATGTTTGTCTTTCTTCTTACATATTCATAATCCACTGATTAATCTATAATTCGTACTATTAACTCAAATCCAATCATACTTACCCCTCTCTTCATATCGTAAATAAATTCCACTATAATTATACCATTAACCTACTTAACTTCATTAATTGCACGTGTTGCATCACATCTATCCATGATTACCTCAGAAGTCCCACAATGAATTTAACATAAAGCATCCATGGCTAAACTTCTAAACAAATAACATAACCATGCTTGGCTTTCCTTAACCAACCTCACTAATTTTATACCGTCAACCTCCCCTAGTTTATTTGTAATTACTTAAGCTTATAATGTAATTAATCATAGCTAACTTACTTAGACCAACCAACGTAAATATGTTTGGTCATCTTTAAACTTCTTCAACATCGTTATTTGCACACCTCTTTATCAAACAAAGTTTCTTTGCACTCATGTTTTAATACCTATATTATGAGTATTCACAATTAATTACATGTATTCCACCCATTCATAAATTCATTCAATTCACCCCAATAATTACATAACCTGATGTGTGTGTGTGTGTGTGTGTGTGTGTGTGTGTGTGTGTGTGTGTATATATATACAAATTTATCTTACTACCTCCAACTCACATAATTACAATTAACATATGAAGTTGAATATGGTGGAATTACAAAATTATTTACCTTCCATGGGACTAGGGGTGAAGTTAAGTGCAACCAAGGGGTGTGAAGAAGAGGAGGTTGTAGGCTGAGTCTGGCTGACAACTTTCGGTGGCTTGGACGGTGGGGAGGACAGGTTGGCAGCGTCGATGACGGGGGTGCAGTTATGCGTGCAAGTGGGAAATGGAGGATTGGCTCTCGGTGTTTTTTTAATTGATTTATTTTGTATAGCCCGCATACTCTTTTAATAACCATCCCCCAACTTAGTAGGACTCCTTTTATTTTCATTCATTTCAGGTTTTTTTCCTTGTTTTGATAAATACTTGGTCAGCTCAACATTTAATGAGAGCTTATCCATAAATTTTTTCCCTTTCAACATGGTCACTTAATTGACCATGCACTTGGCTCACAATGATTTGTTAATTTTTTTTTTTTTTCCGTAATTACGAAGAAATCACTGTAGCTCAGTAAATTTCCAAAATTATTTGAATACAACCGCATATTCGAAGGAAATTCTATACTCTTGAGATTTTACATGCTTTAGAACACTTCCACGGTAACATAATTTCTTAAATTGAGCATTGTTTTACATGACAATAGAAAAAAATGCACAGCTCACTACTCTAATTACTCATAATCACATGACTAATACAAGAATTAAAATTAATTAAACATAGTTAGGTAGGGGGTATTACAGTGTAACATAAGCACAATTTGCTCATTAAGATTCACATGTCAACCGTTGCGCAAGGATTCATTGGGTTAACTATTTTATGAATATTAATGGTCACAACACGAAACACATTTTAAAAACTCATTTCCAAATATCTTATTCACAAATTGGCCACACAAAGAATCCAAATCAAGCTAAAGAACACTACTAGCTAAGAAATTTCATCATCGGAGTTATTTTTTAATTTTTCGATTTTTTAAAAATGCAAACATAGAAGAATCTAGTAGTAAAAACACAAAATTGCTCTTAAAATGATGCTATTAACCTCTAGCTGCAAACCTAATTATGATGCTTAAAGGAAACTCTAGAAAGAAAAATAAAATGTAGGCTAAATAAGAAAAAAAAAAAAAACTAGATGCTCTAACTACATGCTAATGTAAAATGAAATCTTAAATAATAATGCAACTAGTTGTAGTATGTACACATACATGCTTGAGATACTCACATACCAATTCCCCCATGCTTGGATAAAGCATCGTCTATAATACAAGCTTAGGTAGCAAATAAGGATAGAGGGAATAAGAAGCAATCAGGTAACCGCAATAGGACAGCCGACATATTACCAATTCCAATGTGGAAATGAGAGCATATTAACTTGGATTTCATTGTAGGGTTCCTCAAAACCACTAGGGAGCATGATAGCATATGCATGGTAGTGGACAGACTAACCAAATCGACCCATTTTCTTAAAACAGTTAGTTGACATGTATATTATAGAGATCATTAGAGTTCATAGAGTGCCCCTTAGCATTGTTTCTCATTGAGATACCAAGTTCTCGATAAGAGCTAAGCCATTGGAAGACATGTTGAGGGCATGTCCTATAGACTATTTGGCTAGTTGGGATCAATATCTTGCACACGCAGAATTTGCTTACAATAACAGTTGCAACGGAAGCATAGGTATGGCTCCCTATGAGGCCCTGTATGGTCGTTGATGCCGAACTCCAACATGCTAGAATGAAATAGAACAAGGAATACTAGGGGAGACTGATTTAAGAAAAGACTTCAAGCTACCCAATGTAGGCATAAAAGTAACGCTGATTTAAGAAGAAGGCCTATGGAATTTGAACTAGGAGATCATGTGTTTTTGAAGGTGTCACTGCTTAAAGAAAGTGTGAGATTTGGCAAAAGAAGAAAGCTCAGCCCCAGATACATTCGTTCACTCCGCATTCTCTAGCGGATCGACCTAGTTGCTTGCTGGTTAACCTTGCCTACGTGCTTGTAAGGAATACACAACATCTTTCACGTTTTCAAGCTTGGTAAATATGTACCTAATTGGGACCATGCGATTGAGTATGAACCATTGGAGGTCAATTGAGATCCTACGTTTGTAGAAGGGCCAATACGCATCCTAGAGCGATAAAAGTGCTGACTGAGATTTATGACTATTCCATACGTCAAGGTCTTGTGGAAGCATCACAATATTATAAAGGCAACTTGGGAGCCTGAGTATGAGATGCAAGGCAAATATCCAACCATTTTCCCAATAGGTATTTAGGTATCCAAATTTTGAGGATGAAATTTTAAAAGGCGGGAAGAGTGTGAGACCAATGGTTTTATTTTTGGTTAGTTCCCTTAGGTTAATATACCTTAAACTAGCATCGACCAAAATTTTTCTTAGTCTACTAAGTAGTATTTCAAGGAAATTTTCTAAAAATTGCATCAAAGTCGCTCCAAATCTTTAAACAAAAAAAAAAAAAACGATCAAGACTGGGGGTTGTGCTGCTGTGGTTAGGGGGGACTCTTGATTAGATTTAGGAAAAAAAAAAAAGAAAAGGGGATGAATACAAACAAGGAGGAATGCGTGGCTATGAGAGGAGAAATAAGGGGGACGGATGTGTTTATTGCCTTTACTCATCACGACATTTACGATAAAAAAAAAAAAAGAAGAGAAGTGCCTATGCTTAATTGCTTTAGAGCCAGAGAATGAAAGAGAAAGGAAGAGAAGAGAGGAAGAAGAAAAGGAGAGGAATGTAACCACCAAAAGGAAGAAGAAGGAAGTGCTTTTGTAACGCAAACCATCCAATCTGCCCACTAATCATCCCATTTGACTTCTTACTCTACTAAACTCAAGTTTAGAGGTGGGTGCTTCAACTTCTATGTAAAATTTTTAAATTTAAAATTTTTTAAACCCTAAATTGCATGCATATTTAATCTATTCTTTTTGTATTTGGTTAATATTTGATATTGTTCCCAATTCATTATCCAGATTGAAGCATGCGTTTGATAGAATCTAAATAATGGTATGTGCTATGAAAAATCAATGGAATTGAGAATTGCAAGAGTTAGAATTATGGGCAATTTTATAAATAGAGTGGCTAAGCTAGATGATATATACATGTGTTTCTTTCTTTAAATCACTTTTATGGGAGATTGATTAAGAGAAATGGGTACTATGAATATTATATGATGTTGATTAAGTTTTTATTGAGTTGAGATTACTGTGTTTGGGAGGTCTAAACTGTTGTAAATAAAGAACTATTGAAAGTTGTATAAAACTAAGGGGGTGCATTTGAACTGACGAATGGTTGTGGTGGCAACACAGAACTTGCTGCTGGGCGGTCCAACTGGCTGGTTTAGAATGGAACCAGACCAGTGTACCAAGTAGCAGCCTAGTTCTGTCTGCTATAGGGGAGCTTATAGTTTATGTATATTTTAGGCTCAAGAGTGTCAAAACAGAGGTGACCTGTTTTGGGTGGAGTTGGTTTTCATTATCTCTTAGGTAGGACCTCAACTTTAAAAATAGTGGGGGATAACAGTTTGAGCAAGGAAGTAAGTCGTGAAGCCAGGAAAAAAAAGAGATAAAGAATTAAACACTAGGTTGAGAATCAAAGGGAAAACATGATAAGAACAAGGATAAGCGGAAAATACACTGGTCTAGGGTTAGTGAGCAAAAATTCAAGGGTAGTAGCTATGAGGAGAAGGAAAGAATTTTGAATGGATTTGAATAAAGTTTTAAAAGGACTTCAGGTTTCTTGAAATGATGGTTAGGGACTAAAACTGTGGCCTAGATAATTTTGTTAACATGGATGGAGATAACTAACATTATCTGTGCAAATGATTCAAAAAAAAAAACTGAATAGATGAAAATCTTTTTTCCAAATGAGGATGTTCTTATTTTCTTGATGAACCAAACCTTGTTCAAAATGGATTTTGAACTTGAACTACAAAAAATTGATTGATTATTGAAGTGGGGTTTTAAAAGGTGAAGTGGAAATTATAATATGTCAGAACGGCCAATCTTGTATCGGAAGAGGTAGTATCAATCCGGAACCTAGGCACTTGTATGAAAGGGTCACGATTTGAGGATATAGACTCTTATACAGAAGATTCATCGATACTCACATGACTATAATTAATTTTAGGACCCCAACAGGGTGCCGTGAGGGCACTAAGTGATTTGCTCATCTAGAGGATGCAGCCATGTATTAAACTGAATTTATCATGGTTTGGTCGTGAAAAGAAGAGTGTGGAACCTAACCCCTTGGGTGAGCCAAGGGAAGTTATTTAATAGTAGAAATGATTAATAGATCTGTTCCCATCTCTTTTCCTAATTCTTGAAGGATACTTCCATGTTTTTAGCAATTGACAGCGGGTTATGGTTTTAAAAGATAACGTACATATGTATGACTAAGTTTAGATTTTTATTACTATGCATAATTTAGCGAGTTTTAATCATGTATATGCGGTCTTTTGGTTTTGAGAATTTGGATTATCCACTAAGCGATGGTTGTTCAGCATCTGTATATTTTCTTTCCCTATGTATAGGTCAGCAGTAAGTTACTGCTATTTTTCAGCATGATTAGAGTGAAGATGGCGTACTTAAAGGATGTTTCAGTGGCGATATGCTACATAGTCATTCTAATGTGTATGTATTGGTGCTGCAATGCATTTTTTGATGTTAGCTAAAAAGGCATGGAAGGTTTATATAGTGTTAAATGTAGCTATGGCTTAGCATGTAAACTAAACCTCCCTAGTAAGGCTATGTTTAACCCTCTTATAAGGCAACCACATTTGCCCTCTTTGCTTTACAACTACATAAATGTTATAGCCAGCAGGTTGATAAGTTTTACAAGTCAGATGCTCAGGTGTGTGGTCTTAAAGCTCTCCATGGAGATTTCCTAGTTAGTGCATTACTTTAGCTTATATAGGTTGCTTTTATGCACTGGTGCAACCCAAGGAAAATGCCAAATATTAGATTGTTGTATACTAGTTCATCTATTTTTTTACGTACTTATGTCCTTTGGGCTTTAAACTTGACCATTTAACCTTAGGGACTCTTAGGAGATCCTGGTGATATAACTTACCCTTAAGGCAGGGTGTTGCAGAGCTCCACTCAAGATAAGTTAAAGGGACTAGACCATTGTAAGGCTATATTTAACATAAGCACCATTGGCCGACTTCAAGCACCGAGGTCAAGTAGTTCTTCTTCAAGCATTTGCCATTGAAAATAATGCTTAGAATACATAGGCATATAGCACTCTTATATCTACCAAATATCCCCGTAGCCATTAAGAACTGAGCATAGCGAAGGAAATGATTCCTAATAGTGGTGGCCTTAAAGGACCAGAATAATAAACATCCCCCATGAACTCTTGCTGCAGTATATTAGAACCCTTAGGGATTCAGCATAAACGAAAGTCTACATCTTGAAGGAAGGCATAGAAAGTGAGCATATAAGGTTTCCCATCGATACTGAACACAATCCGACCCCAAGTACAATCCAACCCTTGGATGATTTGAGCTTCAATAGAGCTTAGGAATTCTAAAGTAACATTATGGTCAGTCGCATACTTAATTCCAAGAAAGGTGCCTATTCCACTCCTAGCATATAACCAATGCAAGTTATCTAACAAATCCAAACTATTCGATGCATTCTCGTCATAATACGATGTGGCAATGACTTCTCATTTAGACAATCTAGCATGATTAGCAATATGCTTGGTATGTTCTAAACTAAGGCAGTTTTAGGAGTTTCTTAGGGGAATGAGGAAACTATGAAACTATATTATAAGTAGTACTAGACCTTCGTATATCCATCAATCTGATCCTTGAGGGCTCTACTTAAGTTTGAGTCTTTTGCTTTTTTTTTTGATGAAATCATGAATGAGCAATGGAAGACTCAATAATGATGGAATGAAGATATAGTTAATAAGAGATTGAGGATATTTTAGGGAGGAAGGGAAAAATTTGTGGTAAGAACCAAAAAAAAATGAAAGATGATGAACTAATGAAGAAATAAGAAAGAAAAAGCGAGATTAGAGAGTGTTCAATGAGGAGGGTTATGGGTTGGGTATGGGGGTGAGTGGTAATGGAGGTTAAACAAAGAGAGCGAAAATAAAGGTCAATAAAGAAATTAAAAGGATTTTGAGAATTTTTAGGGATTAAAGGATGAACTTTGATGAAGAACTGATGGGTTTTAGAGATGGGTTAGTTAAGGCATGGAGATTTAGAAAGAAAGTGAGGAACATCAGTGACAAAGAGGAATATTCAAATGAAGAAGCAAGGGGCATATTGAAAGAAGACAACAACAACACCACCACCTTCCAGTATGGGTCTCGCTTTCGCAGGGTCTGGGGAGGTCTAGATGTAGGCAGTCTTACCGCAACCGACATCCCTGTCCATAGAGAGGTTGAATCCAAGAGATCTAGAAAACCAGATTTTGTGAAAACATTTTATAGAAGAAGAATTTTGTGAAAATATTTAACGGAAAAAAAAGTTAATGATACTGAGCAGAGATTGAACTGAGAAATACTAATAAATCAGGTGGCCATAACTATGTGAACATAAGTACAACATATGCACAACATAGCAGAGGAAGGTACTACACATTAACAAACAGAGGTAGGCAAACAATGTCTCTTCCTAGATGTATGTACTACCTGCATATAAACACGATATACGAAAAAACCACAACTAAACCTATCCTACTATAACTGAAAAGCTGCAACCAAATCAGGTGGCCAACTCTCTGTGATCTAAGATCCTAATCCTATCCCGCCATAGTTTCCTATCTTGAGCTATGTCCTCCACTAATCCTACAACTTTCAAGTCCTCTCTAATCACCTCGTCTAAATTTTTCTTTGGTCGTTCCCTTCCTTTTTTACCTTCAGGGGTGTTAATCCTCTTACATCTCCTCAATGGAGCATCTAGACTCCTTCTTTTCACATGGTCAAACCATCTGAGTCTTGTTTCTCGCATCTTATCTTCGATGGGGGCCACTTTAACAAAGTCTATGATTACTCCATTTCTAATTATATCTATTCTCGTATAACTACACATCCACCTAATCATCCTCATCTCTGCTACCCTCAACCTTTGAACCTGTGTCTTTTTTATAGGCCAACACTCTAATATATACAGTACAGCAGGTCTAACTACTATATGATAAGCTTTCCCTTTTAATTGTACAAGCATCCTCTTATCACACAACACACCTGAAGCATACTTCCATTTTTGCCAACCTACGTTTATACACTGGTTAATATCTTCGTCAATATCTCTATTCTATTGAATGATCGAGCCTAGATATTTAAACTTCTCGACCTTTGGTATCGTCTGGGATCAAAATTCTTGATTAGCTGAAGCAACAGCCAACACGGCTAGACTATGCTGCTCCTTGACACAATTTTATTTTAGGCTTTTAGAATGACACGACCATGTTTAACAACACAATTAAGATACTGGGTTTTGCCATGCTTTGAAACATAACCCTTGTTTTATAACATGGGGAGCTTTGAATCTTGCTGGCACACTTCTCACTTATTTTATTCACGTCCTCACTTCTTCTTTGCGTACGCGCGCACGCACACACACACACTCTCTCCCCCCTCTCTTTCTCACACACACACACTTTTTTTTGGTTCTTTTCTTTCTATATTTCTTTGTCACTTTCTTTTATTTCAAGAATCTAAACTAAGCTATATATAAAGAAAATATTTTGCATAAAAATGAAAAAAATAAAAAGGGAAAATGATAAAAAAACATTAGGTTACTCCCAAGAAGCCCTCCTTTAGGGTCGAGAGCTTAACCTTCTTCTCCTTAAGATTGAATGGGATAGAAAGGAGTATGGATAGTGGCTTTTTCAATGGTGGCCTATGATATAAGGATTAAACCATTGTCTATTGACTTTAAACATGCCAGTGGACTCTCTTTAAACTTCTACCGTTCCATAGCGAAAACTCTTGATGACTTATAGTGGCACTAACCTTCATAACCTCAGCTTGCCTGGAAAAAAGCATCAACTTTGAACTAGAGCAAATCACCTTCCTCAGAAATCTTCAAGATATGTTTATCACGCAAATGCTTGATCCTCTCCTTATAAAACCTAGAACTCTTATAGGCTTTCAACCTTAACTCATCCAGCTCTTTCAATTGCAACATCCTATCTCACCGACCATCATTAGATCAAAATTTTGAGTCCAAATTGTCGAATATATCGTATGCTCTAATTCCACTGTCAAGTGATAAGACCTTCCACAACCAATTGGTATGGGGTGGTTCCTAGAGGAGTCTTGTAAGTAGCTCTATAAGCCTAAAGAGAATCATCAAGTTTCAAGGAACAATCCTTCTAGGATATATCAATGGCCATCTCTAAAATGCTCTTCTTCCCTATTAGACAATTCCACTTGGCCTTGTTTAAGGATAGTACTGACTAGAAATTTTCTGGAGAGCTCTACACCTCGTCATAAGAGGCTCAAAAGGCCTATTATAAAAGTGAGTCTCACTGTAAATCAAAAGAGCTCTTAGTGTGCCAAATCTTATAAAAATGTTCCTCTCATGAAGTTTAATGACATGCTTGGAATCAGCAGTGGGAGTTGTAATGGCTTCTACCCGTTTGAAAACATAATCTACCTCTATAGGAATGCAAAGTTTGTTATGAGACAGAGAGAAAGGGCCCATGAAGTAAATCCTCCATACATAAAAAAGCTTAACCTTAAGTAACCCATTTTGAGGCGTCTTATGCCTACTTGAAATATTTTTGAGTTATTGGCATTGATCACATGTCATCACAAATCTTCTTGCACCCTTGAGGTGGGTGGGCTAATAGAAGCTCACTTGAAGGGCCCTAGCAATTGTCTTATCAAGAGCAAGGTGTCCACCATAAGTAGAGGAATGACAGTGAAGTAGGACACATGGCATTTCATCTTTCGATAATCCATCTCCACATAGCCGGAAGATAAGGGGCTTACCCCACACATATTAATTGGCATTAGCCAAGAGCCTCTCTTCTTTTGCTGGTAAGAGAATCTCAAGGACATCAATCACACACCATAAAGTTTACCAAATCAGCATACGATGGAGTAGGTTGATGAGAAATAGCAAGCAGTTGGTCATCCCGTAAATAGTTATTAATGAGGAGCTCCTTAACAGAAGGAGCCTTGATAGCCAATTAAGAAAGATGATCGCCCACCACACTTTCCAACCCAACCTTGTCATGAATGTCCTAATCAAACTCTTAGAGAAGAAGTACCTATTAAATGTAGCGGGGCTTAGAGTTGGACTCTTTTATAAGGTGCTTCAAAGCCGCATGATTATTGAAGATAAACACTTTAGAGTTGATCACTAGGAGTGGAATTCCTCTAATGTAAAGACAACCACTAAGAACTACTTCACCATGGTGGCATAGATCACTTGGGCTTCATCCGAAGTCTGGCTCGTATAATAAATGACATAAGGTTTGTTATCTTTTCTTATGCCCAAAAATAAGCCCAAAGCATTATCACTTATATCATATATCATCTCAAAAGGAAGCTCCTAATACGGAGCTTGCATAATTAGGACTTCGTTCAATGCTTCCTTCAACCTATAAAAAACACTAAAACACTTCTCATTAAAGTCAGAAAACACATATGTGATCGGTAATTAAGTGAGTGATTTTGTAATTTTTTGAAAGACTCTTGTATGAATTGTTAGTAAAGATCAACATGTCTAAGAAAACTCCTCATACTCTACCCAAAAACTGGTGTTGGCAATTTTTCAATTACCGCCTTATTTGCTTTGTCAACTTCAATGCCTTTACTTGAAACCATGCGACTAAGCACATACCCTTCATGTACCATAAAATCATACTTTTCTCAATACAAGACCAAATTCATTTCCTCATATTTTTGGAACACCTTGGATATATTAAGCAAGAAATAATCAAATAATACAATAAATAGAGAACCATCCATAAAAGACTTCCACTTTGTCCTTGATAAAATCGATGAAAATGGCATCATGTAATGTTAAAAGGTAGTGGTGGCAATCCAAAAGGTATTAATATTCAAATATACCATATAGACATGTAATGTGGTCATTTCTTGGTCACTATGATGGATGGGGATTTGGAAACACTCCTAATACCCATGTAGATAGCAAAATAGTTTCTTAATCTTTCAAGCATTTGGTCAATGAAGGAGTAGGGAAACTGCCCTTATGAGTGGCCCTGTTCAACTTCATATAGTCAATGCACATGCACCAATTTGTGATATCCTGGTAGGAATCAGTTCATTATTCTCATTTTTCACAACAGTTATCCCCCCTTTCTTGAGTTTAATATGGACTAGGCTTATCCACTTACTATCAGAGATACGGTGAAAAATGCTAGCCTTAAGCAATTTCAAATTCTCTTTTTTTTTTTTGCTACTTAATTTTATGTCACTGTTTTTAGTGCCCAATTGAAGAGTTATTGTCGTCTGCTATAAAAATGTGATGCATGTATATAAAAGGGTGAATTCTTTTTAGATGATCAGTGGTATATCCTATAACCCTGTGATGCAATCTAAGGACTCTAATTAAAGAACTAGTTTGTGAGCACTTAGACTTGCATTAGCAATTACAAGGTAAATAGATTTGGGCCCAAGAAATTCATACCTCAAAGAAGAATAAAGGGTTTCAATTCTATGCTAGAAGCAAAGTTTTCATTAAGAGAGGGCTCTTCTTCACTTTTTAACTCTTCCATCTCACCGACTCTCAATGGAAGTTGTGAGATAGTTTTCACAAATTGAGCACCATTGCTAGCTTGCGATTCTTGTCCTTGGTAGTGCAATGTTAAACAAGTAATGCAAGAAGAACAAGTAATGCTCAAGAGGATCACTAAATCTGTTGTTAGCACTTTCTTCCCTTATGATATCATCAATCATATCAATTCTATTACACTCATCATAAAAAAGTGGAATTTAGTACCCTAAAACAAATTAAACTCTACGTGATCATCATCCACATCAGAGGATAGTTTACCATTCTTTACATTAATGTGGCACTTATCAGTGGCCAAGAAAGGCTTCCTAGAATGATTGGGCATGGGTTTCCTCTTCCATCTCTAAGATGACAAAGTCAACTAGAATATGTAAATCACCCACCTTAATAGGACATCCTCTCAAACAACAGTAGGGTATTTCACATAATGGTCCGCAAGAAGCTTGTTTTGGATGGCGGCGATACATTCTTTGGTCAATGTCACAGTCTCGTACTCTTCTAACTTTGTTTTTTAGAGAAAAATTGTTTCAAAAATTTTTAAGAAAAATATTTAAGACAGGGCATTGGGTAAATAGGATATTAATATAGATTTCCTTGATCACCTCTAAAAATTTTTCAAATTGTAAATCAAGTTTAGCTTTAGCCACACCTTGAGGGAAGGGACAAGGCGGTATATAAGGTCTGGGGAAAGATTGTTTAAGGTCCTCAGGAACCTTGTTATCATTATGCACAACATCATTATGAACCACATCATTAAATGGACTAGAGTCCTCTTTCTTAATAGCATCAGCAAGATCTTCATTCACAACCACATTATTGCTAGCACCCTTAAAACCCCTCAAGCTATTTTCCACATCTCATAAACATGGTATTGCATAGTTCCCTAGGGCTAAGGTTAGGTTTGCCAAGAAGTCTATTGGAAGGTGTAGACGAAGAGCTACATTATCATGCAATTATCCTATTATAAGTCATAAGCACATCAACCTTATAGGACAATTGCTTTATGAGCTCATACTGTGCTAAAAGCATAGTCTTCATCATAACCTCAAGTTAGACTTCTAGGGCATTTGAGGGGTGGGAAGCCTTTGAAAATTAGGAGGTGGTCTAGCATTCTTTTGGGGCACCAGAGGAAGGTTATTCCTGTATGAGAAATTTAGGTGTATTCTTTAACCAAGTTTAAAGGTATTAGGGAAAGGGTCATTAGTTCGATCTTGGGATGAGTTTGTTAATATAATTACTTAGTCACTAGCACCTTGAGCAAAGAGACTCCTAACTTGTTAATTCAGGCTGAAATGGTTAATAAAACCACGAACTACACCTGAAAGGGAAGGGGGCATGAATTCCCAACATTTATATTCAAACGATCTAGTTTGTGAGTCTTTGCATCTACTTTAGTGCAAAGCAAGGTAAGTACATCAAATTCTAACTTACCTTCCATCTTCTTGGATGCTCCCTTCTTGCTAGATTATTGGTAGTAATTATTGAGGGACATCTTCTTAATGAGAATGTATGCGTCATCCATCATTTTGTTGGTAAGAATACCCCCTACCGCCATATCGGCTATTTCCCTCATAGCATGATTAAGATCATTGTAAAATGTTTGTATAATCATCCATATTTCCAAGCCATGGTTGGGGCATAACTGTAATAAGTCTTTAGACCACTCCTAAGCTTCATAGATGACTTACCCTTTTGCACAAAATTTGTGGGTTGATTTCTTAAGTTGGCCATCTTCCTTGGTGTAAAGTACTTACCCAAGAAGGTCTTGGTGAGCTTATCCCATGTAATAAAGGATTCAAGGAGCAATTAGGAGTGCCACGCTCTTATCTCGTTCCATCATCAAAATGGCAACAAGCAAAGCTGGATAGGCTAGATGGAAACTCCATTTTGTTTGAGAGTGCCACACAACTCCTAAAAGATGCAGAGGTGTATATTGGGATCCTACGTTGGTGAGCCACCAAGCGAAGATCGTTGTACCATGGTGATCAATATGGGTTTGAGCTCGAAAATGTGGACCATAACATTGAGGCAAGTGATGCTTGAATTAGGACCTTGGACTCTCTCGTATGGACTCACCGCTCTACACTTTTGCTTCTTTACTCTTCGTGTCCTCCTCTTCAAGTGAAATTCCTCTCAATTTTGAAATATTGCTTAAATGGAATGGAATTGTGCATAATGCAAAAGAGGTCCTATAAGCATACCCACAAACACTACCCAAAGAGTTAAAATGAAAAATGAATACATAAAATGCTTAGCCAAACTTACCAGGATGAAATCAATATTTGACAACATAAACCCCCGTAATACCCTAAGAACATGATTGCCTCTACAAGTTCATAGTATTCGTTGTGTAAATCAAGTGTTTTCACAAGAATCACAGTAATCTACCATGTTTTGCCCTTTATAAATGCTAAACGGAATCAAAAAATGAAGATTGACTATTCTAACTCAACTACATAGACTTTTTAGCCACGAGAAAAATATATACCAATAAAAGGTGTCAAGGGATTTGTTTCAAATGGCAATAAGGCGAATCTAGAAATAAATTTGTGCTTTGTTAAGTATGGACATTCCAAAGCTGATAATCATTAAAATTCCAATCTTTCTTTCGAAATAAAAAGAATTACCTAACCAAAATCGATTAGCATTTCTCAATGACACTCAATTTAGTCCAAGTTAAATATTTAAGATTATCAATTAACCTCTTAACTGGTAATTTTCCACCAAACTTTTACAAAATCAAGTCTAGTCTTGGTAGTTTGGATAGAGATTTCATCGTTCAATACTTCACCCTATTATCACAAATTCTATAAGCAACTTGGCAAAAAATCAACCATAAGTAATTAAAAGCCAAGAACAAAACTGAAACAACTCCAACACTAGATTAATCGGAGCTCAGTAATAAAAAAATCCGAAATCACTATTTAGCTAACAAATCTCTAAATTAGCAAAAACTACTCACACATGATTGCTAATAACCCAAAGCAAAGAACTACTATGCTTTCAAACTCTAAATAAGTGAATAGCTAAAAAGAAAAGAAAGGGAGAAATCTCACCAAAAGGCATCCGCTTGATCATTCAATCGTCAACGAGCACCCTACAATTTTCTTCTTACTCTCAAGCCTAACTCTATGAAGGATAGAGAATGTTAGATGCATAGAATATATGATGAACGAGTATAAATCATCCTCTAAATACTATAAATATGGCATTTAAAGCAAGCAAAGTGGTGAAAGGAATTCAATAGGCATAGCATTAGGGCCAACACACCATGTGCTGCACCACATTATCAGACCATGTTGGCAATTGGAGATGAAAATTCTAAATACTTTGGGACACGAGCTATGTTGGGGCTTGGTTACTTGTGTTAATCCACATAGGGTGATACGCATTTTATAAATCTAGGTCTTGCCGGGTCAATAATCATAAAAACGTACTGAACGTATAAAATTATGAAAGCCTAAGTGTAAAGTAGAAGATCATGCAAAATCAAGCATTCTTTGCATAATATCCCCACAAACTAACGTCAAATGACCTTAAAACTATAAATAAAATGTCAATGCATCATGTGCCTATCTTTGATTGAGGGATTTCCAAATTTCCATAATGCATTGTATTTTCTTGTGCTAATATGCTAATAAGTATGGTGCAATTCATTGTTGATAAAGTTTTAAAATTTTGGATTTTTTCTGCTAATTTAGCTAATACTTGTATTTGAGGATTTGTTTCAATGTCAACAGGCCTTTGTTATTGCTTTCTTGCTTTGTAATTAGGTAATTTGATTTGATTTGCTTTTTTTAAAAGAATTTGTAGCATACATCACTTTTAATGCTAATTCAGTAGTAAATTATGGTTTATTCTTGTCCAATAGTCTTGTTAATGTCTTTTGTAAAGCTAATGACCTATTCACCTGCTTCACCTCTTTGTCACCTACTTCACTCGTTCATGACTAATATGGATGACTGGTTTCACGGGTGGTGACTGCATCGAGTAGAGCAAGTGGAAACAGGTGATGGACATGGGTGGAGGTCCATCCGACTGGTTCGACCCATTGCCAGCCCTAGGTCTAAAATGAGTAGTGTCAAATTTATTTATAGTAAGATGTTTCCTTCTTAAAAGGCTGGTGACTATAGAGTGTTGTCAATGAACTTTGTAATGAGTATATCCAAAAGTATAACATTTCTATGGATGAACATGGTGATAGAGGAACAACTGGCAGTAGTGGTACTACAAGTGCTAACCTGAATGATGAGTTTGACTACAATGGGGTTTTAAATTATGTGAGATCCACTTCCACAGTTCATTCGTAAAAGTCTAAATTAGAGATTTATATGGGCAAAAGGGGTGTCATATTGGTGTAAACCCCCAAAAATTCTTATTTATAATCCCAAAAATTAATGTTCATAATTCCCGTAAAAGTAATTAATGTGATTTTAAGAATTTAAGCTTAGATAGTACTTTAGCATTGGGGTTTCATAAAAATTAGGACTTTAGGCCAAGCCCAAAAATCTTTTGTCCTGGACCCAACCCACAGCTCTTAATAAGGAAAACAATTGGCATTTAATTACTCAAATTAAGATTTTTATTATTTTAATTTCTCTCCTAAATTTCAAAATTTTAAATTTGAATTAATTAAAATTTTGGAAGGCATATTAAATATTCCTGCATATCCTGTATTTAGCTATGATGCCATCGATGAATATCTCTTTTTCCCCTTTTGTGAGCTAATAAAAAATTTTCTTAGTTTTTTTTACGTGCAGTAAACCCTTTCTCCCATCTCATGGCTCCCTCTTTTCTCTTGCGTTGCGCTCTCCCTCCCACCCTAACCCACTCTGTTCTCCACAACCACATCATCGGCTAGCCTACTCACTGGTTACCTCAATTACTTCTTGTTATTCCCTTGAGGCCCCCGATTGGTCCCGCTGCCATAACCCCTTTCACTTCTTGCTCTAACCCTTTCTCACTTCCTCCCTCACATCCTTCCACCCCTTGTCATCTCCCAACCATCAGTGTCACCTCCAGTTATAAACAGGTGCTACCCCACCCCAATTAGGACTTTAGACCATGCCCAAAAATCTTTTGTCCTTGACCCAACTCAAAGCCTTTAATAAAGGAAAAGATTAGTCTTTAGTTAATTAAATTCAGATTTTAATTATTTTAATTTCCCCCCTAACTTTCAAAATTTTAAATTTGAATTAATTAAAATTTTGGAAGGCATAGTAAATATTCCTCCAAATCCTGTACTTGCCCAAAATGCAAACCATGAATATCGCTATTTCCTCTTTTGCTGGCTGATAAAAAACCTGGGTTTCTTTTTTTTTTTTTTTTACGTGCGACAGACCCTTCTTTCAATCTCATGACTCTTTGTCCTCTCTTGTGCTACACTCCCTCTATCTCTCATCCTCACTCACTATCTCTTCCACAACTACACCATTGGCCAACTTCCTCACGACGACCTGTACCACCTCTCACTATCCCTTTGAGGCCGCTGGGCTATCACAACCTCTTTTTTCTTTCTCTAGCCCTTTTCACTTTATCGCTTAAATCCTTCCACCCCTTGTCGTCACCTGACCACCATCTGTGTCACATCTAGTTACAAATAGTTGCTTCCCCATGTGATATGCCACTGACACCATTGGCACCACCACCACGCTCTGTCTATTCTCTTCTTTGCTTCTCCTTCTCGATGAGTGTTTATAAGATCAAGGCTTCCTTTTAACCCTTAGATTTTTAATGTAATGATCATAACATAGCATTTTTCACCCTTGATTAATCCTCCTTATCTATTCCTATGATTACATTTCAGATTAAGGGCTACCTTTGAGAGGAACACCCCATCTTATACTCTCATCACTTTTTTTTTGAGGTACAACACTTAATAATGCTCTTTTCTAGCTCTTTTAGTGGGTATAATTAGATTTAATAATGGTTGGGGGAACTAATTAATGTTTGAGAATGGTTAAGATTACATTTGCATTTTGTTTGTTGATGAGTACAACTTTTGGCTCATGAAAAATGGGTTTTTGTCATGAGCTTAGAATTTTGGCACTGACTCAAATTTGAAAACAATTATGAAATTATATACATGTCTACAAATCATGAAAAAAAATAGAAATAGAGATTTGTGAGTCTATTTTGTTAGCAATTTTGAATTATTAAATTTGGACCCAAAGAATGGGAGAAACACAGTTTCTCCTGCAAGTGCACAATTCTAACATGAATCTAACGAGTGAGACAAACATGTAATTTTTGGACAATTCATGTTGTTATGTATTGTTTTATATAGAATGAAAGTTATAGTGGACATCGTGTTTTCAAATTTTACTCATGGAGCCTGATTTGATATTTTCATGTGAAGTTATATCCTCCATAAGTTGGGTTGGGAAACTGACCTAGAACTACTTACAAGCCCGAATTAGTTAAAGGGTTAATAACAGTCTTTTAAAAAGAAAAGAATTATTAAAAGTTATCAAGATGCTTGAAAATCAATTTTTAGGTATTAGCTATGGACACGTGACCTTAGTAGCTTGCTTGGCTTTCGGATTGTGAAATCTTGGTTATTGGGTTGTAAAATTTACCTTGGGTTAGATATATCATCACATGCTATTTTTGCTGCTCATGGCCAATTCTTTAGGATTGAGCTCAAGTTTGGTTTTTGCACTTTATTGAGGTAATGTCTACACCCTAACATCCTTTAGTTGCCCTTTAAAATGTCTTTTGGAGGTTTATAAATTGTTTATGTGATGTTGTACTTTAAGGGGACTCTATGTGCAAAACTTGAACTATGATAGTGATTTCATCTTGAATTTCTAAACATGTAATATTGTGTTGCGATTAAATTAAGCAATTCATGTATAATAGTCGTTTACTAAGCTAAAGAATTTTTAATTGTGAGGAGTTAGGCTTGGTGGCAGCCAAATAGGCTTGCTTATAAAATATGAAATCTTAAAGTGAAAGACTAAGGGAGGTTTGTGGGATGATACCACTCAAGATTAATTGGGGCAGACTTACCCTAATATGGAAAGAAGATGGTCTTCCTGGGTTAAAGGATGCATTATAGATGGATGTATGCGAAGTTATAGGTGCCACAGATTTGGAACCCTTGAGGTTGTTCAACATAATTGGCCATGAAAACTTTTGGTGAGGCCACTCACCAATAAACGACCTCTGTTTTTTGTTATGAATAATAGTTAAGAATTAACATACTAAGGATCTTGACATGAATAAATGAACTCTGCTTTTTGTTGTGAATAAATTACTTATGTGACTTGGCATTCCAAGGGGCTTTATGTGCAAAACCTCAACTATGATATGTGATTTCATCATGAATTTCTGAATGTGTCATATTTTGTTGCAATTGAGTATTTGGAATTAAGCAGTTCATGTTTAAAAGTGGTTTACTAAGCTAATGAATTTTTGACTATGATGGGTTAGGCTTAATGAGAGCCAAATGGACCCACTCATAAAATGCTTAATCTTAAAGTAAAAGTTTAAGACGGGTTTGTGCAAATATGTCTTCTCAGATTAGAACAAAATTACCCTGATATAGACATAAGATAGTCTCCCTGACTTAAAGCATAAGGTTTTTAGGGCATATGCCATTGTAGATGAACATGTTCCAAGTCATAGGTGCCACAAATTTGGAACCCATGCGGCTGTTTAGCGGAGGGCCATAAGAAAGTCTAGTGGGGTTGTTTGCTGATAAATGGACTTCGTTTTTTGTTATGTATAATGGTTAAGAATTGGCAAATTAAAAAATGTTGAAATCGTTGGGTGCCAATCTTATTTTAAACTATTTGAATTATTTCCCTCTCACAATTAAATTTTTGATATGAATTTCAATAGCAACGTACTTTGGAGTAGGAATTATTCAGCTCTATCTCGCTACTGGAGATGTGTTTTGTTTTTAGGTACTAACATTCCAAATAGGGATGGGATGTGAGTGAGGCTAAATTGGATGTTTAAGTCAAAACTTTCTTATTAGATTTTCAATAAATATTAAGTTTTACGATTTGACCTTTGGTTCATTGACTCTGTGGTTTTAATAAAATCCCTTTTGCCTTGTATTTTATAACGTAATACAAAAGTGATGCCCAATTAGCTTGTTCCACTACATTGAATACATTAAACATTAGAAAGAGAATGAGCTATAATTTCTAGGGCATCACATAATGGTATCAGCACTCTAGGTTCGACTTAATGACTCCCTTGGGATACTATATCCCTCGTAAGGGACTAAAATTTGTAGATATAGATGGTAACTTATTAGAGAGCGAACATGGATTTAGGTAGTAGTGATGCATGTTTCTTAAGTTCCCTATGCACCCATAAGTTCCTTGTTCACCTCGTAAGATGATGAACGGTTAGCGACATTATCATTTCTGTGGAATGCCTTGTCTTCAATGGAGGTTGTGTAAGCTTCAAGAATACTTAACTCTTAGTCACGCTATCTTATTTTGGGAAGCTATCATCAATCATTTGGGTGGCTTGCTAAATAATTGCTTCGTATATGAGGGTAAAAAGGAACTTTGCGTCTTTATGGTTCTTTGAAAGAACCACATATGGTCGTATCAGTACGTTGAGCTCCTTCCATATGAGATTCCTCTTGATAACTATGGTTGACGCTATTGATGTGGTCACCAACCAATTGGCATGGATTTGATGAGCTAGTGAGCCACCTTATACATCTAGGCTCCAGTGAAGTGTTGTGGGAGACATCAGACCAAGACCTACCACCTCCTATTAGCGAGGATGAAGCTGAGGATGCCATCGCTAAGGAGGGGGGTACCACAAAGGAAGAAGAACATCTATTAGATCATAGGGACGTTACTGGTTACACCTTATCAAGGTCAAATCAAATATTCAGATAGGGAACCCAACAGGGGGATGGGGAATGGTGTACGGTTTATCTATATAAGTGACCCTGGGGAGGATGACCCTGATCCTCTCAACTAGTTTGATGAACAATAAAATAGGGAATTAGGGGAAGGAGTACAACAAGGAGTTGAACTTTGAGGCTTTGAAAGAGGCTAAACCTAAAGAAGAGGAAAAAGAGTCTAGCCCCTTGGAAGAAAAATCTACAGAAGAAACCACAAAGGAACCTGCATTGAAGTCACCTAAACCTACCTCATCCTCTGATGATTGGAGGAAGCATAGTAGGACTTGTTGGAGCTCTTTAGATAGGTATTTGTTTGCCTAACTAAGCTATTTTCTTTTTTTTTTGAAATAATTCTTTTTTAAAAACCCCAATGAAGGGGAGCACCTTAGCTAAAAAACTTACTACTATAGATGTTTGTTGAGATTTTGCTTCTATTAATAATAGTAGAATTATCCTGGTTGTTTTTCTATGGACCTTAGTGTGAATTGAATGATCTTTAAATTTCTGGTAATGGATGGCATTGAGCTGCTTGGATGTGTATTTGAACTAGCAACATGGCCTAATATGTACTGTATGCTCTATTTTGCCAATATGTGTGCGCTGGCAAGCTAAAGAGTGAGTGTTATAATATGTTGCTAGTAGCAGACAAATACTCCTCTATTAGTCACGTTAGCACACTAAGAATTCTTCTTGTATGATGGTAAAGAACTATTAAGGTAGAACCAATCAAATGATAAGATTAGAGTATAAATCCAAAACTGCTTTCCTTAGGATGTTTGAAGAACAACGGGGAATCCCACTACCATGGGAGTGTGCTTATGATGGTAGACTTAAGGAAGTAACTGGAAGCCCTTCATTTTAGAAATGTGGACCTATCAACTAGCACTACTAAAGAGAACCCTACACGTGTTGGAGTCGGTCTCACCAATCTCCTACTTATTGAGATGTTAGAGAAGCAATGTGTGCAGCTACGCAGGCTGAGTGATTAGAAATAAAATAAGACGAAAAAGGTATCTCCAATCTATTCAAGAAACTAGCTACTCTCCATCTATCTACCGATAATGGGGCAGCTGATCCCCAAGCTTTTGAAAAGTGGATCCGAGACATAGAGAAATCAATTATGGCTCTCCAAGGGTCTAATAAGTGGAGACTAGGATTAATAGGATTTTATCTTAAAGGGCATGTAGAGCTATGGTGGACTACTATTAAGGTAAGGCAACATGAGCCTAGATTTAAGTGGACACAATTCAAAGAACTCAAAAATAATTACTTCTAACCTATATCCCTCCCCAAGGCCAAGGAAAGAGAATTCCTCTAATTAGAGCAACAGAAGATGACTGTTCTGCAATGTGCCTCTCAGTTCATGGAACTATGTCGTTTTAGCCCAACCTATGTGGCAGATAAGACCCTCAAGATGAATAAGGTTGAGTCTAGGTTGAATCACAAGCTGAAGGTAATGATGTTAGTACGTACATTTAACTCTTAAGAAGAGACGTACAACAATGGCATCAATGTGAAATAGGCTCATAATGAAAGGGAGGCTTTCTTCAACAAATAAGGGGACAATAGGAAAGAGAAACCATGAGATGACCAGAATCAACAACACCAACATAAAAGGTCATAGTAGGACAATTGCAAGGCAATTAAATAGAGGAAAACCACCAAGGTACCATGTGGAAAGCCTGATCTATGTTCACAGCTGTAGAGCTACTTAAAGAAAGGGTTGTTCGAGATATAGGTCAACAATACCAACTGATGGATTATTGTCCACCATAACCGGCAATTGGCCAAAAGAGGAATGACAACCAAGGTGGAACCCAACTTCCTATCCACAGCTAGGAGAGACCTCAAGGAAACTAGTCAAACTCACCTGAATCACTACATTAGAGCCATCAACAACCACTAAACCTACACCCTTGTAAGATGGATAGAAGTGTTTATGTCGTACAAAGGGACGAAATGAAGGACTATCTCAGTGTGTTCAGGTACGTTTTCTTCCTACTCCTACCCAGTAACTACGTTGTTTGGCTCTAGAATTAGTCACTTTTTTAGTGTTCCTTGTATTAACGAAAATATTTCCCACTCCTAGATCACCTATCATATATATTATTTTACCTACAGGAAACTCCTATGGTGTGGGGAAGTTTTTTAGAGGTGTTCTATCCTAATAGTTGGGGCAATATTTGTAAATGACCTATATCAGTTTGACTTAGCTTATTTTGGTGTTATCTTAGGTATGGATTAGCTATTAATACATCATGCCAAAAGGGATTGTCTTAAGTAGAAGGTAACCTAAAGAGGCCTAATAGGGGAAGAGTAGTACATAAAAGGATAAACATGAAAATTGGAGTCAAGATAAGTTCCATATTGAAGGTATACAAACTCTCGAACCAGGGATGTGAGGGTTACCTATGTAATATGATTGATTAAACTAATTTAACCATCAGTAGAGAATATTCTAGCAATATGCAAGTTTCCAGATGTTTTCCCTAAAGAATTCCTTAGCACATATTTGCCCATAGAAGTTGATTTCTGTATTGACATAGCCCCTATAGCTGGCTTTATTTCTAAAGCCGTATATGAATGGCCCTAGGAGGCTTAAACAACTAAAGACCCAACTTAATGAACTTTTAGAGAATGGTTATATTATGCTAAGTACCTCACCTTAGGGAGCAACATTATTACTCGCAGAGAAGAAGATCGTAGCCTATGGCTGTGCATATACTCTAGGGAATTGTATAAGATCACTATCAAAAATCAGTACCCCTTACCTTGAATTGGTGATCTTTTTACTCAATTATTAGGAGCTGTAACTTTCTTACAGATAGATCTCAGATCTAGTTATCGCTAACTTTGCATCTGAGATGATGTGATACCAAAAACTGCCTTTTGAATCCGATATGGGCACTCCGAATTTGTTATGATGCTTTTTAAACTCAAAATGGCCCACCCTCTCTTATAGATTGGATGAATCAAGTCTTTAATCCAGACACAGATCAATTTGCAGTAGTGTTTATTGATGACTGTAAGGACCACGCCCCCATACAGCTAGGTGCGGTTCCTCTATGAATGATTAAACTCATTTGCTAAGTGTTCGAATTTAACTTGGATTTTTTTATTATCTTTTTCTTGAAATAGTCAAACTATAGCAGAACAAGTGGACTGGGCCTAAGAACCAGATTAGAGTTCTGGTCCAAGAACCTAACCTAGTTCTGCATTAGATCCAGGTCTAGTCCCCTAGTTTGGCTCTAGACAGTGTTGACTCCATGATCCCAGCAATTGTCATGGATCCCAAACCTCTTCTGCTACAACCTGGAAAAAAAAAATTAAAGTCAATTAGTAAAGTCGCTAATGAGTGGGGTAAAAACATCAATGTCTAAATGTATAAATTCTATACACCCTAGAGTAGGGTAAAAATATAGAATAAATTTCAACTAGACGTCGAACACCATCAATTTAGGCATGTTTGGGCATTTGGATTCTTTTGACCTTTAGTGTGCATTATTGGGTTTGGATGTGTGGGTTAAAGTATGCCGGAACATTTAAAGCTCTTCATTTTCAATATTAAGAGATCCCTAAGTCTTATTCGGTCTATTCGCCATCATTTGCTATTTTCTAATAAGGAAGCACTTTTTAGGTGTCTACAATTAGCGCCAACTTTGTTCGAGCTGAGTAAGGAAAATGTCAAGGTAGATAGGATTTATGCTTACACGAAAATAGGTATTTTTTTGACCTTTCATCGGTTTACGTACTAGATCTGAATTGACCTTTCACCAGTCCAACAGACCCTTTACTGGTCTAGCGGACCTTTCACCGGCCTAGCGAATCTTGATTTTGGTGGAGTAAGAGCCTTAAGACCTATAGCTAGATCCTTGTGAAATTAGTGGTGTTTATGCCTGAAGAGTTAGAGCTGGACCCCTGTGAACTTGATGACATGAGAGCATAAAGGCATGTAGCCATATCCCGATGATCTTGGTGGTGTGAGAGCCTGAAGACCTGTAACCAGATCTATGTGAAGTTAGTGAAGTGAGAGCCTAAGACCTGTAGCTAAATCCCTATGAATTTGATGGCATGAGAGCCTGAAGACCTATAGTTAGGTCCCCAAGAATGTGATGGCATGAGAGCCTAAAGACATGAACTAGATCCTGTGAACTTGATCGCATATAAGCCTAAAGACCTGTAGCAAAATCCCTACGAACTTGGTGGTGTGAGAGCCTAAAGAGTTGCAGTCATATCTCTATGAACTTGGTGGTGGGAGAGCCTAAAGAGCTATAGCTAGACCCCTATGAACTTGATGGCATGAGAGCCTAAAGACCTATAACTAGATCCCTATGAATTTGGTGGCATCTGACCCTGTCATTAGTCAGGTTTTAAATGTATAAAGCTCCCGGGTTGACCTTTTGTAGGTCAATGTTGGTGTCATCTCCTTTTGATGGGTGAATTGCCTAAGGGTAATCAAACCTGCTTTGGGGATGGAGTTAGCTCCCACGTTGGCTAGGCCTGATTAAGGTGAGCGTTAAGGTATAGATGTCTTCTATAATAGTTGTTTGATGTAAACTTAAGAACCTCTAATGTAGATTCATCATTGGCCAGGGTTGTGTGCCTTTCTTATAGGGTTGCTATCATGTCTAAATGTGCACTTTCTTTGATCCAGGGTTCCCAAGTGATCAAGGCAGAGGGCAAGTTAGTAAGCAGTCTGAAGACCCATGTATAGATGCAATTGCTAGCGTAACTGAGATTATGCATGCAAGCTGACTATACATACTTAATTATGCTAAACATGTTGAGTTATCATGATCTAACCTTGTATGCAAGTAGGTGAAGGTTTCATACTAGGTTTGGGGTCCATTAGATAAAACCCAGTTAGTATATAAGTCACTGATGGGTCAGGTATAATGATGCTTAGCGGCTTAGGTTGCTACATATTCCAGGATGAGGGATAAAACGTTGTGTGACTATTGGATCTGTCTAGGTCATAAGTTTTAAGTTGCCTAGGATTTGTACTCTTTCTTCTTAATGGAGGAGTAACCTTCAGTTTTTCCTTAAAGTGCTCATCTTCTGAATATACCCCCAATCTTAGTTTAGCGTAACAAAAGCCTTAGACAAGTAGTGATATGACGGATGAAGATGCTTTTCTTGGTGCTGCCTAGAGTAGCCTCTAGTTTAGTATAAAGAATATGGTTATCTTCTTGTTAGGAAATGGAAGTCCTAATTGTCTAGGGAAATGTAAGGAGAGCCATAGGTCTCACATAATGGCTGAGTGCCCACTTAGGAAGGCTAAGAATATAGAGTGAGTATCTACCCATGAATTTGTAGTCATGGTCAAGAAAAAGAGTCCTGAATTTTAGAATGGATGTTAAGTTGGTGGCTATGATTATTAGAAAGAAGTGGTGAAAGGCTGAATGGTTTGTCCAAGTTTTGTTGCATGGGAGTATGCAATGAAATGCTTCTTTGTCCTTAGAAATATAAGTTTTGTTCCTACTCTAGTTTTGCTTAATTCGCATTTTTAGGTTTTTAGGCCTACCACTTTTTATTCTATCTCTCCTTTTTAGAGACTAATAGACTCAAATGAGATGTTTCTTCGTGAAAAAAATCTTCGTGGATGGGCCTTAAAGAGGTTAACTATGTATCCAATGTGGAATAAGCCAATTGTAGTTTGAGTAAGAACATGCAACTTAAAGGAGGGATGCCTCCGGAAGGACTTTTTATGGTAGCCTTTAGGGTTAGGGTGCTTAAGGAAGGTAAATAATGTGAATGACTAAATAACCCTTATGAAATCCTCAATTGTGTGGGTGATAAAGTTAGTGTGAACTATAAATTTTCTTCCCTGCTTTTTTATTGTTCCTTTTTCTTTCGAGCTCCTTTTTTTTTCTTTTGGTTTTTTTCTTTTTTCTTCCTGTTTTTTTCTTTTGATGGGACACTTGGTCCGAACTCTCTTTTTTGATAGCTAATGTTGATACTATCAATGACACACTCTTCTCTCCTAGCTTAGGTCATATGTGGTCAACAAAGAAACAGGCTCAGTTAAAGGCTCCAAGGGGTTCCAAGTGGCGACTTACTAGGTTTAACAAAGGCATTAATGTAGGTTACCAAAGAAGGCCTTATATCCTAGGCATGTCCTTTAAAGTTGCACAACTTATTGTAAACAAATTTACGATCTTTTCCTTTTTCAAATGATGGATTGAAATCCTTAATCTCATATTTTTTTGTTTTCCTCCCTCTCCTTTTGCCTACCTCACCTTGTGAGGTTTTCAAGCTAGCCCATCTCTCCTTTTATCTAGATTCATCATTAGACAATAACATTCTAGCAAGGAATGAGGGAAAAATGAAATAGGTTTAGGAAGTCTCTCAAGACTTAAACTCAAAAATGCTAAGGTTAGTGGACAAGTGAAGGGACTCTTTGACTTATGTTATAAATACAAGCTCAAGGGATTAGTGGTGCTCTTTGGATCCAACCTTTAGTATGGAGGTATATCATATGCTTAGCAGTGAAAGCCTAAAATTAAAGGGATCACTAGTATGTTTAGTGTCCTCTCATAGTACCTTAGATGAATGAAAGAACATTTTCTAAATGATTGTGCAAGCTTCATTATATGATCTTAGGTCTAATGTTAAAGATAGGCATAGGGTAGGCCCATATAACTTGACTTGAAGTGACTCCTTTTTCTCTTTTTTTTTTTTGGAATTCGGGGTGAATCCCCAAATGAGCTAAAGGAGTTTTTAAACTTAGGGTTCTTAACTCTTGGTCTAAGATCCATTGCTAGAGTTTTGTGCTCATTAAATTTTGCGATCACTCCCCTAAGATGCCCCATTATTAATTTGCTTTTGGGTTTTCTCCTAGGAGTAATCTTTGTTATCCTATATCTAAATGCCATATCTACCATATTCTCTACCCGAGTAACAAGATGATAGCTCGAAAGGTGGAAATTGATGGAGGTTAGTAATGAGAATAACTTGTGGTTGGATGAGAAAGAGATGATGACTTGGTGGCCTTGAAGGTTTAGGCTAGGATGGGAAAATTTAGAAGTTAGATTTTAGCTAAATCAAGCTTTACCTTAGATTAGGTCCTAAGTTGGGCTTAAGAAGCTAACCTATGGGCTTAAGTTGGATCTAAGTCTATCACAAGCTTATACTAAGCTTAAGAATGACTTTAGTCTAGTTTGCCTTAATGGGCTAGTTTAAGCATATGGATAGATCAACTTGGACTTATGTATGGGTGCCAGACCTAGGGAATAGACATACGATGCATGGGCCATGGACTTATGCATGGATCAAATGTCTTGATGTCTGCTAAGCTTCCTAAATGCCTACACTAAACCTAGCTACTGAACATGAGATATATGACTATTTACAAAGGATACACTTCACCATCAAAGCCTTAGAGATTCACTATTGAGCTCATAGACTATAAACACTAAAGCATCGGTAAAGAATAGCACTCTAAAACATCACCTTGGAGAAGGATAAACTTTAAGATATTTGAGACATAGCTAAATTGCAGCAAGCAACATGCCTTCTTTAACTCAACATTAGTTTTTCCAAGGTACCTAGAGAAGACATATATACTTAGCCTAAAGTTGTCTTAATAAGCCATAAAAGGACTATAATCAGAAGCTTAAAATAGAAACTGAGCAACTTACATAGTTTACTCTGTCTAAATGCCAGTTTGAGTGACTAGATGATACTGATGATTCTGCAAGGAGTCTAATTATTCTTAAGCCTCTGAACTTGCTCAAATATAAAAGGATACTTAAGGCTAAACATATGTGGAGTCACAATTATAAGAGAACCCAAAAATAGGTTATTTAAGCAAGTGGACTGCACTAATCTATCCAGTAGTATGAGGTGAATTTCTTCTCATCCCAGGTGGTCCTCAACTTCATGCACGAGTTTCATGCTAGATAAAAAGTAGAAAAGTGCTTCCAAAATATTGTAGGAGGTAATCATGAGCTTATGATACTGTAATCCTGGAAAGCACTAATCACGAGGGTAACTTAACTCCGACATACATAGTAATTCTAGCAGCATTTAGTTCCCTTACTGTGGTGACTTAAGATGCAGGTTTAGCTTAGAAATAAATTGATGGCAAGAGAGTCTACTTCTTAAGTTTCCAAATAAGTTGAATATTGGCTAGGTTTAGGCTTCAAGACTCTGCTGAAAATCCCCTTGAACTAAATCCAGCCTGTATTGAAATGAATAAATTGAAGCTGATCTTTATTAGCATCTTAACTAAGGCTATCTAACTAATCTTGAAAGGATTTGTGGGGTGTTGAACTAACTGTATAAAGTTTTGATGATAACAAATCCAAGTGTAGTATACTTGCTTGAGTAATGTTGTTCCAAACAAGCTCTCCAAACAGGTCCTACACAGTTGTTTGTATTGATCCTACTTACCTGTTCTGTCTACTAAATGTTGAGAACAAGTTTTAAGAATAGGTTCCAAGCTTCAGTGACACAAAGATCAGCACACAACAAATCTCGGCAACAGCTGACTAAGTCTTAAAGACCAAGTTCCTACATTCAGCGATACAAGATCACCCGAGTAATCAAGGTGACCAAGGTGTTTGGAGTTGCACATCCATCTTCGACAAGATGACTAACTCTTACAACAAGAAGTCTCGATTTGATTTAGGTTTTATCTTTTAGATTCTTGTTAATATGCCAATCTTGAAAGTCTCAATCTAACACTTCTTGAAACGGTTTTCGAGATTTGCTTCAGAACACCATTTCCAAACAACCCTGCAAACAGGGTGCCTAGGGTGTTCCTGAAACTCCAGCGGCCACATCTGTTTTACCTAAAAATTTCTTTTGGTTGGCTGGCTGCTCTAAGAATCCTTTTATGAAATCCTAGGCTGATTAGTTAAGTCCTAAAAAGATTATTATTTATTATATATATGTAGCAGATTGCAAAACCATTTTTGCTAGAGATTTTTTTCAAAATCCGAAAAATCTTTATTCCTTATTTTTAGGCCATGATTGATTCAAATTTTGAAACCAAGATTTTTATCCTTTTTTGGGCTAAATTACACGGCTATATTAAGTGGCTAATCAGTTTTTATCCCGTGAGTATCAAATCCCTATATTTTAGGAGAATCTTATCTTCTTTGTTCCTAGCCGTTGGAAATCTGAAGAAATCTTCTAAGCTGCTAAAATCAGAAGATTTTTCTATCTTTTTTGAAGGAGTTAGCCGTTGGGTTTGCTTGCTTAAATAAGAAAATCTTTTCTCTCCTTTCGGCAGAGATACACAAGGGAAAAATCGGTTTCTTTCACAAACACATTGAGATTTCTGGAGCTACATTTCAAAAGAAAAAACTGTGACAAGATTGTGCAAAAATTGAGCTTTCAAAACTATTGGCATACTAGGACTTCATTGTACCTTACATCTGCTTAAGTCAGAAGCACCCCAGTATGGTGTTTTGTATCCTTGATCTCAGATCAAAAGTGAGTGAGTGTGTCCTTAGTCGTGTGGACCTTGGACGTGTCCGATCTAAAGAGATTTGGACGTGGTGTAACCTGTCTTAGAGAAGAAGGTTACG
This sequence comes from Carnegiea gigantea, assembly GCA_029747015.1. Classification (NCBI taxonomy): domain Eukaryota; kingdom Viridiplantae; phylum Streptophyta; class Magnoliopsida; order Caryophyllales; family Cactaceae; genus Carnegiea; species Carnegiea gigantea. Next base: position 146,250 of record JAKOGI010001084.1, read on the forward strand.
TGGGTTACGAGTTGTAACAAGGAGTGTTACTTTTGTAACGTGTTCAGCCCGTTAGTGAAGTGGTTAAATCCTACACGAGGTAGGTCGTGGTTTTTCACACCTCAGTTGGGCTAGAGGTGTTTTCCACGTAAAAATCGTGTGTGCTTTATTTCCGCATTTATCTACTTGATTTTCGCTTCTGAACCAATTGGGAACAGCCACTGCAAACAAGGACCCAAGACTGTTCGTCATTCAGAAACAGTCTCTGCAATCAGGGTCTAAGGCTGTTTGTCAGTAAATAGGCGAAAATCGGGCACCATAATTCACCCTGCCTCTTGTGGTCGTGTACTCTTAGAATTCAACAAGTGGTATCAGAGTAGGTTCTCTTCTAAAAGGTTAACACCTTGAGAGATTCTGAAAATGAGTACACCACAAGGCATACCTGAGGGCCAATCCATCACTCGACCACCTTATTTCAATGGCCAACACTACAGTTGGTGGAAGAACAGGATGGACAACTATATACAAGCTGAAGATTACGAGTTATGGATGCTCATCAAGAACGGGCCCCTTGTTCCCACGAAAGTTCTTGAAGATGGAAAAAAGCTTCCCAAAGGTCCTACTGAATATGATGCTGAGGATTACAAGAAAATAGAAAAGAATGCCAAGGCCAAGAAACTTCTCTATTTTGGCCTAGGATCCGATGAATATACTCGCATCTCAGAATGTGAGTCAGCTCAAGAAATATGGAATGCTTTACAGGTAGCTCATGAAGGAACAAGTCAAGTCAAACAATCACGCATTGAGTTACTCATGAGACAGTACGAGTTGTTTGATATGGGTGATCGTGAGAATGTGATGGATATGTATACCCGCTTCACTCACATAACAAACGAGTTAAAATCCCCGGGAAAATCCTTCACCACTGAAGAGTTGGTAAGGAAAATTCTAAGGATTTTGCCTCGATCATGGGAAGCCAAGGTAACAGCCATCCAAGAAGCCAAAGACATGAACAAGATCACCCTAGACGAGTTGATTGGTAATCTCCAAACATACGAACTGAGAAAAAATTCTCAACAGAATGAGGAGATGAAGAACGATCGAGGACTTGCCTTAAAAGCACAAGAAGATGATGATTCTGATCTTGAGGAAGGAGAGATAGCTATGATGACTCGAAAGTTCAAGAAATTCTTCAAGAAAGTCAAAGAAAACAACAAAAGGAAGGATTTCAACAAAACCAGAAACACCCCCTGAGAACAGTTTACTGGGTGTTTCAAATGTGGCAAAACAGACCACATAGTGAAAAACTGTCCCTTACTTCGAGAAGAGCAAGAGCACGAACACCCCGGGAAACAAGGTAGAAAACAAGCTGCAAACAGTTCTGGGAAACGATTCTCGAAAGCAATGCTGGCTGCCTGGGGTGACTTCTCTGAAGATGAAGAAGAGTCTGGAACTGATGAAGGTGCTGTAGCTCTCATGGCACAAAGTAACACGAATTCAGATGATGAGTCAATAAACAGCCTTACTGATCTCAAGAACAAGGTACGTGGTCTCAATAAGGCAACTCTTGAAGAATTGTTGTATTCATTGATGGATACTTGTGCAGAATTGAAAGAGATGTCCGAAACCTAGAACTAGAAAATGAGATCCTCAAGAGTGAAAAACTCGAGGTTGAAAAGAAAATATCCTTTTTACACCAAAACTTCAAGGAATCCTTGATCTTGAAAGAAGAGACTCACTCTGTTACTTTAGCCAAAGCAGAAAAGGAATCCCTAGAGTTGAAAGAAAAGGTTGAGTCCTTACTTGCTGAAAACAAGAACCTGTTGGCGAAAATAAAAAAATTGGAATCTGATCTCGCCACAAACAGGCTATGGAACAAGTCCTCAAAAGCGCTTGAATGGCTAAACACTCACCACAGTCAAAATAAAAAGGGACTAGGTTTTGCTCCTAAAAGGACCTCTTACCCACTCAATAGAAAGTATGTTGGATTACCTGAAAATATTGTTTGCTTTCATTGTGGTAAAACTGATCATTATCGATACACTTGTCCTTCAAGAAGGTATGCCATTGAAAGAAATGAAGGTTATGTAAAACAAATCTGGATTAGGAAAGATGAGATTTATCTGTCTAAAAGAATGGGACCCAAGTGGATCTGGGTTCCCAAAACTAACCCTTGATTTGTTTTGCAGGCTGAAGTGAGAGAGAACAACCCAGCAAACAACCCAGCAAATAGCCTAGGGAACAACCTTGAAAACAAGCAGCTGTGGTATGTTGATAGTGGGTGTTCGAGGCATATGACCGGTGAAAAATCCAACTTTCTCTCACTTACAGCTTCGGATGGTGGGAGTGTGGCGTTTGGAAACGGCAAGTCTGGGACAATTGTCGGTATAGGTAGGGTTGGTGAGTCCCATTCCCACTCAATTGATAATGTCTATCTAGTTGATGGCTTAAAGCACAATCTGCTTAGTGTGTCCCAACTGTGTGACAAGAACAACCTAGTAGTGTTCTCACCAACACGTTGCTTGGTTGTAAACTCAAACACAGGAGATGTCGTGTTAAGGGGGAAGCGTCACAATAATGTTTACAAAGTATGTATTTCCACACTTCCCCAAAACAATCTGACTTGTTTGAGCGCTTTAAATGATGATATAATGCTCTGGCACAAGAGACTAGGTCATGCAAGTCTCACTCTTTTGAACAAACTTGTTTCCAAAGACCTAGTTGTTGGACTACCTTCCATCAAATTCAATGATGACAAGGTTTGTGAAGCTTGTGCAAAAGGCAAACAAGTCAGATCGTCTTTTAAATCAAAAAATTGTGTTAGCACTACCCGACCTCTCGAAATGTTACACATTGATCTATGTGGTCCTATGAGGATAGCAAGTAGAGGTGGGAAGAGGTATGTGCTGGTTGTAGTGGATGATTACTCTCGATTTACTTGGACCCTGTTTTTGGCATCTAAGGATGAAACTTTTGAGAATTTTATTGCCTTTCTCAAAAGGGTTGAAAGGAAAGTAGGACACTCTTTAGTTAGTTTAAGGTCTGATCACGGTACTGAATTTAAAAATGCAAGCTTTACAAACTATTGTAATGCAAATGGTGTTAATCATAACTTCTCAGCCCCAAGAACACCCCAACAGAATGGGGTCGTTGAGCGCAAAAATCGCACCCTAGAAGACATGACTAGAACAATGCTTATTGCTAGTGGTCTTCCTAGGACCTTTTGGGTAGAAGCTTTGAACACATCATGCTACATTATAAATAGATGCATCATTAGACCTATTTTGAACAAAACTCCCTATGAACTTTTCAAAGGTAGAAAGCCCAACATCATGCATTTAAGAACATTCGGTTGTAGGTGTTTTGTGCATAACAATGGGAAGGATGCCTTAGGGAAGTTTGATCCTAGAAGTGATGAGGCAATATTTCTCAGTTATTCCTCACATAGTAAGGCATACAAAGTGTTTAACAAAAGAACCTTGTGTGTTGAGGAAAGTGTGCATGTGCTTTTTGATGAATCTAACTCATTGAGCAAGAATGATGCACAGGAGGAAGGATTTGAATTAGGTCTTGTTCGAAAAGAAGTGTTGCACCAAGATGAACAAGGTAAGAACACCGTGGAGAAAACAGGTTCTGAAGCTGTTCCTCAGAACGGCAGGCAAGGTGAGGACCAAACAGGAGGAAGCAACGTTGAACCCTGTTCGAGACAACACCAGTCCAGTTCCTCAGGAACAGGCCTGCAAACAGGTGCAGGAATAGGCTCAGGAGCTGTTTCTGAACCTGATTCTTCAAGTATCCAAGCCAGAGTAGAAAGTGTGTCGGTGGATCCCCTAACTCCATGACCTTGGAAGCATCATCGTTCACACCCCCTTGATCAAATCTTGTCTGATATAAATACTGGGGTGCAAACGAGATCTAAGCTTAAGAATTTTTGTGCTTTCCATGCATTTCTCTCTAACATTGAGCCAAAGAATGTCAATGAAGCTCTTGCAGATGCAGATTGGGTCACAGCAATGCAAGAAGAGCTTCACCAATTTGAAAGGAACAAGGTATGGCACCTTGTACCCCAGCCTGCAGATAGAACAATCATTGGAACCAAGTGGGTGTTTCGGAACAAGCTGGACGAGTCCGGAACAGTCACTAGGAACAAGGCACGGCTGGTGGTTCAAGGCTACAATCAGGAAGAAGGGATCGATTATGAAGAAACCTTCGCACCTGTTGCTAGGATTGAGGCTATTCGTATCCTAATAGCCTTTGCAGCTCATATGGAGATCAAGCTATATCAAATGGATGTCAAAAGTGCATTCCTAAACGGATACCTTAAAGAAGAGGTGTATGTCAAACAACCCCCTGGTTTTGAAAACAGTGAATTTCCAAACCATGTTTTTCAACTTGACAAAGCTCTTTATGGTCTAAAACAAGCTCCTAGAGATTGGTATGAACGATTGTCAAGCTTTTTACTTGAAAATGATTTTAGAAGAGGCAAGGTAGATAATACCTTGTTTCTAAATCTAAGGGGGAACATCTATTGATTGTCCAAGTATATGTTGATGACATCATATTTGGGGCAACTCATCATGATTTATGCAATGAATTTTCAAAAATGATGAGGAGTGAGTTTGAAATGAGCATGATGGGTGAGCTTAACTTCTTCTTAGGCTTACAGATCAAGCAAACTTCAAACGGCACCATGATCCATCAACAAAAGTATATTAAGGAACTACTTAAGCGTTTTGGAATGGAGTCGGCCAAGCCCATTGATACTCCCATTTCGCCTTCTACCAGGTTGGCAATGAATGATGGGAGTCCCTCAGTTGAGAAGAAACTCTATAGGGGCATGATAGGGTCACTCTTATGCCTTACTGCTAGTAGGCCCGACATTGTTTTTAGTGTTGGTTTATGTGCCCGTTTTCAGTCTAATCCTAAAGAAACTCACCTTAAGGCTGTTAAACGGATACTAAGGTATTTAAAACATACACCTGATTTAGCTCTATGGTATCCTAGAGGTTGCAATTTTGATCTTATTGGATATGCTGATGCTGACTATGCAGGCTTCCTGGCTGATAGAAAAAGCACCACAGGTATGGCTCATTTCCTTGGACCTTGTTTGGTATCTTGGGCAACCAAGAAACAACATTCAGTTGCCATGTCCACAGTAGAAGCTGAATATATTGCAGCTGCTTCATGTTGTGCTCAATTACTGTGGATAAGACAACAACTCAAAGACTTTTGTGTTGACACTGGATGCATACCTATTTTTTGTGATAACACAAGTGCAATTAATATTGCTAAAAATCCGTGTCAACATAAAAGAACTAAACATATTGACATACGTCATCATTTCTTAAGAGACAATGTTGAAAAAGGGTTGATCTCAATGAATTTTTGTGCCACAGAAAACCAAATTGCTGATATATTCACCAAGGCGCTAAGTAGAGATCAATTTGAGAAAAATAGACTTGAACTAGGTTTGATTGAAACAACCTAAGTACCCTGTTCTCTCCCCCTATTTGTAACTTCCATAGGTTGAAGGTACAATGTGTTTAATAAAAATTATTTGCAATCAATTCTGTGCTATTTTAGTATATGTGCATTATTTGCAGCTGCTGGCATTCGTTGAAATTTAATATGATTGCCTTTATTATCTTGTTACTGTTGAATCTCCTCCAAGATCAAGCAGCAAGAACAGGTACGCTCCTTGATTGTTAGTATGTGAAACAAGTTGTGTCTAGCCTTTAAATTTTCCTCCTTCCCGAGGCATGCACGGGCGGCTAGTAATGATCTACCCGTTGTAACGGGTAAATCTTTAAAGATTTGGCATGCTCTCTCTCTTTAAATCTCCAAATCTTTGCCTCTCTCTCTCATCACACCTCTCTCTCTCTCGAATACCCGGCAATTTCCTTTCACTCAAACCCTAATCTCTCTCCAATTCTTGCTCAAATGGCTTCCTTCAACGGCTTTAGAAGTTCTGGTTCAAAATCTCAGGGTAGCAGGGCACCCGCACCAGCCTCACGAACAGGTGTTGCCCCTGTTGCCCTCTCGCCGTTTTTAATGGCGATTCTAGAAGGTAAACCTTCCACTCCTCCTCGCCCAATCAGCTTCAAACCTTTTAGATTTTTGAAGAGTGTCGACCTGAAATCAGTGGGCTTGGGTTTGAAAGATATTCCCTACCATTTTGGTTGGGAATTGGTGGTGTTTGAGGGATCGACTGTTTGTCCCCTCACTGAAAAGAACTTTGCTTCAACTGGGGAAATTGATGGCAATCTTGGGTCCCAAGATGAAGCCTTTGAGTCCTATGTTGGTTTCTTTGATTTCTCTGAGCCCTGTTCTTTCGGGCTGTTTCCTGAAAAAGAAACAGTACCCGAAACAGGGTCTGAGTCCTATGAGGAGGTGTTTAAGGACGATTTGGGAGTTGGTCTTCAAGGAGACTCGGCTGAGCAGTCTCTTGAGGCAGGGGGAAGTAGTGGCATGGACATCCCTCCTGCAGCAACCGAATCCGTGACTCCGGTTCCTTAATCCGGAGAGAAGAGAAAAAGGGTCAAAACAGTGGCTAGGCATAGCAGAACGCCTAGATCAAGGCCACAACCAAGGCCTCAAACCTCAAAAACCTCAGCCCCCTCTCCTCCAAAAAACTGCCCAACCAACCCGCAAATCTACCCGAATTGCTTTTCAGTCCACTCTACGTACCACAAAATCAACTACTCCAGTAATAGAGGAAATTTCCTCTTCCTCTGAGGATTCTTCAGATTCCTCTGCTACTGAGAACACCCTCTTTGAACAGGGGACCCCGGTGTTCTCCGAGTCCTCAGAAGAACAAACTCAATCTCCTCCTCCTCCTTCCAAGAAAACCTCCACTCTCCCCCCTCGTAAAAGAAAGACCTCTACTGCTCCAGTCTCAAAATCAGCTAAACCCGAGACTGCCTCTTTTGTTCCTCCCCCCAAAAGAGCCAAAAAATCTACTGCCTCTCTTATTTCTACCAAGATTACGCATCTGCTTAAGCGCAATGTAGTTAGGGGGAAGATAGTGAGAGTTCAATTTTTCGAGGAACAGGGGTTGGGGGTGTTCCTACAGAAGCTACGTGCCCATAACTGGCTGGACCTCTTCACGAACACCCAGCTGGGGTGTTCTGTACTAGAATTGGCTGAGTTCTATGCCAATTGTGCTGTCACCGAAGGGGTGGTGACAAGTAAAATTGGTGATACACAGGTGCAATTTGATGCACAAACTTTGGGTACGATTTTGGGTGTTCCCTCACTTGGCTTTGATGTGTATGTGAGGGAGGATAAGTCTGTCCTAGGGACAGTCAGGCTGCTGGAGCTTTCACAGCGGTTGAGTCAAAACCAGGGCCTGCAAACACCCACATCCGTGAAGAAGGGTGAGATGACCTCTGTGCACCAACTGCTCTTTATGTTTGTCATAAAGAACACCATCCCAAGAGGTCAAGGTAGAAACCAGGCTGATGCTCTTGATCAGTGCCTGGTGGATCTTTTGGATAGGGAGGAACCCATCAACCTTCATGTTCTTATGATCCGCCATATTGGGCGTATTGCAAATACCACCCGGGCACATGATCTTGGGTATGGTTTTCTACTGACCAGGGTTTTTGAGCACCTTGGGATAGAGCTTAAAAGGAGGGTGGCTGCTCAAGTGATTGATGAGATAGGGAGTGACACCCTCATGGGGTGTGGATATACTCTGACTGAGGGCTCGGTCTCCAAACAGGGGAGTCGAACACCCAGACCTCCTGTTTCTGGGAGGTCATTAGTCAAAGTTGAGGCTATTTTAGAGGATAACTCCCACCTCAAGGATGAGCTCACAGCCGTCAAGGCTGCCCTGGAAGAAGAGAATGCGCTATCTGCCAAGCGTCATGAAGATCTCCTTGCCCTTCTCTCGTCCCTCGCTGCTAAACTCCCTCCTTCGCAGCCATAATCACCCCTTGTAACCTGTTCTCATCGGATGTTTCCTAGAGTTCTCTTCCCCGTCTCTTTCTGTGTTTCCTTTTTTTTTGTATTGCACCTTTCGGACTTTCAATGACATATCTGGTTCTGTTATATCTTGCTTATCTCTTGCTATGTCTTATGTGATTCACTTGCAAACACCATGTTCTGACTGTTGTTTGTGCCTTTTTAATGATGCCAAAAGGGGGAAGATAAGTGGACCTTTGACCTAGGTTGAGTTGAACGGTGGTTGAGTCATTAGTCTTTATACTTACATATGTTTTTTGACTGACCTAGCACCTGTGTGGATATATATCAGCACTCAAGGCACTTACGAAAATAAAATCTTTTTCTTGTCAATATGGTCACTTGGTTTGTCATCATCAAAAAGGGGGAAATTGTTGAACTAACTGTATAAAGTTTTGATGATAACAAATCCAAGTGTAGCATACTTGCTTGAGTAATGTTGTTCCAAACAAGCTCTCCAAACAGGTCCTACACAGTTGTTTGTATTGATCCTACTTACCTGTTCTGTCTACTAAATGTTGAGAACAAGTTTTAAGAACAGGTTCCAAGCTTCAGTGACACAAAGATCAGCACACAACAAATCTCGACAACAGCTGACTAAGTCTTAAAGACCAAGTTCCTACATTCAGCGATACAAGATCACCCGAGTAATCAAGGTGACCAACGTGTTTGGAGTTGCACATCCATCCTCGACAAGATGACTAACTCTTACAATAAGAAGTCTCGATTTGATTTAGGTTTTATCCTTTAGATTCTTGTTAATATGCCAATCTTGAAAGTCTCAATCTAACACTTCTTGAAACGGTTTTCGAGATTTGCTTCAGAACACCATTTCCAAACAACCCTGCAAACAGGGTGCCTAGGGTGTTCCTGAAACTGCAGCGGCCACATCCGTTTTACCTGAAAATTTCTTTTGGTTGGCTGGCTGCTCTAAGAATCCTTTTATGAAATCCTAGGCTGATTAGTTAAGTCCTAAAAAGATTATTATTTATTATATATATGTAGCAGATTGCAAAACCATTTTTGCTAGAGATTTTTTCAAAATCCGAAAAATCTTTATTCCTTATTTTTAGGCCATGATTGATTCAAATTTTGAAACCAAGATTTTTATCCTTTTTTGGGCTAAATTACACGGCTATATTAAGTGGCTAATCAGTTTTTATCCCGTGAGTATCAAATCCCTATATTTTAGGAGAATCTTATCTTCTTTGTTCCTAGCCGTTGGAAATCTGAAGAAATCTTCTAAGCTGCTAAAATTAGAAGATTTTTCTATCTTTTTTGAAGGAGTTAGCTGTTGGGTTTGCTTACTTAAATAAGAAAATCTTTTCACTCCTTTCGGCAGAGATACTCAAGGGAAAAATCGATTTCTTTCACAAACACATTGAGATTTTTAGAGCTACATTTCAAAAGAAAAAACTGTGACAAGATTGTGCAAAAATTGTGCTTTCAAAACTATTGGCATACTAGGACTTCATTGTACCTTACATCTGCTTAAGTTAGAAGCACCCCAGTAAGGTGTTTTGTATCCTTGATCTCAGATCAAAAGTGAGTGAGTGTGTCCTTGGTCGTGTGGACTTTGGACGTGTCCGATCTAGAGAGATTTGGACGTGGTGTAACCTGTCTTAGAGAAGAAAGTCACGTGGGTTACAAGATGTAACAAGGAGTGTTACTTTTGTAACGTGTTCAGCCCGTTAGTAAAGTGGTTAAATCCTACACGAGGTAGGTCGTGGTTTTTCACACCTCAGTTGGGCTAGAGGTGTTTTCCACGTAAAAATCGTGTGTACTTTATTTCCGCATTTATCTACTTGATTTTGGCTTCTGAACCAATTGGGAATAGCCGCTGCAAACAAGGCCCAAGACTGTTCGTCATTCAGAAACAGTCTCTGCAATCAGGGTCTAAGGCTGTTTGTAAGTAAATAGGCGAAAATCGGATACCACAATTCACCCCCCCTCTTGTGGTCGTGTACTCTTAGAATTCAACTTGGGGGTTAACAGTGGCCGCTAAAGGAGTGCAACAAAGTAAGGCTCTTCCTAGGCAAGCCTCAAAAGCCAGCTTTAGCATTGCAAAAGTAAGTCCCTTCGAGAACCTCTCTTGTATTTTCCTGACTAGTTTGGTATGTACCTTGGCATGTATCACCCACCCTTGCTTGAATAGGATTTGCCCTCAAATCCTTGTGTTGATGTCATCTTCCACATAGGGGCTCAAATCTCCTACATTGAAGGTTGCTGACATAGTGACATCCTAAGGTAATTGCAGTTTGTATGCATTAGGTCTCCACCTTAGCTAGGACCCTAAAAAGGCTATTCCCCCCTTGATTGACCTTGGTTTTCTTTTATGGGTATCCTTTCCTTCCTAAGATGTAACCAAATAAGATCACCAGGCTGAAACTTAACCCCTTTTCTATTTTTGTTAGCCTTAGTCTTATAAGCTTCACTGGTCTTCTCTATATAAGCTCTGATATGCTTATGTTATTTCTTTATTTCCTTATCCCTCACCTCTACCTTATAACTCAACTTGCTGTCAATGGGAAGTGGGTTGAGATTAATAAGTGTTAGAAGGTTGATTCCCCAGAGGGTCTTAAAGGGTGAACATCTAGTAGCATAGAAAGGGGCCATATTACAAGCAAACTTAGAATGGGCACATTTCAAATCCCATTCCCTCAAATTCTTTTATCCTATGGTCCTCAAGAGAGTGGAGAATGTTCTGTTTGTGACTTTAATTTGGCCATCAGTTTGGGAATGATAAGTGCTACTGTAAAGTAGCTTAGTGCCCAAGAGATGCCACAAACGCCTCTAAAAGCAAGATAGAAACTTGATATCTCTATCACTCACTATGGTTTGAGGCATATCATGGATCTTAATAATCTCCTTGAAATACAAGTTAACAACATGGGAGGCATAATGTGTTTTATGGGATGAATACCTATCCACCACTACCATGATTAAGTCCTTCCTCATTTGTATCCTTGGAAACACCATCACAACATCCATGCTCATATTGTCCCATAGCTTGAAGGGAGTTAGAAATAGTGTGTACAGTCCTATATAGAACTGACTTTTGGCCTTATGATAGATATAACATCTTGAAACAACCTTGTGAATGTCCTTACCCATTTTTGATCAATAAAAGTGTGTTTGAGGATATCCAAGGTCTTATTCAATCTAAAATGACCTACAAAAAATCCTTTATGAGCTTCTCTAAATAGGAGATCCCATAAAGGGCATCTAGCCATGCACACCATATTTCCCTTGAATAGAATGCCCTCTTGCATCAAATATATTGCATATAAGGGTGTGTTATTCACCAGCTCCTTGAAGGTTATATCCTAAAAACAGTAGCATTGTATGGATTGCAATCTTAGTAATTTAGCTCCAAGACATAGATTAATGCTTGCCTCCTAGATAGGCATCAACAACAACATACTCACTACCATTTTGGGTTTAGTAGAGAAGGTAAAAGGTTGTAGAAACTCCATCCACTTTGCATATCCAGCATTGAGCTTTGGTTGTCCATTAGAGGAACTTGACTGCTTGGCAGTCAGAGTGTAAGACAAAGGCCTTGGATTTCAGACAGTGGCTCTAATGCTTCAATCCCTTCATAATAGCATGGAGCTCTTTGTCATATATGGAGTAATTGAGCTTGGGGCCACTAAGTTTCTCACTGAAATAGGCCACTTGTTTTCTGAGTTAGGCGAGCATAGCCCTAATACGAGCCCTGCTAACATCATATTCAACCTCAAATGGCTCTCCAAAGGTCAGACAGGCGCTTTACATAGTCTCTGCTTGATGTTGTCAAAGGCTATTTGATCTATTGAGGACCAAGGTGCCCTTCTTCATGCATTCAGTGAGGGAAGCCATGATAGAACTAAAGTCTTTGATGAACCTCCTATGAAATGAAGTAAGGTTACGAAACCTTCTTACTACTATGATGGATTTGGAACTGGCCAGGACTTAATTATCCCATTCTTGGTCTCATCTACATGTATGCCATAACAAGAAACAACATACCCAAGGAAAATAACATATAGGGTGAAGGACTCACATTTCTTTAGCTTGCCATAGAGTTTTTATTCCCTGAGAGTTGAGACAACTTATCTTAAGTGACCTACATGTTCTTCCTCAGTTTTACTATATATAAGAATATGATCAAAATAGACAACCACAAATGACCTCGTTTAGGGTTTGAGAACCTTATTCATGAGTCTCTAAAAATGCTTGGGGCATTGGATAGACCAAATAGCATCACAAGCCATTCATACTACTCTTTCGTGGTTTTAATTGTAGTCTTCCAGTCATCCTCTTCCTTATTCTGATATAATGATCTCTTCTTCTTAAGTCAATATTGAAGAAGATCTTGGAGCCATGTGGCTTTCCAAACATGTCACTAAGCCTTGATGGCATATTCATACTTGACTGTAATGTTGTTTGTGGCTCTAATGTCCATATATGTTTTCCAACTACCATCTCTCTTTGGTACTAGGAGAGCTAGCGTTGGAAAAGGGCTTATGTCTCCTACACATAACCTTTATCAACACGTCCTTAGACATGTCTCTACAGTTTCTTTGTTTCAGTAGGGTTACACCGAAATTAGGTCAATGTGATGCTTAATTCCCTATTAGGAGAAGGTCTAGAGGAAAGTCTTGAGGAAAAACAGCTCTAAACTCATAGAGCAGGGGCTGAATTGGGGAGTGAGGGGTGTCACTTCCTTACTATTATGTGCTTCCATCATTAATATGGCAAGAATGGTATTTGCCTTGCTACTAGCTCTCTCTACGTTACTCGTACTTATAGACAAAGCTTTCTCTCTAGTGTTTCACCTCCCATTTTGTTTCAATTCGTGGAGTTGGGTAAGGGTTAAAGGGATCAAAGTCACTTCCTCCCATGCAGTTTAAAGGAATAGGTATTAGACATGGCATGATGTAAGACATTCTTATCATACTATCAGGGTCTTCCTAGGAGTAAATGGCATGCATCCATAGGCAAAACATCATACACAACCAAACCTTTATACTATTCTACTAAGAATGCTACTAATACCTACTTAGAAATAGTTGCCTCATCCCCCTTCTTGAGCCATTATAGAGTGTATGGCCTGGGGTTTTCAACTATTGAGAGACTCTGCTTATCAAACACATCTATGATCTTATGGCCACCCTACATCTAGAGTGAAAGATCTATTGTCTTTGGTTTGCATCTTGAGTGATTTTAATGGTATGAAGCACCCTCTTAGTCATGAGTATCTCTCCTTCCTCAGGTAAGAGGTATGATGTCCCTTCTTCATTAAACTCTTCTTCATCACCTCCTATCACTATTTGATCCATGTCTTCAATCCCTCTTATGTTGGGGGGAACCTTCTGTTTAGAGAGTCAACCTGAAAACCATATCTATGGCATGTAAAGCACTTCTTATGGCCTTTATGAGCTTTACTAGTAACTTCTTTCCCTTTTCCCTTGTCCTTGTCATCTCTAAGAAGCAGTTATGTTCTGTAAGAATTGAAAGGCTTAAGAGGAGCAGTGGCCTTTGCTGATTTAGTTGGATAGGGCTTCCTGGATTTCAGCTACTTCTCTAGCTTAATAGCTAACTTTCATTCAACTTCAAAGGTCCAGAAAGGTTGAAGCTCAACCTTGTCTAAAATAGCAGGTTTAATCCCTTGAGGAATCTAGGTATTATGTATTTAGGCTCCTCCCTAAAGGCAAACCTAATCTGTAGTTGGTCGAATTCTCTTGTATACTCCTCAACCTTCATGCTTCCATGACTGATAGAGGAAACTCTTAGATACAGGTCTTGTTTGTAGGTAGCTTTAGCTTAACCCAAGTCTTGATCTTGGACTTGCTAATGAATGCCATATTTACATAGAATTTTACAAGTGTTTGTGCGTCATTTTAGAGGATTAATATGCTTAGTTGTATGATTTATACCGCCATGTTCTACTATTATGCTTGGTTTCGCTTGTTTTGAGAGATTTTGTAGATTTTGACTTTGTAAGCCATGTTAAGTGATTAGAATGAAGATATTTGAAGCCTTAAGGATAAAAGAAGATAACAAAAAAGGCCTAAAGACACCTAATGTGGTCAAACCATTGCCAGAACCACAGTCCAAAGAGATCCAAAAGAAGCAGCAAATCAAACGAGGGAGAGCCACCAGGACAGAGGGCACCATGGTTTGTCTGTGGTGGGGTCCACGGTCCATGGTGGTCCCTACGTACTGATCGTGGTCGGCCCTATTCCCCTGAGCTCTCTAGTTTTCTTCGTGGCCGTTCATGTTCCATGCGTGTGGCGAGTTTGCAGACTTAATTTCAGCCATAAAAAACCATTTTTGTTGCTTCATTCATCTCTATTCAATTTCCTCTCTCCAACATTCATCAATTAGATTAGAACATTGGCAATTTTCCAATTTCTACAATTTGAGCATGACTTATCTTGAAGGTATTTTAAGCATTTGCATATTTTTCTTACTCAATGTAATTACTATGTTAGTGAATGGGAAATTTTGGACATTATTGATGAGGGTGTGAATAGCAAAACCCATATTCTTCTAGAAAATTGAGATTTTCTTACTATAAATGTTGATTAGGCATGGTATTTACTTGAGTGGATTGCTTAAAATTCATTTGAATTTGAGAAGGCTAGTCTTATTTCTAGACATTCATTTCCTGATCCTTGTGGATTCTATGCTAGATCTTATTATGTCCCTTTTTGATGTGACTTGTGTAATTCTTCTAACCATGCTATAAATTTCTGTCCTTATTAGACATACTATCCTTAACCTAACTTTGCATCACCCAAAGACAATATTGATATTGTCCTGACCTTACCTGATGCATCCTTCCCTTTAGTTCAGTGCGCGGGGCTCGAGGTGGGTTAGCCTTTTAGGATAGTTGCTAGGTTTAGTGTTGTTGATGCATTCTTTAAGTTAGGAGATATATTAGAGGAGGTGTATGATCTACTTGAGACTCCTTTGGAGGGGTCTTGTGATGTGTTTATGCATGAGAGTTTCCTAACCTAGGTTTTGATGACGTTGTTCTCCCCAATCCTCTTTATCATTTCCATGTTTCCCCTCTTTGTTTATTACCCTATCCTTGTCTTGAGTGTTACATTGATGCACCCATTGATAATCCTATGATTTTATGATGCTAATGTTAATTTGGGCTATGAGGACAATATGTTTAGTATACTTGATGGAAATGTTGATGATTTTGTGTTCCTAGGTTACTTGAGAGGGTATGATCCCTCCATTGATTCCTATTATGTATGCCTAGAGGACCTGCCTAGGAAAGTCAAATGGATTATGTTCTTTAATCCTTTCTGTGACTTTTATATAGGTTAAGAGGATACTTGTTGTTTTCATTGTGATTTTGGTTATTGCCTCTTCCATTGTGTTTTCTAAGTGGTGGTCATAGGAGTTTGACAAGCTTTTACATGTTTTGATGGCATCTAATTTGACGAGTTATGTCTTGAAGTTATGATGGAGTGGCTACTGCTCCATCATCCCCATTTGAGAGAAGGCCTCAACTTAGGTGCATCCAGCACCTTACTGATGAGATTGTTCTCTTTTTTTCTCCCCTTCCTTCTCTTCATTTATTTCCTTTGAATAATAATGCATTATCTAAGCATGGGGGGAGGATGGTTTCATATTTTCCATTTTAGTTTTTAGTTTGCATAGTAGTTAGAGCATGTAGGTTTAGGTTTCCTTTCTTTTGCAATGGTGTGTTGCATTTTAGGTGTGCATTTCTAGGTGCATGTCGGGATGATGTGGATTGGTTTGAGATAACCTCAAATGATGTTTTTGCTGTGCACAATAGCTTTTATGAGCTTAAGCAACTTTTGATGTCTAATCCCTTTTGGTGCCAAAATTTGTCAAGGTTTTGTACATATTTCTTATTTTGGCCCTTGTTTTAATTGAGAAATTTATTATCCCTTGGAGTCTTCAGCACTATGTTGGTAAATAGGAGTCATTATATGAGCTAATTAAGACTTTGGTAGATGTCCTGTAAGACTTTAAGCCTTCTTTAAACTAATTCACCATATTCAGTCTCATGTTCCTTCATATGTGTGACTCTTCCATGTTGCATTTCTAGAACTTGCCTAGACTCTTTTTCAAAACCACATTATCATGAAAATATTTGATGATATGATGGAGGCATGCTTTCTTTGAACATTTTAGCCACATAGCCAAATAGCCTATCCTCTTCATTACATGTTTTTCCCCTTTGTTAGGCCCTTTGAGCTTATATCCATCTTCGTTGTGAACACTTCATAATAACCCTTGGTCAAACACAAATTTCTAACCTTTAAGCCAAGTCTATAGAGTATCAGTTCATCTATGCAGGGGTGGTTTTAGGAATAACTAAGTTTAAGGTGGTTTTGGTATGTTAGTTTATTAAGGGATTGATGATATTAAGCATTTAGTTGTGTCTCCCTTTTATTTGGGTTGTAAATATGTATTAGGTTGTGAGTTGATGATTCATAACCCTATGTCTTTTAGTAATTGAAATTCTTATTTCATTTTCCAAAACAAGAAAAAAAGGAAAAAAAGAAAAAAGTTTTGTCAAAGAAAAAGAAACCCAAAAAAAAAAGAGAAAACAAACAATAAACAACAAAAACAGAGAATGAATAAGTGATTGGCATTGGATATGTGAATAGCCTGTGTTTCTTACTGATTAACTCATTTCCTACTTGATTCATTGGGATATGTTTAATATATTGTCAGGGTTTGGAGTGTCATTAAACTTTATGATTTTAGGTGGTTTGTTGGTGACCTAGTTCTATATTGTCTAAATTCATTAGTCCACTCCTTTCCCTCAACCCTTTTTAGCCCATGTTACAACCCAAGTAAAATCCTCTTGATTCTTGTGTACACATTGCATTTTTAATAGTGGAGAATTTTGACAATCTAGTAATCTTGTCAAGCATATGGTAGATTACATCTTTAGGATGAGTTTTTAGTGAATCCACGCTATATTCAAAACATATGAGTAGGAGTGATTCACATTTGCCAAAAGTGAGGTTCTACCGGCCCATTTGGCTACAATCAATTCCATGTACTTGCATGATGTACTTTGTGGTTCTTTGACTGTGATCAAGTTTGATATCGAGCTTATGGTCTAGTACTTTTTTGAAAACCTTCTCCTTCCCTTGATTTTAAAATGTTTTGAGTGCTACTTGGGGTTGACGTTGATGGCCATTCCTGCTTGTAATGTGCGATGACTTTCCTACTTTGAGGAGGTTGTTATGTATTTGAGTCCTATATCATCCCCCCTTGCTGGACTTATCTAGTATTTGCTTGAGGACAAGTAAAGGTTCAAGCATGGGGGAGTAATGAATGTTATATTTACATACAATTTTATAAGTGTCTGGGAGTCATTTTATGGGATTAATATGCTTAATTGTATGATTTATGCCCTTATTTCTATTATTAGCCTTTATTTCACCGGTTTTGAGAAATTTTACAGATCTTGACTTTGTGAGCCAAGTTATGTGAGTGGAATGAGGATGTTTGAGGCCTCAAGTATCAAAGAAGATAGCAAAAGAGGCTAAAGACACCTAACACGATCAAACCGTGG
The DNA here is from genome assembly GCA_029747015.1 of Carnegiea gigantea. Taxonomy (NCBI): domain Eukaryota; kingdom Viridiplantae; phylum Streptophyta; class Magnoliopsida; order Caryophyllales; family Cactaceae; genus Carnegiea; species Carnegiea gigantea. The sequence continues at coordinate 163,756 of JAKOGI010001084.1, forward strand.
CCAGAACCATGATCCAGGGAGGTTCAAGAGAAGCCGCAAGTCAAATGAGGGAGAGCCACCATGATAAAGGGCACCACGGTCTATCCATGGTGGGGGCCACGGCCTATCTGTGGTGGGCTCCACGGTCTGTAGTGGTCCCCATAGACTGAACACGGTTAGTGCTGTTCCCCCATGCTCGCTAGTTTTCATCGTGGCTGTTTGTGTTCTATGCGTGTGGTAGTTTTACAGACTTGATTTCAGCCATAAAAAGTCATCTTTACTACTTTATTCATCCCTATTCCATACGTCTCTTCAACATCCATCAATTGGATTAGAATTTAGAATAGATTAGAGGAAGAGGGTGAATTGAAATGAAGAACTGTAAAGATTCCATCCCGAGTTTGCAACGACGGTTCAAGAGTGATCTTGGCCAAGTATTTCTCTTCTCTTCTCCTCTCTTCTCTTCTCTTCTCTTTTCCCATTTTATATTTATTTTTTGCAATTTTGATTAGGATTTTGTTGTTTTGATCTTAGATTTATGCAAATAACAGTTAATTTCTCGATTTGCTATTCATCTCTTTGAGTATTTGCAATTGTTGGATTGTTTTATGGAATCTCAGATGTTTATTGTCTTGTAAGAAATTTGACCACTTTCTTGCATGTTTTAGGTATTGGATGAAGTACTAAAAGGTAAAATTCAATACTAGAACCCTATGTTTGAACTTGATTATGTGGAGTCTTGAGAAAGTCACACTAATTGAGAAACCTCGAATATGATAATTGCTTGGTTAATGAACCTAAACAATTCGAGAGCCCTTGAGAAATGGTAATTACTTGGTATTTCACTTTACATTGAAAAAGCGTTGTGATACTTTCATTATTGGTTTTAAAACAACCAATTGAGGAAGAAGTGGTTGATTGATACATGAATTGAGAGATTGCTTGCTTTGTATGATTCCTTGACTATTTTTCCATTAGATTAGATAATAAATTAGTTTAGTTTTAATCTCAAAATTTGACTCAGTTAGCCTATCTAAAAGGGATAAAGCCCAGTAGATCAACTTAGTCCTTGTGGGAGATAACCTTGATTTACTACAACGTCATCATGTACTTCTGGCCCTATCAATTGCCCTCTAGAGTCCTGGTTCTTTTAAGGTTGTCAGCCCAAAGTGAAGCATAGTGTGTTTGAACTTTAAAATAGCAAGTTTGAAAACCTTTTCACCTGAATGAACTCAATAATCCCTTTCATAGCTTTAACACACTCAAAGTAACTTTAAGGTTTTAAACTGCCATCAGACTCAGGGGCTTAAATTTTAAGGTCCCTAAGATCATCCTTGTGTTTCCTCATTCTCCTTCGCCTCCTTTCTTTATTGGAACAACTACTCCTATACTGGGATTCTTGAGTAATATCTGATCCATTAGGGAGTTGCATAGGTGGTTCTCTTTCTCCTCCGCTAGGTTGAGCCATTAATCATTATATACTTGAGCAATCAAGTTCCTAATGCTATCTTATAGTTCTAATACAGCTCTATCACTTTTGCACTGGTGAGCTTACTCAACAGAGTGAGTCCTTTAGGAACTCTAATGGATTGCTGATATGGCGAAGAGTATTCCTCTGAGACATACTGTTTTAAGTCAAAGGGCAGCAGTTAGTTGTGGTTGTTTCAAACAGGCCGATTGATTTGCAATTGGGTTGTGTTTGGGCCAAGGATTCTCTTGTAGCTAGCTAAGTAAGTTCCATGACTTAATAGAGACCAACAACCGTAAACACCCATGTTTGAAAAGCACTAAAACTAAGAAAAACTTATCAAGGATCAAAGTCGGGCTATAATAGCAGATGATATATGCCAAGCTGCCCAAATGCCTTCATCAAAACTAACAACTCAACATGGAAGATATGATTATGAATAAAGGAGACACCCCACCATCCAAGCCTCAAAGATTCACCATAGAGCTCATAATGTATAAACACCAAAGCACATATAAAGTATCACACTCTAAAACACCACCTTAGAGAAGGATAAAGTTCAAGAGATTTAAGAGAGAGTTTAACTACAGCAAGTAAATGTTTTCTTCAATTCAACATTAGCTCATCCAAGGCAGCTAGAGAGGACTTATATACTCTAACTAAAGCTGTCTTAATAAGCCATAAAAGGACTAAAATTATAAGCTTAAAACAGAAACTAAGCAACTTGCGTAGTTCACTGTGTGTTACCACTAGTTTGAGTGACTAGCTGGATAATAACCATGCTGCAGGGAGTCTAATCATTCTTGGGCCTCTATACATGGTCAAATACAAAAGGATACTTAAGGGTAAACAGACACTGAGTCACAATTGCATTGTGAACCCAAAAATAGGTCATTTAAGGAAGTAGAGCTGCAAGTGGACTGCACTAATCTATCCAGCAATTTGAAGTGAATTTCTTATCTTTTAAGGTGGTCTTTAACTTCATGCACGATTTTCTAGATGGACAAAAGGCAAGATGGTACATCTAAATATTATGGCAAGTAATCATGGGCTTGAGGTAATATAATCACAACTCAAAAGCACTAACAACTAAGGTAACTCAACTTCAACCTACACTATAATTCTGGCATCATCCATTTCTCTTGCTGTGGTGACTCAAGATGTGGGTTTAGCTGAGAACTAAATTGATGGCATGAAATTAGACTTCTAAAGTTTCCAAATAAGTACAACATCCACTAGGTTTAATCATTAAGACTCTACTGAAAAAACGCTTAGATTGAATCCATCCTGTATTGGAATAAATATATTGCAATTGATCTTTATTAGCCACTCTTAACTATGGCTACCTAAGGAGTCCTTTCATCGCTCCCTAAGGACTAAAATTAGAAGTTTCTGAATGAGTTTCTTGGGTTGATAATGGCTCCCTACGAAGCCTAATAAAGCAAGGCTATTCCCAGGCAAGCCTCAAAAGACAACTCTTTGGCCTCCCAGAAGTGAATACTTTGATGATTAAGTAAGTAAGAGAATCCCACTTGTGTTTTCTTTGATAGTTTGGTCTATACTTTGGTATGCATCACGTCTATGTCTTAGTTAAACTTGTGCATTATGAATAACATATATGATTAGATGCATCCTAGAGTAAACCAGGGCTCTAAAGGTCCAATAGACTACCTTATGGAGTTCGGACCCGAATAGGCTAGTGGACTCATGCATGGATCCTATACCTGAATTGACCATAAACTTATGTAAAAATTAAATGTTTAGGTCAATATGCATTTCAAATATGATTGGTAACCTAGAATTGACCAGGACTCTAAACAAATGGAACTTCTTACATAATATTTGATCTATAAAAATGACGATTCTATTATGTGATTCGTTAAATCAAGTGATTCCTTCTTTCTATTAGGAAGAGTCCATTAAAGAAGACTATCGAGAAATGGATGTTTTGAATCACCAAACAAATGAATTTTCAAAAACCATCATTGGATGGATCCTTTTTTCATTTAGACAAAAAAAGATTATGACAATTAAAGAAAACAAAGAATTTAACGGGACCTTCCCCTTCTTTGTTTGTCTAATTCAAGGGAGAAGGAAGGTCTCATCGAGTTGTTATACTTTCATATCTATACCATGGTTCACCTGATTACTACAGGGATGAGCCCAATCCAGAATATGAACCATAAAAGAAAATACCTATCAAACCAATCCCAAGAATGCTAGTTGTAGTACCTATTATCCAAAGAGGAATACTTCCAGTAGTATTGGCCATTTACCCCACTTCCCCTCACATTTCATCCAATGGTCGTGCTAGAGACATGAACAATCATGGATAATTATGAAATGAGGTCCTTCTGAATGGGATAAAGAGAATTTCAAATGGATCTTGAATTTGGTCCTAGGTAGACTCAGAATAAACCATGCTGACTCATGAACTAACTCCTAATACTAAGGATAGGAAAAATGGACTAGGCTACCTTATGAGGATCCCATAGTGTTTCCTATAGGCCTCAAAAACATGACCCTTAACCTCCTACTTCTTATCTTAAACACATACCAACACATGCAAAATCTAGAGATCCCGGCTAGGCTTTTGTGGATCCTAAATAGGCCTAATTTCTACTCATTTCCCTTGACATAGACTAGCATGCAAATTGTTTGTTTAGTCAAAACTTGGCCGAGCTCTTTCTGGAAAATTATAACTGCTAATATGACTTTCATGACTTAGACTGGGGCTATAACCTGTTTGGATTTGAGTTAAGAGCCCTTAGAGCTCAGTTGGCCCAAAAGTCGCTCGCTTCATCTCCCATGTAATTAAACTTTTCCTTTCCTAAGCTAGGCTCTCTTAGACACATTGATTACTTTATGAATGTTAAAGCATCAATGTATGGGTCTTTGGGTATAGGTTAGCTCAGATAATCAATAAGAGTTCTACATATCCATAAAATTACACATACACGTGAGTTCCATCCTAATCCAAAGTTGTACGTTATAAGTAGCCTTGGTAAGGTTTTGAACAGTCCTCTTAAGACCCAAATGCATCATATGACATCCATGGGTTACATGGCAAGACTGGAAATTTCTATTGCTTTCTTGTACCATGTGGACCAGGAAAGTGTGTCACAAGTTGTTGGAACATTTGCATGCTCAGTTGAAAGTCTAATGGACCTACTGAGTTAACCAACTATTCTCCCAAAGGGTGATAGCAGGGTTTATCCTAGAGGTACTCTTAACTCAATACAATAACACCACTATTAATGCAAGAATGTCAAATGAAGACCTAAAAATAATTTCCCGCAATGAATTTCAAATCTAGCCCTCTTTTGATTTTCTTTTAAAAAAAAAGTCCCAGTGGAATCGCCATTGTAAGGTCCACGCCTCGAAACCCCCCCAGTGCAGTTCCCCCACAAATAGTTAGACGCGCTTGCTAGGTATTTGGATTCAAAACTGATTTTTTTATTATTTTTTCTAAATCAATCAAATTGTAGCAAAACAAATGGACTAAATCAGAGAACTGGACCAGAGTCATGATATAGGAACCCGATGGGCCAAGAGTAGGTCCAATCTCTTGCTCTGGTTCCGGACAGTGTTGACTATATGATCTACAGAACTGGTAGTTGCCCTAATCTAGGAACCCAGTTGGGTTCTTGGACCAGAATTGGACCGACTTCTTAGACCAGACAGTGACAATGTCGTGGATCCTGAATGTCCTCTACTGCATTCCAAAAATGAAAATAAAATAAAATAATAAAATCAATTAATAGAGTTTCCATGAGTATGAGGAAAAACCTACGAAGCAAATTCACTTCTTAAAACGGGTGATAACTGAAGGGACACTAAAGGGGCAATCGGTTCATACGAACCATGTACTATAAACCAAAGGGACAATAAGCTCGCTCCAAAAAGGTTTTTTGAAGGCCCCCGGATAATCCCTAGTGTGGGAACCATCTGACTCTATAAGCTTGAACTAAGAATTCAACTTTAGGGCCAAAGGTACTATATTATGATGGAGTACATCACAACATCGCCCGTCATCACCGATAGTGTAGCCACCCTAATCCTAGGTCTCAAAGTGTTAGTGATTTCTGAAATGCTAGAGTGAAACGGACAATGTTTCACCTTAAAATTGACCATTTCCCATGCTTAAGCCTTACATTATTTCCCTGCAATGAATAGAAACATAAAAGAATACCAAAACAAGCTCAACGGCTACACGCTGGAATCCACAACTCTATGGGCCATACGCTCAGAGTGCACCAAGTATGAAGCTTAATAGAAGAAGGAAATAAAGATACAACTCAACAGGTCACACATCCGAAGCACTGGTGTTTACATCCCCAAAATAACTAACTCTAACTAAAAAGACAACTAACTAATCAGATGGTTGGCTCATATGGCCATTCAGCGCGACTGCTATTTAATATGCAACACATGAACAAAAATACTTTATTTACATATATTTAGAATCTAGGGCTATAACATATTACACCATTCAATTCATAAATCCACGGATACATCCATATAGTTCTTGTTTCCTAAGTGAGAAGGACATTCTAACTTGACTCTCATGAACTGACTTCTATTTGTCATTTAAGAACCTGGGGAAAAGGGAAAATAGAGAGGGGATGAGCTAGGTGTCCCTCAACTCTGCAAAAACAAAATAGTTGCAACCAATACTGATAAGTAGCATGTGCATCACATTTATACTATTATTATCGTATTAGGCAAGTAAGACCACAAAAGAAAACTTCATCATCCAATATAATCGAATCCACTAGGACTACTGGCCACACTTGGCATCTACACGTCACTAAGGATCATCATTCGAATTTAAGGCCAAATAAGGTGACTTAACGAAGGTTATAAAGGAAAAGAAATTCTCGTTGACATGTTTAAAACACAATTAAACCATTTCGCCTTAAAACTAGTAATTTACATTCAAATTTAGCCCATTTAAGGATTCATAGTCTTTTCTGAATTCCTGAATTATCAAAAGGAGGAACTCAAATAATTACTTACATATCGAAAAAATAAGAACATTTCTTCTGGCGTAACATTTCATAACGTGCTAATTAGGGGAGATCTACACTTGCCCTACGTGAGATCTTCACTCATAAATCGCATTATCTGAGGCATAATACAACATTGGACCTTACCCGTGTCAGGGTCTTCTAGGGTTCTCACTTCTTGGTCTACCTCCCTAGGCATTAGGGTTCTGGAAAACTGGGTTTGTTCCCTAATCACGACCGCTGATTAAGCACATATCTTAGCCATTTTTAGTTAAACCAAGTCATTTTAGTTATCCAAACTCCTGTGACAAGCAATAATGGCTTTTTCCTACCTTCAAGTAGGTCATAAGCCCTTTTTACATTTCAATAATTTGTTTGGCAAAACCACATTCAGGCTTATTAGACCAATATAAATTCGATAACTATATCGTTGGTTTACAAATCTTTACTCTAAAAAGGGGCAAGTCATTTAAGATCATTTCGAGTTCACTAAATCGAATCGTACTCAACTTATTAATATAAGTAAATAGTAACTGAATTTAGCAAATAAACATTTTAGTCGTTTCTAAATTCGTTTCAAGATTTCATAAATAAAAAACGAAATTTAAAACAAACTCATGTCCTTAGAGAAGCACCTTGCCCAATTCAAGTTCTCATTTCAATGATTTAGTTCATCAAACCCTTCAGCTGAACCATTCAGTTGAATCATACTGTAGTTTAAAAATCATTCGCTTCAAGTACTTCCAGCAAAATCAGTCTACAACTAATTTCAGTTTTAATAATTCAACAGAATCAACTTATAGCCCACTTTTACTTTTAGTAATTTAGCAAAATGGACTTATATTTACGCTTTTCGGCTCAATTCGTAATATCGTAACCAATTTAACATCCCGGGCTCCCTCATCACAGCACCTCCCACAAAAGTCCTCAATTTCACTTAATGTTTCACCCTAAATTCATCAACCAGTCGATTCGATTCTGATTCAACATCATCAGCCCTCAATTCTCATAACCAAACAACTCGAGAATCACCAATCTCACATACAATAATAGTTATAATGAATGATTAAAAACCAGAACAAAATTAAGGCAAAAACTAACTCGATTCTGCAACATAGCACCGTCTAAATCCACAAATAAATACGATTCAATATTATCATCACCTAATTCTCATAATCAAGCCATTCGGGAATCATTAAAGTGACATGCAACCACCATCTCAATGCACAATAAAATCAGAATATGGTCAAGACAAATCTGGTTCAATTTCTGTCACATAATACCTCATAAATCCTCAAACGATTATATGCAATCTACTGACATAAACACCACTTAATGTCTCAACTAACAAGGTTACAAAACTTTATGAAACGACTATTAATTTGAGGAGATTAAGAACACCTAACTTACTCCACGCTTGGGACCCAATTTATGGGTTTTTGGGTGCGGTTTTGGATGCCCTAGAACTTGGAAATTCATCCCATTTTCACTTCCTAACCACCAATTCGAATCAGCCTTGCCAGGACCTGGTTTCCGACCTTCTCGGTTACATCTCTGCTGGTGCTCTGTGCAGTCGTCTTCGTCCTCTCTCGGTGTTGCCATGGTGGCCGACGTCGACTCCAACCACTACCAACGTTAGTGGCATGCTGGTGTTTGGTGGTTTCTGGTGTCTAGGGTTTGGCTCTCCCATCTCTCTGCACTGTGCCAGCCTAGCCAACCTCCTTACCGCCGACCGCCAGCTAGAAAGTAGCCTGTCGTCGCCTTGGTCATTACCGACGCCCAAGTCTCGGGCCTTTCTCTTATTGTGTGTTTGTGATGAATCACGAGCCTGCGACCTTTGCCCGTCTCGTGACCGTGAGGAGGGTCGGTCAGTCGGTCGAGCACAGACGCTCGCTGCCGCCACATCCACCGTCACGTTTCCCCACTTAACCTAACCTCTCTCTCTCTCTCTCTCTCTCTCTCTCTCTCTCTATGCGATGTGGGTTGAGGATGGGGGATTGCAGAATCCATTCCCCCTGCTCTGTGTTTCATAAAGAAGAAAGGGGTTCTTAGCCCCCCCCTTTGTTTCATTTTTTTGTCCTTTTATCTTTTTCTTCTGGCCAGACATCTGATATCTTGGAGCCCAAATTCGCACCTCTTAGCCTAACAGTGTGTTCGGATTGAGGGGAGGGAAGGAGAGGGGAATGAAGGTAAATGAACACTTATTTCCCTTATTTGGGAATATTAAATGATGGGGAAGGGAGGGGAACTAAGGGGAACATTTCACCCTCACTCCTCCCGTTCCCCTCACTTTATTCACCCCCCAAAATGAGGGGAAAAGGAGGGGAAGGAAATATTTCTAATAGTTCTCCCCCATTCCCCTCTGTTCCCTTTTGTAACATATCCAAACAAGATGAGTACAAATCACATTCCTTGTCTTCCCTTCCCCTCCATTACCTTTCCCTTTCTTCCCCTCCCTTCCCCCTCTCTATCTCAATCTAAACAATGTTTTAAATTCAAGCCGTTAATTCTAACACTCATCGATCTATTTGTTCCCGTTAATAACGCCTGGTATAATATTCGACAAAATAAATTCTAAGGCTTGTTAGCCGAACCACACTCGGGAATCTACTTGATTTAGTAATCAATAATAATTCTTATAAACGCTTATTAAGATTATCGTAAAATATCAAAAGATTAATAATGATAATAATTCTCTTTTTAACAAAATTATCACTTAAGCAAGCATGTCAGTATTATTCTAACATAACTAAAATAATAAAATACAATTTCATAATATCAAGAAACAGGCTAGATAGCTTAAATAAAAATACGAGTATTATATTCTACCCCCTTAAAAGAATTTCGTCCTCAAAAATCTAAGGTCTACAGTTCAGTCATCCACAACATGCGCATACACATGGTATGATCTACACAACTCACAACAGAATCTGAAATCTCATTTTACAATTAATTGTATCTTTTAAATCAGAAAAGAGGCTTATGGTATCCAGTCTCCTCCTTGTCAATCCGTTTCAAGCGCCTACTCACCCTATTTAGGCATCAAGGGTAAATCGCATTGAAGAGGGACAATTGAGTTGGCATGGATACCCTTTTCAAACCCAAGTTAAGACAAAAGTTAAAAGAAAAATAGTTGTACATTGAGGCATATAAGTTAATATCTAAGGAACCTTTTATACATAACATCTAGTGACACCACTGAAGGTAGAGACAAGGTACCCAATTGAATCAACTTCATCCTAAAGCATGGAAGAGTCAAATCATTTCATGATTAAGCCAATCGGCCAGGGTCTTTATATCACCATGGGTTAATAGGGCCACTGCATAGCATCACATAGCATCACACAGATAGCAAAGATATTCAACTCTCGCAACAAAACTAGATGATAATTCGTTTTATAAACAGAAGCAAAAGACAGTTTATGGCATCCCAAGGCTTTTTAAGTGCAGCAACTCAAATCGAACAAATCATGGCCGTATATAGGTAGTTAATTGATTCAAGTTCATTCTTAGGCATGAAATTAAATCACTTTGGATCAGTCAGCTGGCCTGGAAGCTTCTATAGCATAACAAAGTAATAAGGGCATCGCATAGCATTACATGCCATTACACACGCACAACCACATGAATCCACATTGACATCATATAGAATAACAATCTAGCATCACATTAGCGACAAAGACACCCCAAACAAGATTCGAAGCCACCATGACATAAAGGAAATTAATGACGCTGCATCCTTAAGGAAAGATGAATAAGCAACATCAACCAACCTCATAGATATATGGCATGCAAACTACTAAGGAGAATACATGGACTCATTAATTAGCAAGTGAGGGAGCAACTTGGGGAAAATTGGTCTAATAGGAGCATAGGTCCATGGAATGGGGAGGTCCTCTGCATTTCTCGCACACAACTTGTCTCAGAGAGTTGGTAAGGTTGCTCGGAGACGGAGTTTGACCTAGTATGAGGTCCCTATAATCAACAATGCATTTATAGCGTGACTACTAATTCAGCTACTCAAGACAGCTACTTTAGATGGAGGTCGTCACTAAGGAGACTTCTAGTTCTAGCTGTTTATGGAATACGACGTGACAAATAGCATAGGATAGCAGGGCATTTACTCACGGCTTCTATACCTATACCTATACCTCACAATGTGCCTGCATCTATAATTAACAAGATAGAAAGCATTTGGGGAGGGTGCATAGTTAAAAAGGACCATCGAATAGACCAGGTGATTAGCTTAACTATGAAAGGTTTTATTCTAGGAACCCCACATGAAAGTCATTACAACTAAATCATGGAACATATGATTAAGATGATATACTCATAAACATTTCAGAAAGCTTTGTCCAACTCTTTTACAATATCAAAAGCATAACCTGAACATAACTAGGTTATATCACATCGCATACTTTGATCAATCATGTCGACAATCATAGTTTGGAGTTTGATCATCAACATAGACTTCGTTATGACCACATGCACATTATCATGTCTCTTAAGATGCTTGTAAGTAAGCACATAGATATGCAAATGTAATTTCCTAAGGTCAGAGGACGGTGGTGGTAATATGCAAAATGGTATCATGCCTAGCTATAAGATGACTAGAATGGAGGGAAGGCCAAACGTAATAACCAAGGTATAGCAAGACAGCATTGGCAACACGTGTGATGGCTAGCAAAACACCACTCAAGGTTCCCTATGAAATTTATCATGCATTGTATAGACTCAGCACAGAAACACAACATAGGATAGCTCAATCATGTCATGTTAGTGCACTTCGGTCAAATCATGTCAACGATCATTTTACAAGCACCGATCTATAACCCTTTAAAGTCACGTATCATGGTCACACTAGCAAGCTATATGAACAAGAACGGATTGTACAAAGGCAAATAAATGTGAAGGTAAATGCCTAAGGCCACCACATCATGCATTAAGTATACATGTATATAGTTGTTTAAACTATATCATGATGTAATAAAACTCATGGAGCACAAGTAATAACTCAGAGATCACATAAGCAATGGTTCAACAACAACAACAACAACACCCAGTGTGGGTCCCTCTTTCGCGGGGTCTGAGGAGATCCAGCTGTAGGCAACCTTACCTCTACCGGTATTCCTACCCATAGAGAGCACATAAGCAATGGTTCACATAGGGTAAATCATTTAACTAATCCAATCATTGGCTTAACCAAAATTCATGATAAGCAGCTCCAAGAAGGGTATTTACTATGTTATTTATTCATAAAACACATAATTGTTCATGCATAATGAGCTTCAATATCTATATAAGCTTTTATGACCTTTAGATTATATATAAAGCCATGGTTATGTTTTAAAACATTCAGGCTCCTAGTAGTGTCCCGTGAAAGGACATCTAGGCATGTATACATGAGTGTAACCCTCATTTGCAACCTAGGGTTGAAGGTATGCCTTGCGGTTTGTCCAAACATATTTGGAGCTAGCTGTCAATCAGCTAACAATGGTTTAAGGTAAGGGCAGTGGTATCAGTGACCTTACAGATACGCGATGCAGTCCTATGTAGTACATCTATCTTGTAAGGTGATTATAGGTATCTTAGGAGCTCGTGGTACGAAAGGGAAGGTTTAACCTCCTATAGAGATTTCTGACTTTTGCACTTCGTGCTAATGCTTAAGAAGAGTTGTAAAGGTATGAATCGTGGTCCCAAGAGGCAACGAGGTCATACATATGGTATAATAATTTCAAAGTCTGTCAGGTTCTCCCCTTTATTTCCTCTCTAGGTGTGTTGGGGTTTGGTATAGCCAGAACACTATCAATCCTATAATAAGAACAGTGTCCTATACCACAATAAGCATAATGCCTAGTTGACTCATGAATAATAGTAGTTCCATATTGGAAAGCAAGGAAGACTCTCTATGCAATTGGCAAATCCTTATTAAGACCACATCTATGTATCACTAGCAAGTATACGGAAGGCTCAGAATAACACTTATGTAATAATCAACAAGACCCCATAACAACTACCCATATTGATATGCATGCATATGAAGATCTCATTTAGTTCCCTTAACAATTAAGAATTCACATAAAAGGGGTATCGTCTAAAAGAACCTTCAGTTATGAAAAGCAATATTTAATCACTTAATAACAACTCGTCATTAACACATCGAGCAACGTATGCATCTTGGGACGTAGGCATCTGAAACATTTAGTTACACATAGAAACTTATGCTCATAGAACTAGACTCGAACATTATTGTAAAGCGAATACAAGTCTTCAGACACAACAGTAAGGCTTAGCCATATAATTAGAAAGGTATTTTAATGCCGAAAAAAACCTTAATTCACTAATTACAAAAGACTTTAACTTTCAAAGTCTCTAAATTTTCAAAAGAGAAATAGTTTCACTGCTTCTAGCCCTCTCTCTACCGACCATTGAGTACGTCTACTCAGTCCATTATAAGGCCTGAGGAGCAAGTCTTACGTTAGGGGTAAGGAATGAGCATAGAGTTAGGACATTTCCAATCATTTAAGTTCAAACGAAGCGTACTTTAAACTTCCGATTAGAATCACCAAGGTGCACATACGAAACAATTATTGATTGAGCTAACGTTTAGTTTATTCATGAGAATACAAGTCATTTAGCCTATACTCTAGCTAATGGCTCACTTATTCAATCAATTAGTTCACTCAAGTCACACATAGTTAATCAATTGCACTAAAAATCACACCAGAACCACATTCATGCATAAAAACACTACATATGTCACATCACCACGAAGATATTCTAAGATAACTATATGAAATGCAAGACTCAGGTTACGGTCGGTGGTCGCAGGACCTTGCTCAGATACCATCTGTAACACCCCGAATGTTAGGGCTAGACGTGCTAGTGATTTCTTAAATCCTAGAGCGAAACGGACAAATTTTTGCCTAAAAATTAACATTTTCTAGGCTTAAAGCCTTACATTAGGTCTCTACAATGAACAGAACACATAAAAGAATACCAAAACAAACTCAACAACTACGCGCTGGAGTTCAGAACTCTATGAGCCACATGCCCGGAGTGCACCAAGTATGAACTTCAATAGAAGAAGGAAATAAAGACACAATTCAATGGACCACACATCCGGAGCAGTGGGTTTACATCCCAAAAATAAACAACTCTAACTAAAAAGACATCTAACCAATCAGATGGTTGATGCACATGGCCATCCAGAGCGACTGCTATTTAATATGCAATACATCAACCAAAGTACTTTATCTATATATATTTAGAATCTAAGGATACATCATATTACAGGATTCAATTCATGAATCTACGTATACATGCACATATTTTCTGTTTCCCAAGTGAGAGGGAGATTCCGACTTGACTCTCATGAGCTGACTTCTATTTGTCATTTAAGAACTTGGAAAAAAGGGAAAATAGAGAGGAGATGAGCTACCGCATGCTCAATGAGTGTCCCTCAACTCCGTAAAACAAAACAGTTGTAACAATACTAATAAGTAGCATGTACATCACATTTATACTATTATTATCGTGTTAGACAAGTGAGACTTCAAAAGAAAACTTTACCCTCCAACATAATCGAATCCACTGAGACTAATGGCCACATTTAGCATTTAAACCTCACGAAGGATCATAATTCAAATTTAAAGCCTAGTAAGGTGACTTAACAAAGGTTAAGAAGGAAAAGAAATCCTCGTTGACATATTTAAAACACAATTAAACCATTTTTGCCTTACAATGAGTAATTCACATTCAAATGTTGCCTATTTAAGGACTTATACTCTTCTCTAAATTTCTGAATTATCAAAAGTAAGAACTTAAATAATTGCTTACCTATTGGGAAAATAAAATCATTTCTTCTAGCGTATGATTTCATAACGTGCTAATTACGGGAGATCTGCACTTGCCCTACATGAGATCTTCACTCACAAATTGCGTTATCCTCGGGGCACAATATAACATTGGACCTTACCCTCATCAGGGTCTTCTAGGGTTCCCACTTCTGGGTCTATCCCCCTGGGCATTAGGGTTTTCACAAACTGGGCCTCTTCCCTAATCATGGCCACTCATTAAGCACATATCTTAGGCACTTTTAGTTCAACCAAGTCATTTTAGTTATTCAAACTCCTGTGATAAGCAATAATGGCTTTTTCCTACCTTCAAGTAGGTCATAAGCCCTTTTGTCATTTCAATAATTTGTTTTGCAAAATCACATTCAGGCTTATTAGGCTAATATAAATTCCATAATCGTATCGTCGGTTTGTAAATCTTTACTTTAAAAAGAGGCAACTTATTTAAGGTCATTTCGAGTTCACTAAATTGAATCCTACTCTTTAAACAACTTATTAATATAAGTAAATTGTAACTTAATTTAGCAACTAAACATTTTAGTCGTTTCTAAATTCGTTTCAAGCTTTCATAAATAAATAGAGAAATTAAAACAAGTTCATGTCCAGAGAAACACCTTGCCCAATTCAAGTTCTAATTTCAATGATTTAGTTCGTCAAATCCTTCAGTTGAACTATTCAACTGAATCGTACTACAGTTTAAAAATCATTCGCTTCAAGTGCTTTCATCAAAATCAGTCTACAACTAATTTCAGTTTCAATAATTCAGCAGAATCAACTTATAGTCCACTTTTAGTTTCAGTAATTCAGCAGAATCGATTTAAAGTTATCCCTTATGGCTCAATTTGCAATATTGTAAATAATTTAACATCCTGGGCTCCCTCCTCACTGCACCTCCCATAAAAGTCCTCAATTTCACTCAATGTTTCACCCCCAATTCATCAACTACTCGATTCGATTCTGTTTCAACGTCATCAGCACTAAATTCTCATAACCAAATAAATCACCAATCTCACATACAATAATAATTATGATGTTGGAAACACAAATTTCAAGTCTAAAATGAATTAGACAGGAATTTGGATACAAGATTGAATCTTTGTATTGATTTGAATGTATGAGTACAATCTCTATGAATACAATGTGTATGATCCTCTGATTCTATCCCCTCTTGGATTGAGTTTTTTAACGCTTGAATCAAGGGAGGAAGGGTCCTATTTATAAGCAAGCTTCCCCCTCCCCCTTGAAAGTCAAGATGGGCCTTGACTTGAATTTTGCGCCTTCAGTCAGGCCTCATCCTGGATTACTTTGACTTAAGAGTCATTTGCTTTGACTTTAACTTTGACTTTAGGAGTCTCTTGGCTTTGGGCTAGGAATTGAATTGGAAGTCTCCTTGAGCTTTGATCGAATGTTGACTTGAAAGTCGTTTGACGGTTAACTTGGAAATTGATTTAGACTTTGACCTTTGACATGGGGGTTGGTTTAGGTTTTGACCTCTGACTTGGGGGTCGGTTTAGGTTTTAACCTTTGCCTTGGGAGTCAGTTTAGGTTTTGACCCTTAACTTTGACCTTGACCTGGTCTGGACTGCACCTTGACTTGGAAATCGTTCGGACTTTAGGTCATGGTTTGAATTGGTAATCATTTCTTAGCCATGGATGTGGACTTAACTTGAGAGTTGATGGAGCCTTGACGTGCAACTCATTTGAGCTTCTTTTGAGCTTCGACTTGAGAGTCTTCTGGGCCTGATTTGAGATTCTTTTGGGATTGATTAAATTAATGAAAAGGGTTGGCCCAGTTAATTAATTTGACTTTATTTTGGTACGGCATGAATAATTTCTTAGTGCCTACAAATTGGCCTCTCGAGACAAGGTCACGCACGAGACTTGTCATTTGAGCGTGGCCAATGTCTTGATTTTTTTGAAACGTGCCATTATAGGTGCCCCATTTTTTTTAGGTACGCCATGTGCCATTTAAATTGGAAGGATCTAACTGTTAGCATCATCGTATTTTATCTAGCCCTTATCCAACCAACTTTTTAGATTGACATTTGATGCCCAAATTATATGATTTCCTAAATTACAATAGAACAACCCGAGCGAAATACAACAGGTACCAAATTGCAAAAGAGCAACTGAGCGAAATATGAGAGGAACCAAATTGCAAAAGAGCACTTCAACAAAAAATGAGAGGCACCAAATTAATTTTATTCTCCTTCTCATTCCTATGAGCCAGACTGTCTTATTTCATGGCCTAATTTTTGCTTGCTGCCCACGCCCATTTTTTTTCTTCTTCTTTTTTTCCTTTTAGGCTGGCACTAGTCTTCTTCTAATCTGAAGCCTAGCTAGTGTTTGTTGTTTCATTTCAACGTCAGCTGCAGCTCATGACTCACGTGACATACTACTCAACCCTTTTTCATCATCTTCTCCTTCGACAACCAGAACAGGGCACTTTCGCACCTCCAAGCTACTACTGCTACTTTTCTTTTTTTTTTTTTTTTTTGGTGAGCACCCTCGAAAACTTTGACCTTTGCGCTATCATTCTCAACCCTTGTAAAAGGTATCAACTTTATCAACTTTCTTCCATCTCCTTTTGTTTTTTTTTTTTTGGGGTTAAAATTCCATGCCCCCATTTTCTTTCTCATGAAAGAGCAAGTTTTTCTATCATTGCTGAGACCCAGTTGACCTAGGTATAAAAAATTCAACCTTTTCTTACCAAATATGGGTTCTACACATTGGGTTCACCAAATGAGCCAGGTTTGTGACTTTCAAAAAAAAAATTTTCTTGTGGCATGAATGAGCCTTTTTTTTTTTTTTTCTCTGGGGCCAGGGAGAAAGTTGAGATGAGTTTTATATGGAAAAGAGGAAGGAAATTATTGCAGCCCTCATCTTTTTTTTGCCTCTCTTTTTTTTAGGAGGATAAATTGGGGAAAAATTTTGGTGTATGACTTAGTTCCTTGAAAACCATGAGGAGATGCACACCGGGTGCTCGACGAATTGCCCAAAAGAACCAGCAGAGAGAAACCTTTGACTTGAATTTCTGTTTGTTTCGGTACAAGGTGGTGCACTGAGCAAAGGAAGGAGCAGTAGTTTAGAGTATAGGAGAGGCTCAGAGGAGCTTTGGAATATGTAAAGTGGGGTGAGCCTAAGGCTTAGAAAATGGGGCTTGTCTTTGCTTGTTGATCTCATCCCACTTTCACCCAATTTGCCATATTGTGTTTGGAGGTCATTGCCATTCTTTTTTTTTTTTTAATTCATTGCTGGTCATAAAAGGTGCTGACTTTAATCAAAATAAACCCAAAGGAACCAACTTTATCATGTTGAACAGTCATCTCATACCCTACTGATATTCTCATTGACCGCACATGTTGAAAGATTTTCATGTTTGCTTGTGCTGTCATAATGTCATGCTCATTTGTTGTTGCATTTTTGTGTCGTCACAACGTCATGCTTATTTGTTGAAAGGCCACATGTTTGTCGGCGTAACATCATGCTTGTTGAAAGATCGCATTTTTTATCGCTTGTGCTATTTTTGTATGCCAAGACCCTTCTTTTTTTTGTGGTTGCATTTGTATTGTTACTTGTGCAGGTTGAGGAGTCATTTGAAGAACCACTTGTGAAATGGTTTGGCGCTAGGCTTTTAGTGCCTAGAACGAAAACCTACACGTCTGAAAGTGGTATGAAAACTTGAAGATCCACTTACAAAGTGGTTCACCGCTAGGCCTTTGGTGCCTAGAATGACAACCTACGCACCTGAAAGTGGTATGAAGACTTGAAGAACCACTTGTAAAATAGTATGAAGACTTGAAGAACTACTTGCGAAATGGTTTATCGCTACGCCTTTTGGTGCCTAGAATGGAAACCTACACGCCTGAAAGTGGTATGAAGACTTGAAGAATCACTTGCGAACGCAATTTCACCGTTAGGCCTTTTGGGGCCTAACACATCCAAAAGTGCTACGAGTAGCGAGGAGCAACTCTATGGTAGAAAGGTGATGTCTTTGATCACCTTTCTTTCATGCCCTCACTTCTTTTTCTACATCACCTTTCTTTCATGCCCCCACTTCTTTTTCTCGCTCTCCTTTTTTTATGTATTGTGTTTGATTGCAATTGGTGATTTGCTACCTAAGCTGCCTACGTACTTATGGGCACTTGCAATTTCTAATCAAATTGAGTCATCACATAGTTCAACAAAGCATTCTTTTTTCATTTGTTTTGCCATTCACAGTTTATAGTCTTGCAGGCCAGGAGTAATACAACGATTTTAGTTTGAGTGAACAGCTTAGTCTCTTGTTTGGGAGGCTTCTTTTTTGAGTGTGTAAACAGTTTAGTCTCTTGTTCGGGAGTCTTCTTAGTTTTAACGTGAACTTTGGGTGTGTCTTTTCTCTCTTTTTTTTTGGGTGAACAATTTAAGCTCTTATTCCGGAGCGAGCATTTTCTTGGTGTGTGTGAATAGTTTAGTCTCTTGCTCGGGAGTCTTCTTTTTTGAATGTGTGAACAGTTTAGTCTCTTGTTTGGGAATCTGTGAATAGTTTAGACTCTTGTTCGGAAGCCTTCTTTTTTGAATGTGTGAACAGTTTAGACTCTTGTTCGGGAGCCTGCGACCAGTTTAGGATCTTGTTCGGGAGCCTTCTTTTTTGAATGTGTGAACAGTTTAGACTTTTGTACAAGAGCCTTCTTTTTTTAATATTTGAACAGTTTAGACTCTTATTCGGGAGCCTTCTTTTTTGAATGTGAGAACAATTTAGTCCCTTGTTCGGGAGCAAATTTGGTTTTTTTTTGGGTTGTGGTGAATAGTTTGGGCTCTAATTCAGGAGCTTTCTTGGTTTTGACGTGAACTTTGAGTATGTCTTTTTTTTTTTAATGGTGAACAATTTAAGCTCTTGTCCAAGAGGTAGTCCAAGCATTTCCTTAAAAGAAGTTGCACTTCAAGAACTTGCCATTTATTGGTACAACCCGAACCCCTTGTACATCTACTATCTTGTAGGCACCATTTGAGCGCACCTTACGAGCAACACAAGGTCCTTCCCATTTCAGAGCGACTTTGCTTTCAGTCTTGTGGGTTATGATGGTTGGCCTCTTCAAGGCAAGCACCTGATCCCCAACTTGGAACAAACATGGTTGAACCTTTTTCTTAAATGCTCTTGATAGAGAGCATGGTAGCATTCTAGCTACTGTTGTGCCTGAAGTCTTCTCTCATCAAGGGTCTCTAATTCTGCTAAGCGAAGTTGGTGGTTTACATCCTGACTCAAACCCTCTTGTGTAACAATGCGTAATGATGGGATTTGAATTTCCAGTAGTAGGACGACTTCTACTCTGTACACCAGGGCATAAGGGGTTGACTATGTTGGCGTCCTGTATATGGTTCGGTACGCCCAAAGAACCTCCCCCAGGCTCTCATGCCATTCTCTTTTGGGAGGGACACTTAGTTCTTCATTTGTCTCATCATCGTCCGATTCAAAACATGAGGTCATGTAGACGGCCACACAATCAAAGAAACTTTTTGGAAAGCATTCCCCTAAGGCCTTTGGCCCCTCAGTGAGATTTACTTGAGAATCCAACTCCTCAACCTCTTGCACTGTGATGTGGCTAACTTCTATTATTTCATCAAAATCTAGAATGATTCTTCCTTCCCTAGCTAATCGCATGATGCACTCCTTGAATGTAATGCACTTTTCAAGAGGGTGATTAAGAATTCTATGATACCGATAGTATTTGGGGTCGGTGATCCTCCCAGCTTCCTCTGGGCACTTTGGCTCAGGTAATGCGATGGCACCCTTCTGGTAATGCGAATTAGATGACTTGTAGAGGTGGACATCACTTCTCTGGTTGTGCTCTTAGAAAAGTTTAACGTTCTTCTCGAATTCAACTTTGTCCTTCCTTGATTCAGTAGAATAGAAGGAGTTGCCACGAGGACTAGCTATAGTCACCTCCATGTCATGCGCCTTGGTCATCAATTCTTGAAAAGTCCTAGGTTTGCTCATTTGTAGGACGTACAGTAATCCTAGTGCATGCCTTGGATGCACATTTCGATGCCGAAAGCTTTAGACAGCGGATCCTTGCACTCGAGGCTAATTGCGCGCCAGCAGTTGATGTAGTTAAGCACTGGCTTATCTTTCCACTGTTTTGTATTTGTCAGCTCAGTCATGCTGATAGTGCGCTGTGTGCTGTAGAACCTGCTGAGGAACTCTTACTCCATTTGTTCCCAACTGTCGATGGACTTAAACTCTAAATCAGTATAGCAATCAAGAGCAATACCTTTCAACGTCTTGACGAACTGTTTCACCATGAGGTTGCCATCAGTTCTAGCATTGTTATATGTCTAAATAAAATGTGTGACATGCTGTTTAGGGTTACCTTTCCCATCAAACTGTTGGAACTTGGGGGGTTGGTAACCGTAGGGCATGCAAAGAGCATCCCCTCTTAGTGTAAGGCTTGGTGTATAGGTGAGTTCTACGTGAACCTCCAGCCAACTGCGCCTTAACTGTATTCGCCAAAAAGTCTTAAATTTGCTCAATAGTGGTTGATCCAGAGGACTTGACATCTTTAGGCGTAACACCTTTTTTTGGTTGCTTTTTGTCGTCAGAAGCCTCAGTGTGGATGGACACTTTTTCTGAGTCCTCATTTTCTGAGTCCTTCGTAGAAGATTGAGATGGCCGTTTTTCTAACTTCCTAGTCAGCTTAGCAATCTTTTCTTCTGGAAGCTTGATGTGCGCTTCATTTTCTTTGTTCTCCCTAGTAAGTTTTTCTAGGATGGACTTTATGTTAGCCATCTCCTCTTCCAGAGTGGTTGTGCCTATCATCATAACTGGCTTGACAACAGTTTTGGAGGGCTCAACTTTAGTTTCTAATATACGCGCTCCCTTTGGTGAGGGCGAAGAAGAGTTACTGCTGTAGTAGTCTTCAACCTCGCAAACTGGAGATTGAAGCTAGAGGTTTTGAATTCCATCCATCTTAGAGGGCGCATTTTGCTGCGTCTGCAAACCTTGGAGTTTGGATCGGGGTAACAAAGTTTGCCTAGGAGCGGTTAGCAAAGTAGCTTTTGCCATACTCCTGGTCTTCATTGCGTGAGCACGCCTGCTAGAAGTGACGCTCGCTTCATAGGATCTACGCGAGAGAGATCCTGTGCTCTTCTTCTTTAAAGCTTACGCGGCAACGTTCTTCGTGGCCATCTCTTCTTTGAAGATGAAGCTTTTGAGACTTTAAAGTCTTGATCTGTAGGAGAAAGAGATGAGAGGTAGAGTTGTCCCATAGGGCGTGCCAAATTTGTAAACACAAATTTCAAGTCTAAAATGAATTAGACAGGAATTTGGATATAAGATTGAATCTTTGTATTGATTTGAATGTATGGGTACAATCCCTATGAATACAATGTGCATGATTCTTTGATTCTATCTCCTCTTAGATGGATTTTTTTAACCCTTAAATTAATGGGGGTAAGGTCATATTTATAGGCAAGCTTCCCCCCATTGAAACTTAAGATGAGTCTTGACTTGGGTTTTGGGCGTTCAGTCAGGCCTCATCCTGGATTGCTTTGACTTAAGAGTCATTTGCTTTATCTTTGACTTTGACTTTAGGTGTCTCTCAGCCTTGGGCCAGGCATTGACTTGGAAGTCACTTCGACCTTTGACTGGATGTTGACTTGGGAGTCGTTTGACGTTTGACTTAGGAATCGATTTAGGCTTTGACCTTTGACTTGGGGTCGGTTTAGGTTTTGACCTTTAACTTGGGAGCGAGTTTTGGGTTTTGACCTTGGCCTGGTCTCGACCGCGCCTTGACTTGGAAGTCGTTTGGGCTTTAGGTCGTGGTTTGACTTGGTAACTGTTTCTTGGCCCTGGATTTGGGCATAACTTGAAAGTTAACTGAGCCTTGACTTGAAATCAGTTGCGCTTCTTTTGAGCTTCGACTTGAGAGTCTTTTGAGCCTGACTTGAGAGTCTTTTAGGTCTAATTAAATTAATTAAAAGGGTTGGTTTAGTTAATTAATTTGACTTTATTTTGGTACGACATGAATAATTTTTTAGTGCCTATAGATGCATGATTAAAAACCAGAATAAAATTGAGGCAGTAATAACTCGATTCTACAACATACCATCGTTTAAATCCATAAATAAATTCGATTCAATATTATCATCACCCAATTCCTATAATCAAGGCATTCAGGAGTCATCAAACTGACATGCAACCACTATCTCAATGCACAATAAAACCAGAATATGGTCAAGGCAAATATGGTTCATTTGTAACATAATACCTCTTATATCCACAAACGATTACAGGCAATCTACTGACATTAACACCACTTAATGTCTCAACTAACAAGATTACAAAACTTTGTTAAACTACTATTAGTTTGAGGAGAATAAGAACACCCACCTCACTCCAAGCTTAGGACCCGATTTATAGGCTCTTGGGTACGATTTTGGATGCCTTGGAACCAGGAAATTTATCCCATTTTCGCTGTCGAACCACTAATTTGAATCAGCCTTGCCCGGACCCGGTTTCTAACCCTCTCAGTTGCTTCTCTGCTGGTGCTCTGTGCCGTTGTCTTGATCCTGTCTCGGTGTTGCCATGGTGGCCGACGTCGACTCCAGCCCCATCAGCGTCAGTTACATGCTGGTGTTTGGTGGTTTCTAGCATCCAAGGTTTAGCCCTCCCACCCCTCTGCACCGTGCCAACCTAGCCCACCTCTTCACTGCCGCCAGCTAGCCAGAAAGTAGCCTGTCATCACCTTCGCCATTGCCAATGCCCTAGTTCGAGTCCTCTCTCTCAGTGCGTGTCTGTTATGCATCATGAGGCCGCAACCTTTGCCCATCTTGTGACCGTGAGGGGGGGTTGGTCGGTCGGTCAAATGGCGCTCGCCACCACTGCTGTCGTCGCCATTTCCTCACTCAACCTAGCCTCTCTCTCTTTGTGCGCTGTAGTCCCCTCCCCCAGCTCTATGTCTCGCGAAGAAGAAGGAGGGTCTCGACCCCCTTTTCATTTCTTTTCTTTCGTCCTTTTTTTTTTGCTGGACATCTTATATCTCTCATCCCAAATTCACAACTCTTAGCCTAAATTCGTGCCATTAATTCTAACGCTCACCAATCTATTCGTTCCCGTTAATAATGTTCGGTCTTAGATTCGGCGAAATAAATTCTAAGGCTTGTCAACCCAATCACACTCCGGAATCAAATTGATTTAGTAATCGCTAATAATTCTTATAAACACTTATTGTAAATATCAAGATTAATACTGATAATAATTCTCTTTTGAATAAAATTATCACTTAAGCAAGCATGTGAGTATTCTAACTTGGCTAAAATAATAAAATACAATTTCGTCATACCAAGAAACAGACTTGATAGCTTAAATAAAAATGCGGGTATTATAGATAGGCTCTACTAACCAATATGGGAAGCTAAAATCTGTTGACACTTAAAATCGCGAGCATGCAACTTATTAGGATCAACTAACTCAAATAATAGAAATCGAAGATACAATGTCAATCTAATGAATTGAAGTAAATAATTCAAATCATCATAGCAAGCAGGGGTAAACTAATTAAAGATTACATCTTTGCTAAACCTGAGATCGGATAAAATAACGGCAAATAAGGTAGAGAGAAACAGGGAATGTTTGAAAGGTTGTCGCCCTTAGTTTACGTGTTTGAGTGACTTAAAGAACCTTGGGGTCGAGAATATCAAGTCTCGACTTGTGCCTTAGAGGGTTTTTAGCGTTGATTTGAGAAAGGTCTGGCTAGGTTCTCTGATGCTATCAATGCTGTCTTAAGTTTTCTGAGATTTGCGTTGTCCTCTCTAATGTTTTCATGCAAATACGATGCCTTTAACACTAGGAGGTAGCCCCTCTTTTGTAATGCTTAAAGTGATAATCTAAATTGGTTTAGAGAAAAGAGTCCCAATTCAAATCCTAGTAGACTTAATCTAAACCGATACACATATTCAACGAAGACTTTACTTATTAAAACACGTTTAAGGCATGCAAAAGGAAGCACAAATGCCAACCGAATTCCCAACCGAGTCAGGTTCTATAAGGCAGGAACCTGATCGGGTTCTTAGGCTAGGTTGTAGTTAGCATAATTTATTTTGGCCATAAATTTCATGTCTAATGTCTTTTTTAAGAGATTCTTTTTTCCTTTGAAAGCACTAATTCCATAATTTTTGGATAAGCGTGCAGGACATAGAAGCAAAATAACAAACAAGTGCCATTTTTAGCACAAGCCTTAATATTCAACTTGTATCGTTTCTGTTGCTTATCGAACTCTGACGTGTAGTATGTCATTATTCAATAAGTAATATCAATGTCTAACTTAATAATTTTATACACCCTAATATGGGGTGAAAATATAGAATATATCTCAACTAGACGCCAAACACCATCAATTTGAGCACTTTTAGGCTTTTGGATTCTTTTAGCCTTTAGTGCACATCTTTGCATTTAGATGTATGGTTTATGGGATATCAACACATTATAAGGCTCTTCATTTTCAATATCTAGGGGGTCCCTAATTCTTATTTAGTCAGTGTGTCATCATCAGACATTTATAAAAAGAATGCACTTTTTAGGTGCCTACAGTGACATACTAGTGTATTCAAAAATTCCAGAAGAGCGTGCATAACATTTCAGGATCGTCCTGGGGTATTAAGGAAAATTATACTATATCCCAAATTAAAGATGTGTGAATTCTTGCTAGAGAGAGCAGCTTTTCTTGGGTCATGTGATGCCTAAGAACGGAGTGTCATTTGATCCACATAAGATACAAGCAATTACCAAATGGCCTATACTGAACAATGCTACAAAGGTACAGAGCTTTCTAGGGTTAACAGGGTATTATCAAATAATTGTTCAAGATTTCTCCAAGATTGCAATGCCCCTCACCAACATGACTGGAAAGATTGTGAAATATGAGTGGATAGAGAAAACGTGAGCAATCTTTTTGAAGAACTTAGAAGGAGACTCACATCTACACCTATATTAGTCCTACCATCCGTAACGGAAGTGCTTATGTGTGTAGTGATGCATCTCACAATGGTTTGGGTGTGTATTGATACAAAATGAGCAGGTTATACTTTATGCATTTGACAGCTAAAGGCTCATGAAAGGAATTACTCAACCCATTATCTAGAATTAAAAATAATAGTTTTGCTGTCAAAATATGGGGGCATTACTTCTATCTAGCGGGGTACACTGTGAGATCTGTATCGACCATCAAAGTCTCAAGTATTTGTTCTCTAATAGCAGAGACTTGAGCTGCTCAAGAAATTAATCGGCATTTGTGAGGATAAGGATGGACGCCTTGGAAGGCAAAGCAACTGGATTTGTAATTCATAAGGATGGATATTGAGGCTGCATGAGTAGGTATGTGTCCCGGTGGTGGATGAGCTGAAAACGAAGATTGCATATGAAGGTTACAATACTCCATATTCTGTGCATCTTGGTGGAAACAAACTATACAAATACCTCAAGCAGACATTTTGGTGGAGTTACACGAAACATAAAGTCTTGATTATGTGTCTAAGTGCTTGAATTGTCAACAACTGAAAGTGAAACATCAACACCCTATAGGACTTTTACAACCAATGGAGGTCACTGAATGAAAATAGGACTGATCTTAATGGATTTTGTGATGGGGTTACTAAAAATAATGAGTAAGAACAATGTCATTTGGGTGATTGTCTATAGGTTGACCAAGTCTGCACATTTCATAGGCATGGGAAACACCTAGACCTTGAATCAAGATTCTTATGCTTATCTAGATGAGATCGTTCACCTACATGGCACCTAGTTCTATAGTCTCCAACCAAGGCACAAGATTCCGAGCGGGATTTTTCAGCAGAAAATCCAAGAAGCATTCGGGACCAAGCTAAACTTCAACACTACTTTTCACCATGCTATTGATGATCGGATAGAGTGCACCATTCAAACACAGAAGATAAGTTACAAGGATGTGTTTGGGATTTTAAGAAGCCACGGGATGAGTAGCTAATGCTGATTTAGTTCTTCTACAATAATAGACACCATTCTAGCATAGGTATGCCTCCATCCAAGCACTGTATGGTAGAGGGAGCAAAACTCCCGAATGTTGGTAAGAGATTGATGACGCTCTCACCATAAGCCCTAAACTGATTCAAGTGAACACATAGAAGGTTTGAGTGATCTTAGAGAAGAAGAAGATGGCTTAGAGCCATTAAAAGAGCTATGTAGATAAGTGGTGGATGGCTTTGGAATTTGAAATTGGGGAACAATTCTTTGTAAAAGTCTCACCCACCTAGGGTGTCATGTAATTCAGGCAATTAGGCAAGCTCACCCCATGGTATAGTGGTTTGTATTCCAGCACAGATCGGGTGGAAGAAGTCGCGTATTGGTTATAAGTGGTAGAGGAACTCTCAAGAGTCCATAATGTTTTTTTACAGATCATAATTGTGTAATACATTCCTAACCCATCTTGTTTGATCCAACCAAAGCCTTTGAAGCTCCCAAAAGACTTAACCTATGAGGAACAACCGATTGAAATTCTAGAAAATAGAGAGAATCTACTTCGTAAGAAAGTATTCCCAATCGTGAAGGTCCTTTAGGCTAATTACACCAAAATTGAGGTGACATGGGAACTAAAAGAGGAAACACAATCTAAGTAACCTCATTCGTTTGCTGGACCAGGCATGTGTAAATTTCGAGATTTAAACCTCCTGACGATGGATTAGATGTAGAACCCTGGAATTTTAGATGTTTGTGATTGAGTGGTTTGTGAAGTTTCAAAGACAGGACTTCTTTTAAACAAGGATAGAATGTGAAATCGCTAAAATTAGTATTTATAACCCCGAAAATTTGTATTTGTCAATCTCGACTAAATAATTAACATGACTTTAATTTCAAGAATGTATTGGTTGTTGCTTGACCTCGTAGATAATAATTTGGCATTGGGCCCTCGTAAAAATTAGGAATTCAGACCAATCCCAAAGAATCCTTTATCCTTGACCCAATGCAAAGCTTTTAATAAAGAAAATAATTAGTTTTTATTTAATAAAATTCAGATCATAATTACTTTAATTTCCCTTCTGAATTTCAAAAATTTGAATTTGAATTAATTAAAAATTTGGGAGGGATATTAAATATCCCCCACATTTGCTCTACTTGCCCGTAATCCTATAGGTGCATCTCTCTCTTTCCCTTTCTGTATAAGAACTTCTTTGCTTTTTTTATGTGCAGCGAATTCCCCCCTATCTCGTGACTCTTTCCCCCTCTCTCTGTCACTCTCTCTCCCTCTCTCTCTTTCTCTTTCACCACCATATCACCGACTAGCCTACTAATTGGCAACCTCCGCTACCTCTCGTCATCATCCTCTGGCCGTTGATCGACCCAGATGCCACAAACCCTCTTGCCTCTAGCTCTAACTCTCTGTCACTTCTTTCCTCACATTGTTCCACCCTTCTCATCGCCCAGCCACCAACGTCTGCCCTGCTGCCAGACGCCACTGGAACCACTAGCAACACTGCCACTTTCTCTCCTTGCTCGCATCTCTAACTCCTAGATTTTTAAGGTAATGATCATGAGTTAGCATCTTTAGCCCTTGATTAATCCTCTTAGTCTATTATTATGGATTAAATTTTAGATTTAGGGTTGTGCATGAGAGAAACATCCTCTCTGATACTCGCATCACTCATTTTTTTAAAGTACAAACCCTAATGTTCTCCTCTCTGCCTCTTTTAGTGGATTGACCAGATTTAATGGTGGTTAGGGGAACTAGTTGATGTTTAAGAGTGGTTATGATTACATTTATTATTGGTTAACTGATGGGTGCAACCCTGGTTGTATGGAAAATGACTTTTTCAAGAGGTCATTATGTTGACCTACACTGACTCAGATTTGAAAGCCATTTAGAATGATATATTTGTTTAAAAACCATGGAAAAACACTAGTCACAGATTTATGAGTCTATTTTGTTATGAATTTTGAATTATTAATTTTGGACTCAAAACTTAGGAAAGCTAAATTTTCTCCCACAAGTGCGCAAATCTAACCTAATTCAGATTAGTTGGAAAAAGATGCAATTTTGGGGTAAATCCTATTGCTATTGTCGTTTCTTATAAACAAAATTTGTAATGGGCCCCAAGATCTTTCCAGTTATAGCCTCTATAAGTTGGTTTAGGGAGCTGACCTGAAACTGCTTACAAGTCCTAATTGGTTAAAAGGTTAATAACAGGCTTTTAAATATAAGGTAATTATTAATAGTTATCTAGATGCTTGAAATTAAGTATTTACGGGACTAGCTATGAACGTACGACCTTAGTGGCTTGTTCGGCTATTGAGTTATAAAATCTTGGTTATTTAGTAATACATTTACCTTGTGTTGGCCCATATCGTGAAACGGTTCTTCGGTTTTTTAGGCCCAACACTTAAGGACTGGGCTCAAGTTAGGTTATTTGTGCTTCACTGAGGTAATGTGTACTGGTTGCCCTTTGAAATGCATTTCAGATGTTTCTAAATTGTTTATGTGATGTTGTATTTCAAAGGGATTTTATGTGCAAGACTTGAACTATGACATGTGCTTTCATCATGAATTTCTGAACGTGTAATATTATGTTGCAATTGAGTATCTATAATAACTCAATTCATGTTTAAAAGACATTTTCTAAGCTAAAGAATATTTAACTGTGATGGGTTGTGCTTAATGGGAGCCAAATGGACCTACTCATAAAAACAAGTTCTTAAAGTGAAAGATTAAGGTGGGTTTGTGGGAGGGTACCTCCTTAGATTAGGGCATAATTACCTTGATATAGTAATAAGACAGCCTCGCTAGGTTAAAGCATGAGGTTAATCAGAGACATCCCATTGTAGATGGACGTATGCCAAGTCATATGTGCCACAGATTTGGAAGCCATGAAGTTGTTCAACAAAAGCCCATAAGAGCTTTTGGTTGTATCATTCGCTAATAAATGAACTCTGCTTTTTTTCATTAATAATGGTTAAGAATTTGTAGATCAGAGATCTTGAAATGATTAGAAGCCAGTCTTATTTCGAACTATTTGAACTATTTCCCCCTCATCCCTAACAATTTGAAATGAATTTAAATAGCATTTTACTGTTAGGAGTATAAATTATTAAGTTTTGTCTCATTGTTCAAAATGTTTCATTTTACTACTAGTCTGGGTGGAATGCGAGTGAGGTTGAGATGGAAGCTTAGATCAAAACTTTCTTATTAGAATGGAATAAATGTTGGACTATGTAATTGGCTAAGTTTGATCATTTGACTTTTGGTTCATTGACTTTGGACTTTGTCTTTGTTATTTTCATAAAACCCCCTTTGCCTTGTATTCCATTATAAGAGACGACAGTAATGCCTAATTAGGTTGTTCTGCTAAATTAACATAGGTTAAAGATTAGAAAGGAAATGAATTAGAATTTCCAGAGCGTTGCAATTAGTGCTACAAATACAAGTACCTTTACTGGTTTAATATGGTGGACTATGAAAAATATAAAATTTTGCAAGTTATCTACCATGGCTCTCAATATATTGTTTGCTACTGTCAAATGGCTTCGGAGGCCACTATTAGTGCCTGATAGAGATGATCGATTCATGTGTCTCTTCTTTAGCTCCAAATAGAGTTCAAATATTGCTGTTTGGGGCAGATTGGTCTCATATTTTACACGAAGTTAAGAAGACAGAAGAGGTAATCATTTTGTATTTTGGCTGTAAAAATCATTCTTTTAAATTTTTAAATTTTTATAATTATGTTTTGATCTTTCGACATTATTTCTTTTTGTTAGTTTGTATGCAGGTTAACAAGGATGAAAGCATTGAAGCAGTTGCCTTATCAATTCTTGGATATTAAATCAATGGTGGGAGGCTCATGAGAAGGTATTAGGGCTCTTTGCTTCATACATGAGGTCTATTTTGCGTTACTAGACATTCTTAAATTGGGGTTATCAACAACATGGTATTTAGAATAACATTTGGATGCTAGATTCTTTTTGTTGATATGTCTGGTTCTTTAAGGTGAATTGTAGTTGTAATTATAAGTGTAATTAAGCTAACTTATGGCTGCTGCACTTCCTTTTTTTTGGCTTAATTTGATAGCCAATTGGGTTGATTTGGGCCATACATACCTTGTTAGCTAGGGATTATAGGCACAATGTATATAAAAACGACTATTAGCAGGGTTTGAACTTTAGGACATCGCAAAAGAAGCTTAAACATGACCTCTGCATGATCCCCCCTTGCCATGTGCATTTGACTTTGAGTATTTTGGTGTACATAGTAAACATAACAACTTGCAAGTTAGAACTTAAACTTGATTCTTGCTTTCATCACTGTAACTATTTTTATACATCCTTATATACTGGCAATCAAGTCCACATTGAGTTTGTTTTGGAGCACAACCCTTAAAAAACCCCCTTCAAGTCAAGCTCCAAGCTGCCACTTTAGTTGCAACCTCGAGCTCAAGCCTGAGCCAGTGAACCTCAATAAGCTTTCAGTTGAGCCCAAGCTCAAGAAAGAAAAAATCACCCTACCAAGCCGAGCTTCAACCTTGGTCACTCTTCGTGAACGTAGCTCGTTTGCATCCCTATGAGTAATGTGGGCACTTAGATGCAGTGGCGAAGCCAGGAAATTTGGAGAGGGGGTCGTAATTGAAAAAAACAAAAACATGGGAAGGGGAAGGTTCGAACTCGCGACCACTAACACACAAAGCCAAGCACTAGACCGCTAAGCTATGCAATTTTCATGTTCCTCTTCCACAAACATAATATATATCTCAATTTCGAATTTTTTTAATTTTCTGACTTATACTTTTTTTTTTGGAGAGGGGGGTCGGGTGACCCCACTAACCCCACGTTGCCTTCTCCCCTGCTTAGATGCTCCTTAGGGTTAGAGGTTTCATCATAACCATCTATCTTTGGGATTTTAATATTTCCAGGAATAGAAGTATTTATAATATGTTAATAAAGGGAGCATTTAGCTCAAAAAGAACCCTACCAGTACCTACCTTTTTGTTCTGATATCCCTTCTACAAAAAGATCTAACGTTCATCTTATTAGTGGATTGGGTCTTTCATTTTGGAGTTGAGACTGACCTTACCGACACATAATCCGATTTCCATCGAGTTCTATGCTAATTGGTAGCTATTTTCTTGTTGTCAATGAGGTCCTAGTGCTCCTTTTGGTTGTTCTTGTTACTCTGAGGTGAATTTTGTCTAGACTAGTCTCCTCTCCCCACCCAAGGTATTTTCTTAATCTTAAACCTATACGCTTTTTTACTACTGGCCTTAAGGTTCTTAGGTTATAACCTAGAGCAGGAGGGGTTGCATCCTTTAAGCCCTTGATCCCCTCTATCAGCAGCCCTAGGGCTCCATTTAGGGCCCCATTGACCTTAGTCCTTGCCAACTGCATAGCCAATCTTTAGAAGTCCTCCTAGGCTTGTGTAGTTAATCTTTCCCTAAGGGGTGCCCAAGGGCTTGTTATGAGTGGTACTTTCTGATGCATCCTCTAGTGTGGGACTTGTTTCCACCTTTCTCTTTACCTTTAGGGCTCTTTTTGGAGGAATGACTTTCTTACATTCCCTAATATGGTCCCAAAATGTTTTAGTACATGGTGG
This sequence comes from Carnegiea gigantea, assembly GCA_029747015.1. Classification (NCBI taxonomy): domain Eukaryota; kingdom Viridiplantae; phylum Streptophyta; class Magnoliopsida; order Caryophyllales; family Cactaceae; genus Carnegiea; species Carnegiea gigantea. The sequence goes on from JAKOGI010001084.1 coordinate 195,650, forward strand.
AGAGAATCTTATTGGCTTGCTAGAAAAGGATTTATGAGGAGAAGTTATGGTTGACAATAGAACATCAACAATTGAGAATAATGGTTTGCCCCTTTAGAGCCTTGGACACTTAAGTTAAAGAGAGAATTAGGGAAGCATGAATGATGCGGAGAAAAGCTTAGGTTGCTTAACTTGCCGTGGAGCATAGTTCTAACTTGCATATATAGGGGTTTAGAGAGGATATTTAGAGATATTATATTAGGACTATTCTATTGTTTGTATAGAGTTTGTTTCCGAATTATTTTTATCTAGTAAGATTATTGGGAGATTGCAAGAGATCAAATCTCTCCTCACCCCTAGTGCAAGGTAGATAACGACTGATGAGGTTGTCGAGCTATAAGGTCAATGTTCTCATTGGGCGGCTGTTAGAAAATGATTACAAGGCCCAAGGCTAGACGTTTAAATAAATGATTCATGTTCCCACTATTTGGGTTAGCCCTTAGATTACACCAAAGCCAAACTTTGGATCCTATCCAAATCACTGGTAATTTTCTTCTATCTTTGATCCAAATACCCAAAAAAGAAAAAAATATTTTTCTTTTGTCATTTCTTTCCAAGATATTTAGACGTTGGAAAATAGGTTGGAAATTGTGTTTGAATCAAATGAAGAAGAGGAAGAAAGAGGACATGAAAAGAAAAAATAGAAGCAAAAGAGGGGATTTTCTGGCATACTATTTCTTGTTGTGTAATTTTTTTTTTTTGGTTCCTAATATTTGCTTAATTCAAACCAGTGAATAAAAAATCAATTTCTTTCTAATTTCCTTCCCCCACACTTTTTTTTCGGTTAAATTTTTTTTCTTATACTTTATTGGAACCAAATAGAGACCTAATGAATTTGAGGAAATTACATGGAAAAGCACCCTTGGGCTTGATAGGCGACCAAGTGAAAGTTTGGCCGTGGACATCTTTTTGAGGGCTTGCTAAATGGAAGATTATTGGGAAAATTTGGAATTTAGCCAATTTCGTTAATCCACAGTCAGATTTCTAAGTTCGAGTAGGTTATCCTATATTATCGGTTTAGTTGAAGCATTCAACTTAGCCTCAGAAAAGGATGGATAAATAAAGAGATAAATAAGAATAAAGAACTAGCCTACTAATTTGAGACAAATAAGGAAAACAGGGACAAACTAACTTGTTCAAGAAATTCTATATGATTTGGTTGTTTTTTTGGGGGGGTGGTTGGGGGGGGGGGGGGGGGGGGGCGGGGCAGAGCATGATATGCAAAATTTTATTTTACTTTTTTGGGTGCCCCCCCCCCCCCCCCCCCCCAATTTATTCACATTTCTCTCGGCCTTGGCCCATTCCATTCTATCATTTGTTATCTCTTATCTTTGGAAAAAGCAAATTGGTTGCCCCAAGAAAATGCCATTATAGCACACGCTGACATCCTACTTCTAACTTCCCAGTCACAACAGAAGAACCGGACCCACAATTAGGCCATATTAACCCATTGTTAGTTACTCACTGACCTAATAGTAACATAATTAACATTTTACCTCTGCGAAACTACAGTTCCCTTACCAATTTGCATCTGTGGCTGACGATGATTGCTTAGAAACCTTGAAAACTAAGCCTCTGTTTGTCCCCAGCAAGAAGCAAAAAGAGATTGTCATGATTTTTCAGACCTTTAGACATATTTCCTGCCTTGCTAAGCAATGCACATACTGCTGTTCTAACAACAACTGAAAAGATATCTTCATTCCTCAGTCCTCACAGTAGAAAAGATGTGTTACCTGCAACCCTCTATCCCCCTATAATAACACATACCTTTCAACGCATCTGTCGCAGATTTCCAACACAAGAAACAAAAAAAAAAACATATCACAAATCTCGACACTAAGGAGTTACATCCTAAAACCATGAAGCTTCTACTTGCGACATTGTTTATCCAGGCCCTTGCCCTGAGCAACCTAACCCAAACCACGGCCCAGGCCCCAGCGCCTGCAGGACCCACAAACATAACCGCGGTCCTAACCAAAGCTGGCCAATTCACCACCTTCATCCGTCTCCTAGAGACCACCCAGGTGGGTGACCAAATCAACACCCAGCTTAACAACTCGAACCAGGGGCTCACCATCTTTGCACCAACAGACAATGCATTCTCCAACCTCAAACCCGGAATGCTCAACTCCCTGACTGACCAACAGAAGGTCCAGTTGGTCCAGTTCCACATCCTCCCCAATTTCCTCTCACTTTCACAGTTCCAAACTGCCAGTAACCCGTTGAGAACCCAGGCTGGGAATAGCAACAATGGGGAGTTCCCCCTCAATGTGACCACTTCTGGGAACCAAGTGAACATAACCACCGGGATAGTCAATACCACAGTTTCAAACTCGATTTACAGTGATGGGCAACTGGCTGTTTACCAGGTTGATCAAGTGCTACTTCCTTTGGAGTTCTTCCACAGCCCAGCACCTGCCCCTGCCCCAGTTGAAGGCAAGCCCAAGAAGAAGGGTGCCAAGGTGGCCGATGCACCCGGTGATGATAGAGACAACTCTGGTGATGCTTCTGGTGCTGGTGAACTGATTGTTGATCAGTTTGGATATGAGATGGTGGTTTTTTCGGCTTTCGTTGGTGCTGTATTCTTCACGCTTTAGTGATTTTGGTAAGGAGTCATGGGAACGGTTCTTTTTTGTATCGGTATTTTGAGTTGAAGTTTTGATTGATGATGAGGGAATGAGATTTATCTGTTGATGCTATTGTGGCTCTTTCATTATTGAATTGGATCGGAAAATGTTCGTTATTGTTAATGTTTCAACCCTCGCCTTGAATTAGTTAATAAGCCATTTTGATCTTTGTATACCAACTTTGAATGATCACCTCCCACGCCGATTGGGAAATGGGTTGATGAACTGATCGACATAAGTCTTAATACTTGATAATTGATGGGGTCATTTAATTACATGACAGAACACTGTTTTAAAATGATTCATTACATGAATACCACACTATATTTATTTAATTTTAAAAACATGTAAATTTTTAAGGAGTAAACGCAACAAACGTATCTAGATTTATTGAAATCTCTCTCCCTTCTATAAAATATTTGTTTATGAGTTGAAAATGACGAAAATGATCATATTTCTGCTCTAAATATATATTTTTTCATTATTGTAAAGTTTTAGATCGTTTTTATTAATTACAAGCTTACTATATAATCCAAATTTTTTTTGGTTCTTTTTCTTAATTATCAATACCCCCACTATTATTTTCTTAAGCACGACCATCGATTTTATTTCCCCTTTTATTCTATTGCCTTTCCTAATATTGTCATTGTTTTTACCATTAATATTATTTATGTTATCGTTGTTATCATAAGTTTTAGTATTGATTTCTTCATTTTGATGTCAACGTTATTATTATTATTATCATTATTATAGTTATTAGTAGATCACCGTTATCCTTATTATTGTTATTATTATTATCGTTAATTTCCACAACTATTATGATAACTGCTGGAAGTGACATTATTATTAGTTTTAATGATTCACCCCAAAAGGGGCTTAGGCTATGCAAGCCCAATTTGCGATTCTAGCTTACTTTCAATGTCAGGTTTATGTTCCTGTGTCCAAACAAAAAGGTGTTTGCTCTTTTGGGCTCGAATAGATTTTGGTTGTAATTTAATTGATTCAAACTACATGGCTAGTCCAACTTTCAAGCCGCCTAAGCATAAATCAATTTTTCATCCATCTTTTTGAGTTACGAAAATATTTAATTAATCATTAACACCATCTCTACTCCATAATTTGATTACTTAAATCAACAACAAGAACCAAGCTCTACAATTACCTTTAACTGCTCAACTGAATACTCCTCCTCAATAAAAATATCTTTGGAAACCACAATTATGTCATGCTTACGATCACAACTAGCCTTAACAACTGGTTTCTCACTCTCATAATTCTCTCTCAAGGGGTGTAATACCCCATCACTTAGTCATGTTTAATTGATTTTAATTCTTGGATTAGTCACATGATTATGACTAATCAGAGCTGTGAACCGCTCATCTTTCTACTGATAAACAAAGCAATGTTTCATTGAGAAATTACTTTAATGTGGAACTTTCTCCAAATCACATAAAGTCTCATATAATTATGCGAAAATATACAATTTATCGTACATATACGTCTATATCTGAGCAAGGTTGGCAATTTACCTAGCCATAACAATTTCTAAATAGCTAAGAAAAGAAATAAAATTATCGAATCACGACCGACGAAGTGCATGGACAATCTCCGGCCATGTGGAAAGGAAAAGACAGAGATAAGCTTGCATTTAATGTTGATATGACAATGTAATTACCCAAACAACGAAAAAAAAGGAAAAGATTTTAAGATAAGCTCAAATTAATTATCGTATGACAAGGTAATTATCCAAATAAGGAAAAAAAAAGGAAGAGCCTTACTGTAACACCCCGGGTTTCTAATTTCATTTCTTTATTACTAATCCTTATCATATGTGGCAGCGGAACCTGAATTGGGGTCTTACTGCCATATTTCCGTTTTGAAAATACCAGGCTGGATATCGAGACAATTAATACATCATTCCTGAAAACACTTTAACTTGAACAAAGGGGTCAAACTTTGATGTCACAACTAATTCGAAACATCTGTTAACATTGTCTTTACTCTAAAAAAACTATTAAACTTGCATCTTCTTCAACTCAGGCGTCAGAGCCTCGCTCTACTTTCGGTCACCCACTCCCATGTACAACTAAATTACCTAAAAAACAAAATATTTTATAAAAGTGAGCTAAACTCAGCAAACAATCACCCCTAACAGTCAACTACGCACACAAATTCATTTTAAATACATTTTAAGAGATAGGGGAAAACAACAAGACTCTCAGGGCATACTTCTCATTAACATAAGCTCTCATGGTTACCAGATTTTAGTGATGTACATTTATAATCTATAATTCAAATCACGATAGTCAGATTTAGGGTGAGTGACCCTACTAGATTTTATGGCCTGCACTTGGGTTCAGCACAGCCGCTTAACTCGATCCTTGGCTACCACTTACTATGGTGGTTACTACTTAACCCTTTTCTGGCCTATGCCAATGTAGAGCTTGTCGTAGAACCACAAATTAAACTACAACTTTGATTTTTAAATAATATTTATAGCATAGGAAAGTAAGGATCGATTCCATGAGGAAAGATCATGATAATAAGCTAGCTTAATTCTAAATGATTTTACTACTCTAATTTATTATAACCTCTTCTTATAGTACTAAAATAAATCAAATTTAATAAGTAAAAATCTGAAAAAATACTTAATATTACTCCTAAATATTCTAAATTTAATTCTGAAAATAAAACAATAAATAGCTATCCTAAATAATCTAAAAAATAAAAACAGAAATAATAACACAATATTAGACAGAAAATTAAAACAGAAAATAACAAGCAGAAAATTAATATTAAAAATTACAAAAAGTAATCCAAATTAATATTCTGCAAGTTTACTTTATAACTCCAAAATTATATGTAATTAAATTCAGAAAAATTAAAATAGAAAATTAACTACAGAAAATTAAAACAGAAAATAAAATCTGAAATTAGAGAAAGAATAAACTGCACTAATATAAATACGAAAATAAATAACAAAATTGCCCAGATTTTAGGCTATAATTTTCTGAACTTAATAAAACCCTAAAAACATAAAATAAAAATTAAAAATATAATTTTTAGATTTATTAAAATGAAAACCTGCACATATCCAATTCACAAAATAATTCTAAAAAATTATCAAATAATTTTCAAAAATTCCGAAATTAAATAGAGGCAAAATATGATACTATATAAACCCTAAAATAGACAAAAACATGAAAAAACAAAAAACAAACTATATTTAACGTAATTGCTAACAAACCGGTAAATAAATGGCAAAACAGAATAGAAATTAAATCTGAAAATTATAACCACACTAAAAATCAAAATCTCACTGATCTAATATTACCAAGACACTCCTAAAAGACTACTCTTTAGGGGGGTAAATGAAATTTATATTAAAACTTATAAATTGAAGAATAAAAATTGACAAACTAGAGAAATTAACTAAAAAGCAAGAAATAATTATCAACAATACCAAATTTATGAAAAATACTTGGCATAATCTATATCCACCATGCAAATTTGATATTTATCATTGACACACAAATTAATCCTCCCATGAGCTAGGCTGTAGAAATGGTCCACTAGTGGCTTTTCCCTGTTTTTCTATATTTATTAGTTTAATTAGGACCAGCCCCAAGTTAAACCCTACTAATATTGATAACCCTAGTATAGCACTAGAATTTAACCAAATTATAGCATTACAAACTCGAAAAACCTCATCTAGCACCTTGTAATCAATTTACCAGCAAATCAATTTAACAAGGATCAATGGTTATTTTCTAATTAAAAGAGATGGTTGTGACCAATCCATTATCAACTAGGGTGATACTATTGTTTAAAAGACTAAAGCTTTTACGTACTAAAGACCTTTAAACTATCAAACAAGATTATATTGGACCAACTGGCATGCATCCTGTCAATCCGAAATAAATTTCGTGAACAAACAAGCACAAATTATCATCGAATCATGGGACAATCAATTAGACATTAAAACTCGGCATTTGTTTCAAAACATATAAATTAGCATGGATTCAACAGATTATGCCAAATAAAATTACTCTATCATATTAATAATCATAAGACATGAATTATCATCACAAAACATTATTGTCATCAAAACTAATTCTTTCAACAACAACTATTAAACAAAAAAAATAAATTAAATACAGCTTTCAATCTGACCAAACCTAACAAGAGATTGATGATGGTCTTGATGGAGAGAATCACAGGTGCAACATCAATCTTGGATAAGCTGATGATGACCTTGTGATGATGGATGCGTGATAGTGGGATGGGTTTGGCAGAATAAAAATGCCCCAATGTTGAGGAAGGAAGGTTATTATGATATGATGATTGTTGATAAAGAAAGGTTATGCCCTCCATCAAGCTCCGTGTATCTGTTTATAAAGCGAAGATGATGTCAATTTCATATATTTTCTTCCGCAAAATTAGGAAGCCAAATAATATTAAGATTGCTAATGACTCCTTGTCCTCCAAGGCTTCCTCTTCTTCCTTCTCCAATTAGGACTTTTAATCTTCGAAATAATCTGATTCTAATTTTACTTGGAATTTTTGTCCTACAAAATCTTTCCTTTAGCACGCCTTTACTTTTTTATTATATTGGAGATGTTACCTAAAATCAACAAAACAAATTAAATTAGAGTAAATAATTATAAAATATAAAATAAATTAACTATTAAAAATACGTAAAATATACGACCTAACAAATTCCCCCACGCTTAGACTTTGGACGTCCTCGTGCAAAGAAATCTAAGACTGAACCTAAAAACTGACCCTCTTTCTTTCTTATAAAGTTATGCGTAAATATGATATTTATATTAGGCTTGGCTTGCTTTAAAAATAGTTTTATTCAAAATTAATTAGTTTTCCTTCCAACAAATGAATAACTACTAAACATCCAACTACCATCGAAGAGTTTCTTCATCAGCCTCACAACACTTCTTTAATGAAGTAACAAGAGTAATAATCATCCATCTCTTTTAAGCACGCATACACCGATCAAGAGGTCTAAAAATTTACGATAGAAAAATTGGAGTGTGATATGGCTATAAAGACAACTGAACTAGAAGGAATAACTCATTGAAATTGATTCTAACTCGTCTTGTAATTTTTTTCTCTTCTTTTTTTTTCTGTTTTTTTTTTCTTTCAAACTCCACTTGTGCACATATTCGAGACCCATATAGGATCTTAGAAATTAAACACTCACTGTCTCACACTCACCTGAATAGATGTGCTGGGGCAAACAATTTATTCTCATCATTTTTTTTGACTGTTAGTTCGGTACGAGTCATTGATAGGCCCAAAAAAGGGGCATGACTCTCCCAATCATGGGTTACTCCATACATAAGGCTCAACTTGAGGCCTAAACTTAAGGGGAAAAGGTGCCGAGCCACCTATTCCTACACATGTTGGTAATTTAATCCTTTTTTTTTTTTACTTTTTTTTTAAGGCAAGAAAAGTCGCAATTTTAATGAGTTATTCTGCTAATTCAATAGTATAGGAAATGGGCTATGTCATTTTATTACCTCTGATGCGGCTATATAACATGACCAAATAAGATGGATAATCATTACAGTTACTCATTAAAGAGATATATGAGGATCAACTCAAACTTCTCTAAATGACAGTTAGCATGCTCAGAAGTCTTCACTGATAGAAGATTAAACTATAAATAGCCAAGAAAACAAAAATTTTTAAGCAAGCAAGCCTAGCATAAACTCATATCATGCCTTATTTATGAGAAAACAAAAATTTTTTTAACATTTTTTTTTTTAAGAATGAATATCATAGGAACTAAAGGTAGGATGCACCCCCACACTTAATTCATGCATAGTCCCTAATGCATGCAAAAAGATAGAAATAATGAAATAAAAGTAAAATTAAATGGGTACTTTCCTAAAAAACGTTGGGTTGCCTCCCAACCAGCGCTTTTGTTTGCAGTCATTGGCTCGACATCATAAGGCTTATGGATCCTCTAGAGTGATTTCTTCAATAAAATTCACAGAGTCTCCATCCCTAAAATGTTTTAACCAATGTCCATTCACTTTGAAAATTTTGTTAGTAGATAAGCTTTTAATCTCAACAGCACCATGTAGATAGCTCTTTACTACTTCAAACAGTCCAAGCCATCTTGAATTTAACTTACCAGGAAAGAGTCACAATTTTGAATTGAATAATAATACTTTCTCACCTGCCTAAAATTCTTTTCTGACAAGTTTAGCATCACGAAATGCTTTGGCTTTACCTTTGTAAACGACTGAATTGTCATAGGCTTCCAAGCGAATCTCCTCTAATTCCTGCAACTGTAATTTACATTCTTCTCCTTCTAACTCATAGTTAAGATTACATTGCTTTACATCCCAATATGACTTATGTTCTATCTCAAGAGGAAGATGACATGGCTTTCCAAAGACTAACCTATAAGGTGACATACCAATAGGGGTCTTGTATGTAGTCCTATAAGCCCAAAGAGCCTCATCTAGCCTAAAACTCTAATCTTTCCTATTTGGTCTAACTACTTTTTCGAGTATGCCTCTGATTTCTTTATTAGGGATTTCAGCTTGGTCCATTTGTTTGGGGGTGATAACTAGTAGATACCTTGTGAGTCACATGATATTTAGCTAACAAGGCATCTAAAGGTTTATTACAAAAATGAGTCCCCCTATCACTGATGATTGCTCTTGGTATTCTATATCTATGCAGAATGAGAGATTTAATATGTTTCACCACGGTTTTAGCATCATCAGCTCTAGTAGCTACAACTTCTACCCATCTGGACACATAGTCAACAAGTACAAGAATGTAAGTGTACCCAAAAGAAGGGAGGAAGGGTCCCATGAAATTAACACCCCGTACATCAAAAATTTCACAAATATAAATGTTATATAAAGGCATTTGATTACTTCTGGATAAATTTCCAGCCTTTTGGCATGCCTCACATCTTTTACAAAAATCATGAGCATCACGAGAAATAGTAGGCCAATAAAATCCACACTCAAGAACTTTATTTGATGTTCTTTTGGGTCCAAAATGTCCCCCACTTTTTGAAGAATGACAGAAGGTTAAAATGGAATGAATTTCACTATCATCAACACAACGCCTTATTATCTGATTGCCACAAAATTTCCATAGGTATGGCTCATCCCAAGCATAGTATTTAGATTGAGCTCTTATCTTTTCTTTTTCAGCTCTAGACAAGTCAATGGAAAAAGTTGTGGTGACTATGTAATTCACAATATCAGCATACCACGGTAACCTACTACTGACAGCATATAAAGTCTCATTAGGAAAACAATCACTAAAAGGACTACCACTTTCCCCCGTTTTCAGTCTACTAAGATGGTCAGCAACTAAGTTCTTAGCTACAGATTTATCTTTAATTTTCAATTGAAATTCTTGCAATAGTAATATCCATCTAATCAATCTGGGCTTTGAATCTTTCTTTTCTAGCAGATGTTTAAGAGCATAATGATCAGAGTAAACACTAAATTTCACACCCAACAAGTAAGGACGGAACTTTTCAATCGCAAAAATAACAACATACATCTCCTTTTCTGCAGTGGTGTAGTTACACTGTGTAGAGTCAAGAGTTCTAGAAGCATAGTAAATCACATGAGGTACTTTCCCAACTCTTTGACGAAAAACTGCCCCCACTGTCTTATCACTAGCATCACACATTAACTCAAAAGGTAAGGCCTAGTTTGGGGGTTGCACAATAGGTGAAGTAGTCAATTTCAACTTCAATGCATCAAAAGCCCTCATATAATCATCATTAAAATCAAATGAAGCATCTGAGAAAAATCTTCGATAAACCTCCTATAGAACCCTACATGCCCTAAGAATGATGTCACATCCTTGACACACCTGGGCTGAGGTAAAGACTAAATGATGTCAACTGTTACTTTATCTACCTCTAATCCACTCGATGACACTACATGTCCAAGTACTACCCCATGCTCCACCATGAAATAACACTTTTTAAAATTAAGCACTAAATTAATATCAATGCAACGCCTTAGCACTAATGTGAGATGATGCAAGCACTCATCAAATGAATCACCATGCACAGTAAAATCATCCATGAAAACTTCCATAATCTTGGTAATAAAATCAGAAAAAATACTCATCCTACATCTCTGAAAAGTAGCAGGTGCATTACATAGAACAAAAGGCATACGTCTAAAAGCATAAGTGCCAAAAGGACAGGTAAAGGTGGTCTTTTCCTGATCCTTAGGAGCTATAGGGACTTAAATGTAGCTTGAGTACCCTTCTAGAAATTAGTTGTGTGACCTACCAGCCAATCTTTCTAACATTTGATCTATAAAAAGCAAGGAAAAATGATCTTTCTTAGTGGCTTTGTTCAGTTTTCTATAGTTAATGCATACTCTCCAACCACTTTGAACTCTAGTAGGTACTAGTTCACCTTCCTGCACTGCAGTTATCCCTCCCTTTTAGGAACTATATGTATAGGACTAACCCACTCAGAATTCGCTATGGGATATATCACTCCAGTATCTAACCACTTGAGAATTTCTTTCTGGACTACCTCCATCATAGGTGAATTAAGTCTCCTCTGAGGATCCCTCTTAGGCTTACCATCTTTCTCTAATGTGATCTTATGTGAGCATAAAGTAGGGCTAAGTCCCTTGAGGTCTGCTAACGTCCACCCTATTGCTTTGCTATGTTTTCTAAGCACCTTAACAAGCTTTTTCTCTTGGCCAAGGGTAAGTGCACTAGAGATGATAATAGGCAAAGCCTCAGTATCCCCCAAATAAGCATACTTCATATTATCAGGTAAAGGTTTCAATTCCAGTTTAGGGAGTGAAATGCTAGAGGGAAGTAATTTAGCATGATTTTCGGGCAATTCAAGCTTGTTAGGTCTATTATGTACTTACAAGTGGAATAAAGACCCTATCACATCAACTAGATTATCATTAACCTGGTAGGGCACTCTTTGAAACTTAGCATGATCAAGACTCTTAGTAAGCATAGTAAACAATTCATCTTCATATGACAAGTCGTAAATATCTTGGGACAACTCATCAATAACATCCACGTAATTCACATCAACAAGAAATTTGATAGCATCAAAAATATTAAATTTAATCAATTCACCATCAAATTCCATGGTCAATGCTCCTTCATGCACATCAATTTTAGTCCTAGCTGTTTTTAAAAATGGCCTACCAAGCAAGATAGGAATATCATGACATGCATCACCTATGATCATCATATAAAAATCAGCAGAAAACACAAGCTCATTAACTTGGACTAAGACATCCTCTAAAACTCTATCTGGGTAAGTACTGCTCCTATCAACTAACTGAATCACTATACTAGTTTACCTTAATTCTCCTAAGTTTAGTTTGTCATAAACAGACCAAGGCATAAGATGAATGGAAGAACCCAAGTCAAGTATAGCTTTATTAAAGTAAATGTTTCCTATTTTACAAGGAATAGAAAACATACCTGTGTCTTTGCACTTAGGAGGAAGTTTCCTTTGGAAAACTGCAGACAGATTTTCCCCCACACTTACCTTTTCATTATCTACTAACTTTCTTTTAGTAGTACACAATTCTTTCAAGAACTTAGTATAACGAGGCACCTGTTTAATGGCATCAAGAAGGGGTATGTTGATCTCTACCTTCCTAAATGTCTCTAAGGTCTCTTGGTTAGCCTCATTCACCTTAGAAGTAGGGCTCCAAAACCTACTAGGAAAGGGTGGTGTTGGCTTCAAAGATTCTCTTTTCTTCTCACCTATTTCCTTAGTAGTTAGAGTAGAATCTTTATCTTACTCCCGTTCAGCTTCTTTGACCTCTAACTCAGGCTCTACTTCTTTACTCTTCCTAGGTTCTTTTAGCTCTTTCCCACTCCTAAGTGTCATGGCACTAACAGTCTCCTTGTGGTTAGGGTAAGGTTGAGATGGTAACGTATTTTGCATTTGAGCCTGCAAGTTGCTAACTATAGTATCAGTTACAGTCTGTCTCTCTTGAACCTACTTAAGAGTTGTCTCCACATTTTGGAACCTATTATCCATCTTCTTAGGGACTTGTTCTAGTAGGAAGTTGGTCCTATCCTAATTAGAAAATTGACGAGATGTTTGGTCAAAACCAAGTGGGTTGGTTTTAGGGCCATACCTTAGGTTATGGTGGTCTCTCCATCCTTCATTATAGGTGTTAGAGTATGGGTGATGCCTCCTTTGACCTTGGTTAGAATAGATAGCATTAATATTCCCCTCTTAAAGTGTAGGACATGCATCAGTAGGATGCCCCTCTAGACAACAAATTCCACATATGACTTCTTTTTGTATTCCCCTAGTAACTATCTTATTTAACATAGCAGTTATATGAGATAACTGACTCTCTACAAATAAGCTAGAGCCAATCTCATTAACCTTTTTAATTTCTGACTCCCTAGCACCAAACTGCTGAGTATTTTGGGCCATTAAATTGAATAAATCTCTCGCCTCTGCCGAAGTCTTATTAACTAGAGCCCCCCCACTAGCAGCATCAACCATATTACTATCCATAGGAAGAAACTTTTCATAAAAGTATTTAATCAACAGCTGTTCAGTTATTTGATGTTGGGGACAACTAGCACACAGTTTATTAAATCTTTCCCAATACTCACAAAATTTTTCCCCATTCATTTGTTTGATACCACATATTTCCTTCCTAATTGATCTAATTCGGGATGCTGAAAAAAATTTCTCTAAAAATGATTTATGCAATGCAGTCCATGTAGAGAATGATCCAGCAGGCATGTAATATAACCAATCTTTAGTATTACCAAGCAAAGAAAAAGGAAAGGCTCTCAACCTAATTTGGTCTTCAGGAATTCCCTTAGGCACCATAGCAGAGCATGTGATAAGGAATTTACTAATATGACGGTAAGAGTCCTCACCAGCTAATCCATAAAACTTGGGTAGCAGATTGATGAATCCGGAGTTCAGTTTTAGAGGTTTATCTAATGTGGCATAAGTAATGGACAAAGGTTGGGCTTCTAGATTAGGGGCAATAAGTTCCCAAAGAGTAGGTATTCTTACCTCTTTAATTTTAAGACTTACTGGTTCAGGGTCACCTTCTTTGTTTTTAGCTTCCAATGTTTACTCCTTGTCCTTTCCAGTCTTATTACCACTCTTGAATTTCATAAATTAAAGGCAACTACAAAATTAAAATAATAAAAGTAAGAACAAAGTAATAAAAATAGTAAGAAAAAATAGACAAAACTAACAATATTTAATTTCTTTCCCCAGCAACGGCGCCAAAATTTGCAGAGCATGTCGTAGAGCCTCAAATTAAACCACTACTTTAATTTATAAATAATATTTATGGCATAGGAACATAGGGATCAATCCCATGAGGAAAGATTATGATAATAAGCTAGTTTAACTCTAAATGATTATACTACTCCAATTTATTGTAACTTCCCCTTATAGTACTAAAATAAATCAAAATTAATAAGTAAAAATCTAGAAAAATACTTAATATTGTACCTAAATATTCTAAATTTAATTCCAAAAATAAAACAGTAAATAGCTATTCTAAATAATCTGAAAGATAAAAACAGAAATAATAACACAATATTAGACTGAAAATTAAAATTAAAAAACAAGTAGAAAATTAATATTAAAAATTATAGAAGGTAATCCAAATTCATATTCTATCATTTTATAACTTTATAACTCCAAAATTATATGTAATTAAATTCATAAAAATTAAAACAAAAAATTAACTACAGAAAATTAAAATAGAAAATAAAATCTAAAATTAGAGAAGGAATTAACTGCACTAATATAAATATGAAAATAAATAACACAATTGCCCAAATTTCAGGATATAATTTTCTAGACTTAATAAAACCCTAAAAACATAAAATAAAAATTAAAAACATAATTTTTAGATTTATTAAAATAAAAATCTGTACATATCCAATTCATGAAATAATTCTGAAAAATTATCAAATAATTTTCAAAAATTTCGAAATTAAATAGAGGAAAAATATGATACTATATAAACTCTAAAACAGACTAAAACATGAAAAAACACAAGAGGAACTATTTTTAACCTTATTTCTGACAAACCGGTAAATAAATGACAAAACAGAATAGAAATTAAATCTGAAACTTATAAGCACACTAAAAATCAAAATCTAACTGATCTAATATTACCAAAACACTCCTAAAAGACTACCCCTTTGGGGGGGTAAATGAAATTTATATTAAAGCTTATAAATTAAAGAATAAAAATTGACAAACTAGAGAAATTAACTAAAAAGCAAGAAATAATTATCAATGATATCAAATTTATGAAAAATACTTGGCATAATATATGTCCACCATGCAAATTAATATTTATCATTAACACACAAATTAATCCTCCCATAAGCTGGACTGTAGAAAAGGTTCACCAGTGGTTTTTCCCCGTTTTTCCGTAGTTATTACTTTCATTAGGACCAGCCTCAAGTTAAACCCCACTAATATTGATAACCCTAGTACAGTACTAGAATTTAACAAAATTAGAGCATTACAAATTAGAAAAACCTCATCTAGCACCTTGTAACCAATTTACCAGTAAATCAATTTGGCAAGGATCAATGGCTATTTCCTAATTAAAAGAGATAGTTGTGAGCAATCCATTATCAACTTAGGTGATGCTATTGTTTAAAAGACTAAAGCTTTTATGTACTAAAGACCTTTAACCTATCAAACAATATTATATTGGACCAACTAACATGCATCCTGTCAATCCGAAATAAATTTCGTGAACAAATAAGCACAAATTACCATCGAATCATGGGATAATCAATTAGAAATTAAAACTCGGCATTTGTTTCAAAACATATAAATTAGCATGGATTTAATAGATTATGCCAAGTAAAATTACTCTATCATATTAATAATCATAACACATGAATTATCATCACAAAACATTATTGTCATCAGAACTAATTCTTTCAATAACAACTATTATACAAAAAAAATAAATTAAATACACCTTTCAATCTGACCAAGCCTAACAAGAGATTGATGATGGTCTTGATGGAGAGAATCACAGGTGCAACATCAATCTTAGGTAGATGATGACCTCGTGATGATGGATGCGTGACCGTGGGATGGGTTTGGCAGAGCAGAAATGCCCCAAGGTTGAGGAAGGAAGGTTATTATGATATGATGATGGTTGATGAAGAAAGGTTATGTCCTCCATCAAGCTCCTTGTATCTGTTTATAAAGTGAAGAGGATGTCAATTTCATATATTTCCTTCCGCAAAATTAGGAAGCCAGATAATATTAAGATTGCTAATGACTCCTTGTCCTCCAAGGCTTCCTCTTCTTCCTTCTCCAATTAGGACTTTTAATCTCCGAAATAATCTGATTCTGATTTTACTTGGAATTTTTGTCCTACAAAATCTTTCCTTTAGCACACCTTTACTCTTTTATTATATTGGAGATATTACCTAAAATCAACAAAACAAATTAAATTAGAGTAAGTAGTTATACAATATAAACTAAATTAACTATTAAAAACACGTAAAATATACGACTTTACAGCTAGCCTGGCCTATGTCCTAGCAGGGCACATAGCCGCTCAAATGCATGCGCTAGTTTTTCGGGGAAGGCTAATGACCTTCAATCAACAGTCAGATTAAATCTCACCTAACTCAGCCTTTACAGTTACTGTTACCCTTATCTTGTCAAAGGTGTTCATTCAGTCTCAACCCATTTCCCCAAGGTCATCACCGTAGAATTTAAGTCTTGAATTTCCAACACAACATTACCAAGTCGCAACTCCTTAACACATCACATCATGCAAATTTTGCTATGCAGCCACATTCAATTAACTCATGCTGTTATTTCATTCAATTAATAAACAGGGCAATTCTTACCATGTTCAGAGCATGCACGATTTCAAACAACTCGGAGAAGGGTTAGGCATGATTGTTACCTAGATATTGTACAAAGTTACAGGCTTGGTTACTATTTCGAATTTAGTGCTCCGCACCTGGGCCAACACATAGTCCACACTCAGTCCAACCTCAAATAAACTACACCACTGGCCTTTGCCTTACATCCAAAATTATTATTTTTTTCTAAAATTTTACTCCTACTCTTAGGGCCCCAAGTCTGAAGCCCAACCAGTGTCCAGATTGGGCCAGAATCTAGGTCCCATTTCAGAACTCACAACTTCTGCCCTCGAAGCCCAAATTCCAGTTTTCAGCCCAATATAGAAATTTTATCCGTTCTCCACACTTGTCATGTTCAAGGTTTTTCCCGGTTCTCATGCGAACTAGCCGTTTTCTTATTTCTTTTAGCGGTGTCACTTAGGGTCATGGTCTGGAAAGTCCGTGGTAATTTGACCATAACTTCGGCCACACTATTCCAATTCGCTCGATTCAAAAACAAGGTTATGCGGTACATCCCAACACATCCAGCCTAAAAGTTTCACAATTGTTGGAAAACAGACCCGCCCTAGGAACATTTCTAAAGTTAACGTCAATGCAACCCTCTCTCCAGACCAGTGGGTTCTGCCCCAATTCCCTAACTCGAATTTCCAACCATATAACTTTAACACCCGACATCCAAAATTCGACTTCTTGCCCATTCCGGGAAGGTGTGCTTGTCTACTACAACTTTGGTGTTTGGTGATCTTGTTGTTTCCCACTGTAACTAGGCTAAAAATCCTAAAACATACCAACTATCCCTAACTATCCTAGTTTCGACAGTCTCTGATAAATGGAGCATAACTCCCTTCACACAAGTTGAAATCCCTTGATTCAAAAGGTGTAATATAGAGGATGCCTTGGCCCATCTACCCTCCAATTTCACGAATTTTAGATTAGTAGATTAGCAGGAATAAATTTGTAAAGTTATATAGTTTTCTGCCCTTAACCAGTGGCACGTTCTTATCAATTTCAAACCCAAGATCCGATCTTTTCGCCTCAACATCTACGTTGTTAATTCTGGTGACAATCCAACGTAAAATCTAATGACCCTTCCCCCAACCCAGGTCATCTAAGTTAAGGAAGCTTTTGAATTTCATAAACTAACGTGAAACACCATGAAGTACTCACCTTGATATAAATTCGGGAGAGAAGCGATTTGAACGTCGAACTCTTTGTACTTAAAATCTGAAAAAAAAAATATAAAAACGAATTTCAATGCTTCATACTTAAAATCCACACAAACCATGTAATTTTGAAAGAACTACAACTTTTTGGAGTGTTCATACATGGGGTCCATGGGGGCGTACCTCACTTACCACCAAGAGGGAGGAAGGAGGCAAGGGTGTCTTTAGTGGCGGCCAGCGGCAGCAGCAGCAGTAGTGGTCTAGTGGTGGTCTAGCAGGGGGTGCGTGGCTGGGGGCAAGAAGAGAGAGAGAGAGAGATTGAGAGAGAGAAAGGACGAGAGGAAGAGAGAGAAAGAAAGAGATGGCATCGGGGAGGGGGGAGCACAGTTAGGGTTTTAGGGGGGGAAGAGCAACCGGCTAGTGGGGCAAAAACAAAAAAAAAAGGAAAGAGAAAAAGGAAAAGGGAAAGGAAAGAAAATGAAAGAAAAGGAAAGAAAATAAAACATATTCTAGGGTTTGATTTGGGTGAATTTAGGAGGGAAAAATTGAATTTCAAAGTAATGTAAGTAGAAGGGAGAATTAAATGGGAGAAATAAAAATTTGAGTTATGAAGCAAAATAAGTAGATAATTAAATCAAGGAAAAGAACAAAAATAGCCCGGATGAAAGATAATTAAATTTTTGTCATGTAAAAATTTTAAAAGAAGCACAACCCATGGCGAAAGAGAGTTAGAACGACTTGAATTACGAAGGTTGGTCCACGTCACGCGAGCTCCCAATTTAATTTTCCGGGGTTTTACATACTACTCCACTTAAGGAAGTTTTGTCCTAGAAACCTCACTAAGCTGCGACAAACTACCATTACGAAAATGAATTTTCGTGTTTTTACATACTACCCCACTTAGAAGGTTTCGTCCTCGAAACTTATACGCACCTGGTTGTAGGAACAAGTGAGGATATTTGTCTCGTATCTCCTACTCCGACTCCCAAGTGGATTCAAACATCTCATAATTGGCCTAAAGGACCTTCACGAGGGGTACCATCTTGCTACGAAGGTGCTTTTCCTGTCGATCCTGAATCTGTACAGGCTATTCCTCGTACGATAGGTCTTCCTCGAGCTGTATAGGATCAGGCTTGATTATGTGTGAGAGAACTAGAATGTACTTCCGTGACTGCGACACGGAAAACACATTATGTACTCTTGGACGTTCGGGCGGTAGCTCCAGTCGATATGCCACTTCCCCAACTCTCTGTATGACTGGGTACGGCACGATTTACTTTGGGCTAAGCTTTCCCGCCATCCCGAATCTCGCGATTCCCTTGGTTGGGGAAACTCGGAGAAATATTTGATCTCCTACTTGGAACTCAATGGGCCAATGCCTCCGGTCGGCATAGCTCTTCTATCAGCTTTAGGCGGCTCTCATTCATTCCTGGATCACCCTTATTTTATCCATGGTGGCTTGGATTAACTTCGGTCCAATGGTCAAAGCTTCATCGATCTTCTACCAACAGAGCGGAGTTCTGCATTGCCTCCTATATAGTGCCTTGTACGGGGCTATGCCAATACTTGCGTGATAACTATTATTGTAGGAGAACTCGATTAGTGTCAGTTGTTCGTCCCACGCATTCTTAAAATACAACGCGCACGCCCTTAGCATATCTTCTAATGTTTAAATAGCACGTTCTATCTGCCCGTATGTAGCAGGGTGATAGGCAGTACTAAAATGTAATAGCATCCCAAATACTTCTTGTAGCTTCTGCTAGAATCTCGACTGGAATCTGGTGTCCCGATTTGACACAATAGAACTGGGTACCCCATGCAACCGTACTATCTCCTTGAGATATGCTCGAGCTAACTGATCCAGGCTCTAGGTATTCCTCATGGCTATAAAATGTGCTGTTTTCATGAGTCTATCCACTATGACCCAAATTGCATTGTTCCTTCATTGAGTTAATGGCAAGCCCGCTACAAAATCCATGGACACCGAGTTCTATTTCCACTCAGGGACATCCAAGGGTTGTTGAAGTCCTACTGGTCACTGGTGTTCAATTTTTACTCGTTGACATGTTAGACACTTTGCCATATACTCTACCACTTCCTGTTTCATATTACTCCACCAAACTGTTCGCTTCAGGTCCTTATATAGTTTATTTCCCCCAGGGTGCACTGAGTGTTGAGTACTGTGACCCTCATCTAGGATTTTCTTCTTAAGTGCTTCAACTGCTAGGACACACACCTAGTTATGGAAACGGATGGTACCATCTTCATGGATTACAAACCCAGGTGCCTTCATCACTAATATTTCCTCCCTGATCCGTTCGAGTTAAGGGTCCGTAGCCTGGGCTACTCGATTTTCCTCTATGAGGGTCTGCTGTGCTTCCAAGGCACAAAGCATACGTTTGGCCATCGGGGTAATTACGTTAAGTTCTAACTTCTGAAATTCCTCACACAACTCTTTCGTAACTGCTAGTAAGCAGCTTAGTGCTGGGTACGGTCGACGACTCAATGCATCCACCACTACATTTGCCTTTCCCGGATGATGATGGAAATGGACATCGTAGTCCTTCAGGAATCCCAACCACCTTGTTTGTCTTAGATTTAGATCCTTTTATGAAGAGAGGTATTTTAAACTCTGGTGATCGATGAAAACCTCACAATGCACCTCGTACAGGTAATGCCTCCAGATCTTAAGCGCAGACATAACAGCTGCTAACTCCAGGTCATGAGTTGGGTAGTTTCGCTCATGAGTCTTTAATTGTCACGAGGCGTAAGCTATAATACGGCCATCTTGCATTAGTACACATCCCAATCCACTCCTCGAGGCATCACTATACACCACAAAATCCTTGTCGTTGGTAGGTAAGGCTAGTATCAGCGCACTCATCAGTCTCTTCTTACACTCCTGGAATGCTTCCTCACACTGTTCCGTCCATTCATACCTAGTGACCTTCCTGGTCAAGTTGGTAAGTGGGGTGGCAATCTTCGAGAAATTTTGGACAAACCTGCGATAGTACCCTATCAAACCCAAAAAAACTCCTTACTTCCGTCAGGTTCTTAGGTTTGGGCCAGTTTGTCATGGCCTCTATCCTCTAGGGGTCCACCGACACTCCCTCGTTTGACACTACATGTCCCAAAAATACCACCTTCTTCAACCAAAAATCACACTTTGATAATTTGGCATACAACTCATTTCCCCTCAAGACTTCCAGGGCTGTCTGTAGGTGATGGGCATGCTCCTTTAGGGTCTTCCAGTAAATTAGGATGTCGTCTATGAAGACCACCACGAATTGATCCAAAAAGGGTTTGAAGACCCTCTTCATGAGATCTATGAATGCTGTCGGGCATTGGTGAGGCCAAATGCATCACCACAAGTTCATAGTGTTTGTACTGGGTATAGAAGGCAGTCTTGGGTATATTCTCATCAATGATTCAGAGTTGATGGTACCTCGAATGAAGGTCTACTTTGGAAAAGTCCCCGTGCCTTGTAACTGATCAAAAAGGTCATCTATAATGGGCATAGGGTAACGGTTCTTGACCGTTATCTTGTTCAGCTCTCGGTAGTCTATACACAACCTTAGGGTCCCATCCTTCTTCTTTACAAACAACACTGGGGGTTCACATGGGGATGTACTAGGCCGGATATACCCCTTCTCCAAGAGTTCCTCCAACTATGTCTTCAGTTCTTTATGTTCTGCTAGTGCCATCTGATACGGTGCCCTGGCGATAGGTGTGGCTTCAGGGGTTAAGTCGATACAGAACTCCACCTCTCTAAAGGGTGGTATACCAAGGATCTCACCTGGGAACACATCTGGAAACTCCCTCACTACTGGAATGTCCTCAAGGGAAGGTTATGCACTCGTGATTTTTACCATGTTACACAGGAATCCCTCGCATCCCGTACCTAACAACTTGTAGGCTTTCATTACAGAAATCAATTTCACTCCTGTTCTCGGTCTCTAGTCCTTATGCACGACCTTCTCCCCGTTGGGTCCCTTTAGGGTGATTTTTCATGTTGGAAAGTCTATTTGAGCCTGATGTTTAGCTAACCAGTTCATTCCCAAGATAACCTCCAAGTGTTTTAGCTCAAATCCATATAAGTCTGCCAGGAATTCGTACTCATACATTCTAAGAGGGTAGTCCTCGTATAGCTCCTCACACGTCATGGTCTTTCCATTAGGATGAATCATAGACAGCAATGAAGATTTACAGGTGGGAACTAGTCCTAATGACTAAACCAATTTAATAGAAATAAAGGAGTGAGTGGCACCTGAATCAAACAAAACATCTACTGGCTGGGTTAGGATAGAGAAAGTACCCATCACAACATTAGGAGCATCCTCTGCTTCCTCCTTACGCATCACATAGACTCTACCGCCATAGTTCCCGGGCAGTTGGTGGGGAGGTCGGGGCCTGAGGTTGTTGAGGTGCCCGGTTCTACTGGGTGGGTTTGGCCGCCTGCCCACCCCTATTCTGATATGGTTACTGGGGTCGCTGTCCTTATCCCTAACCTTATCCTTGTCCTTGATCGGTAGGAGGTGGTGGGAGCGGGCAGTCCCAAACCTGGCGTTGAGGGCTTCTGCAGCGAAAACACCTCTTGACCGATCAACATTCCCTAGCATAGTGCCCCAACTTTCCACAGGCATTGCAGGTTACCTTAGGTCGTGCATTGGGGTGCTAGCCTCCACGAGTATTATTATTCGAGTACTGATTCATGACAGGGCGACAGTATTGCTCCTGCGGTTGAAAGTTGCCTTAACTATCCCCCTTTCTCTTAGTTCCCCATTGCGCGTTGAAATAGTCACTCCCCTCCTTCATCGCCCTTTTTATATTGACCACAGTGTCATATAGGTCAATGTAAGAGGTGTACTAACGTACGGACATCCTTTCCTTGATGGCGCGGTTCAGCCCGGCCTTGAACCGGTTCATCTTCAGCCTTTCGTTAGCTATGAAGGCTAGGTAAATCGCGAGAACTCCATAAATTTCAAGGCATACTCAAGTACACTCATGCTGCCTTGCTGTAGTTGCATGAATTCACCTTCCTTGGCCTTCTAGAGGGAGATAGGGTAAAAATGATCCTTAATCATCTCCTTGAACTTATTCCAACGAAACCTAGGCTCGTATTATCTCTCATTCACTGTGGCCCACCATAGGTCGGTCTTATCCTTCAGGTAGAATACAGCAAAACCCACTTTCTACTCCTCGGGGCATTGAAGTGGATTGAACAGTTTCTCCATGCCCCTACTCCAGTCCTCAAAAGTCTTGGGGTCGGGGGTGCCATCATGAATGGATGGGTGGTTGCTCGCGAATCTCTTGAACATGTAAGAATTATCTTCCTCAACCCTCTTCTTCCGGGCCTCTTTTAGTTTTTGCAGTTGCGCGTTCTTAAGCCGTAACTGCTCCCATTGCTTCTACAGTAGCTCTAGTGGTAGCAGGTTGGTGAGGTCCGCTCCAGTAGGCGGATTGGTCTCATTACCTGACTGCGAGACCCGTTCTCATTATGAGGGCATAGGCCCTCCAGCCGCTCCTTGAAGCTCGATATGGGAATGTTCGAGTTCGCAGGAACCCTCATAAAAGGGTGGGGTCCAATTTGGATTCATCATTGTTATTAACCGCCATCCTATTCTGGAAATAAGTTGGGTTTAGTTCCTCTCCTAATAGTTCATTTCCTATGTACTACTAGAGTTCAATAACACAGTACATGCTAGTGCATCATGCAATATTTGACAGGCTTTTAATCACATCACATTGCCACACTTACGTGGTCCATCCACTAAATCACATGCTCATGCATTACACATCAGAGAGGCATAATGTTCACGTGATCCACATACGTCACTGATAAAGAACGCTGTATTCAAATAACTCAGACATTTTATTGCATAGAATTTCAAAATAACAAGTGGTTTGTACTATTATTTTTTATTACATCACAGTTGAATTTTTATTTGCCCACAGTGGCTTCACAACACAATTGGAAAGGTAACTAACAATATTGCCTTAGAGAAAAAGAGAAAGAAAAGCAATCTTTCTAAATGCTATGAGCTTCTACTAATCAGGGGCGTCCAGTGGACAGGTACCCCTACACATCGGACCACATCTGCCCCGCTTCCAGTAGGTCATCCCGGTCTCAGACTCGCCCCTCTTCTCCATAGAATCTGTCTCTTCACCCAAGCTTTTCGGTCCTTTGGTTTGGTCATCCTGCACAATGAACTCCCTCCTTCCTTCTGCCTGATCCCCCTCAGGGTTCTCTTTCTTGATATGCTCTGTCTCATAAGCACTAGGGCCTCCCTTGAGGTCTTCACTTCCCATCAGCTGTCCCTCATTCATCTCAGAATCATCCTCAGGATCCTCCTCCTCCATTGATTCCCCCTCGCTCAGGTCCTCCTCAGGGTCCTTCTATTATATCGGTTCCTCCTCGTTAGGGTCCTCCTCAGGGTCCTTCTCAGGACCCCCTTCCTCCACAGGTTCCCTCTCACTAGGGTCTTCCTTAAGGTCCGCCTCCTGTATTGGACCCACCTCAGTAGGGCCATCTCCCTCTTCCTTAGAGCCTCCCTCCGCATCAGTGAGCTCGTCTCCCGGGGGTGGAGCATCCTCCTCACTAGTGGTGGGTATATGCTCTACGTCATGGGGTCCCTCCAATCTCAAGCAGTTTATTAGGTCGACTACACTCATCCCCAGAGGCTCCCAGTCACATCAACTGCACCTCCCCACGGGCGATTATCACGAGCCTGGGGGTACAGCCTGTCAACTCGGTAGCACCACTCAGGGTCTCTCTTCAAGGTCAACAGCAGAAAGATCACCCAGTTGTCCTCAATCCTCAAATAGCTATGGTGTACATCCCCCATATATCTGGCTGACACCCACCTCACATGTCGAATGTGGTCCCACACTCCCTGGCCCGGTCTCTTAGCTAATTGCTCATGTAAACAAGGACCTCCTATGCAACCACAGTACGGGGTACCCTCCATTCCTATACAAAGTAAATTCACATAAGATATGCATCCAAACTATAATCATGGATTCATTCAACATTAGATGCAGATACAGATAGCCGCTGCCCCGTACTACACTCACTCTCCGAGCGGTCCTTAGGTCTACTAGTTTTAGTATTTAATCCTTACTGTCTTTTAGGCGAGCCTTCAGGTTAGTCAACCTAGGCTTTGTAACACCTTGGGTTTCTAATTTCATTTCTTTATTACTAATCCTTATCCCATATGGCAGCGGAACCTGAATTGAGGTGTTACTGCCATATTTCCTTCTTGAAAATACCAGGCTGGATATCGAGACAATTAATACATTATTCCTGAAAACACTTCAACTTTAACAAAGGGGTCAAACTTTAATGTCACAACTAATTCAAAACATCTGCTAACATTGTCTTTGCTCTAAGAAAACTATTAAGCTTGCATCGCCTTCAACTAAAGCATCAGGGCCTCGCTCTACTTTCGATCCCCCAGTCCCATGTATAAATAAATCACCTGAAAAACAAAACATTTTATAAAAGTGAGATAAACTCAGTAAACAATCACCCCTAACAGTCAACTACGCACACAAATTCATTTTGAAAATATTTTAAGGGATACGGGAAAACAGCAAGACTCCCAGGACACACTTCTCATTAACATAAGCTCCCATGGTTACCAGATCTCAGTGATGTACATTCGTAATCTATAATTCAAATCACGACAGTCAGATTTAGGGTGAGCGGCTCCACTGGGTCTCATGGCCTGTGCTTGGGTTCAGCGCAGCCGCTTAACTCGATCCTAGCCTATCTCTTACTATGGCGGTTACTGCTTAATGCTTTCGTGGCCCACCATCACCAGGGATGGTTACCACTAACCTAGCCCACGTCTCAATAGGGCACATGGCCGCTCACATGCATGCACTAGTTTCCCGGGAAAGGCTAATGGCCTTCAGTCAACAGTCAAATTAAATCTCACCCAGCTCAGCCTTTACAGTTACTGTTATCCTTCTCTTAGCAAAGGTCAATTTAACATGAAAGGTTCATTCAGCCTCAACCCATTTCTCCAAGGTCATCACCACAGAATTTAAGTCTTGAATTTCCAACACAACATTACTATGTTGCAACTCCTTAACACATCACATCATGCAGATTTTGCTATGCGGCCACATTTAATTAACTCATCTTAATAAATAGGGCAATTCTTACCATGTTTAGAGCACGCATGATTTCAAACAACTCGGGGAAGGGTTAGGGCATGATTGTTACCTGGATACCGTACAAAGTTACGGGCTCGGTTACTATTTCAAATTCATTGCTCTACACCTGGCCATCACATAGCCCACACTCAGTCCAACCTCAAATAAACTACACCTTTGGCCTTTGCCTTACATCTAAAATTATTATTATTATTTTTTTAAAAATTTTACTCCTACTTTTAGGGCCCCCAGTCCGAAGCCCAACAAGGGTCCAGATTCGGGCAGAATCTAGGTCCCCTTCTAGAACTCATAACTTCTGCTCTCGAAGCCCAAATTCTAATTTCTAGCCTAATATAGAAAGTTTAGTGTTCTCCATGCTTGTCATGTTCAGGATTTCACCTGATTCTCTTGTAAACTAGGCTGTTTTCTTATTTCTTTTAGCGGGGTCACGAACTGACTTGGTCTAGGCAGTCCGTGGTAATTTGACCATAACTTCGGCCACGCTACCCCAATTTGCTCATTCAAAAATGAGGTTATGTAGTACCTCCCGACACATCCACCCTAAAGGTTTCACAATTTTTAGCAAACTGGCCCGCCCTGAGAAAATTTCTAAATTTAACGTCAATGCAGCCCTCTCTCCAGACTAGTAGGTTCTGCCCCAATTCCCTAACTCGACTTTCCAACCGCATAACTCTAACACCTGACATCCAAAATTTAACTTCTTGCCCATTCCAGAAATATGTGCTTGTCTACTATAACTTTGGTGTTTGGTGATCTTGTTATTTCCCATTGTAGCTAGGTTAAAAATCCTAAAACATGCCAATTGTCCCTGACTGTCCCAGTTTTGACAGTCTGTGGCAAACAGACTATAACTCACTCCACACAAGTGAAAATCCCTTGATTCAAATGGTGTAGTGCAGAGGACGCCTTGGCTCATCTACCCTCTAATTTGTACAATCTTTCGGCCAGTAGATCAGCAAGAATAAATTTTTAAAGTTGCGTAAATTTTCCACCCTTAACCAGTGGCATGTTCTTATCAATTTCACCTAAGATTGGATCTTTTCACCTCAATATCCATGTTGTTAATTCTCATGACAACCCAACGTAAAATCTATTGGCCCTTCCCCTAACCTAAGCCATCTAAGTCAAGGAAGCTTTTGAATTTCATAAACAAACGCAAAACACCATGAAGTACTCAGCTTGATGTAAATTCGGGAGAGAAGTGATTTGAACGTCGCACTCTTCACGCTTAAAATATGAAAAAGAAACATAAAAAAGAATTTCAATGCTTCATACTTAAAATCCATATAAACTGTGCAACTTTGAAAGAACTACAAAATTTTGGAGTGTTCATGCATGAGGTGCATGGGGGTGCACCCCACTTACCACCAAGAGGGAGGGACGAGGCAAGGGTGGCTTTCGTTGTGGCCGGCGGCAGCAACGGTGGTCTGGTGGTGGTTCAGCAAGGGTGCTTGGCTGGGGGCAAGAAGAGAGAGAGAGAGATTGAGAGAGAGAGAAAGGACAAGATGAAGAAAGAGAGAAAGAAAGAGATGGTGTGGGGGAGGGGGGAGCACGGTTAAGGTTTTGGGGGGGGGGAAGAGCAACTGGGTAGTGGGGGGGGGGGAAGAGAAAAAAAAGGAAAAAGGAAAAGGAAAAAGGAAAGGAAAGAAAATAAAAGAAAAGGAAGGAAAATAAGACACATTCTAGGTTTTGATTTGGGTGAATATGGGAGGGAAAAAATGAATTTCAAAGTAATGTAGGTAAGAGGGAGAATTAAATGGGAGAAATAAATAGTTGAGTTATGAAGCAAAATACGCAGATAATTAAATCGAGGAAAAGAACAAAAATAGCCTGTATGAAAGATAATTAAATTTTTATCGTGTAAAAATTTTAAAAGAAACACAACCCATGGCGAAAGAAATTTAGAACGACTTGGATTACGAAGGTTGGTCCACGTCACGCGATCTCCCAATTTAATTTTCTAGGGTTTTACACTTACTAATCTAACAGGGGCGACGGCTATTTAAATGGCATGTGGGTTTTGAAAATAAGCCGCCCAAGAAAGTCAACCCTTCCTCTTCCCTCTCCCACGTGTGACGCTCCCCTGACTAATAGCAGTCACTAGCCACCACCGGCCCTTGCTGCCTTACTTCACCGCCGCCCCAAGCTGCTGGTTGAGCTCAACCCCACTGTCTCCTTCTCTTCACACCCCTTGGTTGCATCCATCTCCACCTCTAGTATGCTAGAAGGTAATTAAATCTTTGCCCTTGCATTATATTCAACCTCATATGTCAATGATTATTTATGTGAATGTTGGGATGAATTGTTGTATTTTGATTATGTGATTGTCGAGGGTGAATACAATAAATTCATGTATGGTAAGAATTAACAAGCAATAAGCAATAGTCATACTATAGGTGTGAATGTATGATTGTCAGAAATTTTGGTAGAAGAAATGTGCAAACGAGAACAGTATTCTAGATGATGTTTAATTGTTCAAGCAAAGCCATAGTATGCTCAAGTAATATAGATATAAATGATTATTAATGGTTTTTGTCGGTAAATAAAGGGTTGTGTGACATGGTTGAAAGTGGAAAGAAAACTGAAGTAGTTACAAGAACTATGTAGTAAATTAGGACATAATTTGTGCAATTAGTTTTACAATTGAAGTAATTAGACATTGAGCAACCAGTTTACCCAATAGATATATGTTTTTAATGAGTCAACTATAGTCATGAGAAATTCTAATGGGAATATTTAAGGATACAAGTCTGTTGGCTATGTTCAGGATATTGGAACCAAGTGATGCCTTTTTGAAAAAGGGGCTTGATTGTGTCTCAGCCTCAAAAGAACACCCCATTAGTTAAGGGTGTTGGTTCAGTAAAGTGTGGTAATATATTGTGTGTAATACTTTAGGTTCTAAGCCAAGAAATGTAAGCTATGAGGTCAAGAGGCTAATGAGTCATGAGGAGGGCTAAATGAACCACGGTCCTAAAAGGAATATTGCCAAGCCACACTTCGAAGTCATTCATTGAACAAAGAAGAATTTACGAAAAGAATAAACTACATCCTTTTCGGTACAAAGCCCAAGAGTTTGACCAAAATGATTTAAGACTCACGAGCATTAATTTTCTTAATTAATAAAGAACGCAACTGAACCAATTTCCAAGAAAGACATCTCAAAGGAGGAACCAAAAATAGAGAAGAGTATAAATAAATGTCAAAAGTACGTTACTACTTGTACCCTTCAAAGATGTTTCAAATTTATGTTTACTAATGTTAATAAGTTTTATTTGGCAGCTGGAACCTTAAGGACCAATTTCATTGTTTATCGATCAATGCAATGCTCAACATACAATGTTCAATGTACAATCTTCATTGTTCATGTAACACCCCAAATGCTCATAAACCCACTGATTGCGTTCTCTCCATTAATATCACCAATTAGAAGTAATAACCTAATGATCGAGGCATTACCGCCATCCAAAAGGACAAGGCTTCGCATATAAATAATAAAAATAACAAAGCTGAACATCGCTTACCACCAAAAGGCATTCACACAATCATAACCACCAAAACCATACATAAATAGTTTCTAACTTATCTAAAGGTTTACACCAAAATAAAGTAACTCTTTGTAGAGTGCATAGTTCTAACGTCAAAAGTTTTCACAATACCGTGCTAAAAGCATCTCTTTTCAGCCTTTCTTGGTCACTTATCTTCTTCAGTCAGCCTGCTAGCTTGAGGGCTATTCACTGAGCATTTACCTAAAACAAAACATGAAAACATTTCGAACTGTGAGCCGATGCTCAGTACATGCATTATTGTATTGTTAAATGCTCATAACAAGCTAGTTGGGCCCACGTTGCAATTCATTTTAATTTTAAATAGGGAATGAGATGAATATAAAACTGCATTGTCAATCATTATCTAATAGTTAACCTCTGGTAACTATTATGATCTGAAGATAGGTGTGCACCTGCCAAGTCAATCAGGGGACTTTGCCTGAAGCCGCGCGGGGAACTGGAGGGCAATATCCTATAACTGATAACTGATGGGTCACTAATTACATGACAAATAATTGATTAAGCTAATTCATTGATGTACTTACTAAAACATTATAATTTTGATAAATACGTGCTAATTTCTGAAGATACAGGCAATGAACGTACCTGATACTTTTAATGAAAATCATTGAGCAGGATTATTCACAAAAGGGAAGGAAACGATAGATTAAACCTTAATTCTGTACAAAAATATCATCATAGGAACATATAGTTAGCAAATGTGTTTATTTTCATAGTTGATAGTTTCAGTAGAAAAAAGAATAAAGGTTTAACAGGAGCCAAAATAAATAACTCATAACTTAATCTCCTGACCTCATCTTGAGACCTAATTGCCCAATATAAAAAGTTTAAAAAATCCCGCAAAACTTTCCTTTACAAAAAAAAACATGATTCCCACAATAGGGTTCCTAAAATGGGGCTAGAACACAAGTGTGCTAGTTTGGGTCTAACCTATGTAGTTCTAGAAAAATGGCTATAACATTTTCCACAGAACTCAGATTAAGGCGATTCAAACAACAGTTGAAAGCTAACTCACTAATTTATCTATCCACCAAAAATCATAATTTGTAGCTGGGCTGATCATTGCCACTATATTGGCAAAATATCCCATGTTTTCTATCAATTCATAGCCACACTGCCTTGCTTTCTCCTCTCTTTTCACTCAAATCCCCATCTAAAATCACTCCTTAAAATCATGTAACAAAGCTTTGGTCTTTCCCATCACTATATAAAGCCATAATACGCAATTTCACTCCATAATCATATAGATCAGATTTTCGATTCTTCACTTTCTCAAATCCATTCAATATACATTCATAATCTTATTTATTTGCATAAGTGAGCAAAATGATCCTTTATAAATAAATTGGAGAAATTCCCATAAACCACCCCTTTTCTAAGAATCACATCAAATCATTTTTTCCAAGTCAAAAAACACATCCAGGATTCATTTTGCATCAAAATATAATCAAACAACATGCTCGATGCCAAAATAATTCAAACCATGCATTAATGTTCAAAACCCTATCTTGTAACCAACTTATTTCCTCTTCATCTCATCCGAAATCACCAAAAATACCCTTATAAACATTATTAGAGGTTAAAACCAATAAATCAAATATAGAACAATCAAAGAAAAGCATGCTTCTAACCTTAAGCTTGCATGATCGTGAATAACCCTAAACCCTAGCATGCTCCAAACTTAATCAACAATTAAAAACATTAAAATAACTCTTGTTTCCATCCAAAGAACATGATCAAAGCTCAAATCACAATAAACCAAAATCAAAATGAAAAGATCGAAAGGGATAAGGTTAGGATTGCTCACATTGAGCTTGAGAAAGAGAGAGATGGAGGTGATGTTTGGTGCTTTTGAGGATTGAGGATGGTGGCTAGTGGTACTAGGGTGTTGGGATGGTTAGAGGCAGCCAAGGGCTGGTGGAAGGTTGGCTAGAAACACCAAGAAATGCAGCAGCTCAGCTGGTGCAGTGGCCGTATAGAGAGAGAAAGAGGACAGAAGAAGTGGCTTGGGTTTGATTGAAATTTTTTTGATTCATCTAAAATACTTGGCCTGTAATCATCCTCCCAAAAAGTAGCTTTTAACTAATTATAATTAGGTATAAATCAAAGAGAATTAGCTAAATCAAAGGCATAAACTTGTTGGACATATAATTGGGCTTATACGGTTTGGGCACGGGAAGAAAAGTAAATCATATGCAATTGACTTCTCGTACCTCGAAATTAAGGTTTTTTTTTTTTTGCTAGGTTATAGAAATAATAATAATAGTAATAATTTCTTAAACCATAATTATCAGGGCCAACTATTGATTTCCCTGAAATTTTATGATAACAAAAACCCGAATTGCAAGGCGAGGGCCCAAATGAAAAATTTTTTTCCCACCGAGATGATTAAATGTGATAAATAAATATAAGAAAATCATTAACATGAGGTAATTAAATAAATAAATATGATTTAGGGTTGGGCTATTATAGCCTTCCCCCCTTAAATATTTTTTCCTCGAAACTTATGAACTTTACCATGTCATGCAAGATTATGTCAAATAAATGTGGGTACTTGGCTTTCATTTCCTCTTCGGTCTCCCAAGTGGCTTCTTAATCATGCGATATTTGGTTTGGATGCTCTTTATATACTAGATCCTTAGTGATTTCAATAGGTTCCGATACGATGGTATAGTCTGGATCGGTAATATATTTCCTGAGCTAAGAGATGTTTGACACGTTATGCACATGTTCAAGTTTTACGGGCAGATCCAGATGATAAGCTATGGGATTCAAATTTTCAATGATTTCATAGGGCCTAATATATATTGGACTCAATTTACCTCGTGTTCCAAACCTCTTGATGCCCTTAGTTGGTGAAACTTTCAGAAAAACTGTAGCACCTCCTTGAAACTCCAAAGTTCTTCTTCTTTTGTCCGCATTACTCATTTACTGGCTTTGGGCAGCCTTAATATGCTCTCGAATTCTTCTTATTGTTTCAACGGTTTCCTAGATCATTTCGGTGTCTATGATCAATGCCTCATCCAAGTCACTCTACCGCAGTGGGGTTCTACACTTTCTCCTATACAAAGCTTCAAACGGGGTCATTTTGATGGTGGACTGGTAGCTATTGTTATAAGAAAACTCCACCAATGATAAATCGTCTTATATCCCATTTCCCTTGGAACTCCTATACAGAAGTTCTTAGCATGTCATCTAGAATTTGATTCACTCTTTCAGTTTGCCCATCTGTTTTAGGGTGATAAGAGCTGCTAAAGTTCCATTTGGTCCCAAAGGCTTTTTGAAGTGCTTGACAAAAACGAGCTTGGAATCTTTGATCGCTATCTGATACTATGTCTACGGGGATCCCGTGTAGTCGGGCTATCTCCTTAACATACAATTAGGCTAGTCTTTCAACCCCCCAAGTATCTCTAATTGGCAAAAAATGGGCTGACTTGGTAAGTCGATAAACTATGACCTATCTTGCATTCTTCTTTGAACCAGAAAGTGGTAAACCCATAACGAAGTCTATTGAGATCGAATTCCACTTCCAAGTGGGAATTTCTAGGGGTCGCAGTTCACTCATGGGATGCTGATACTTTGCTTTAACCTTCTAGCAGGTTAGACACTTGTTTACGTATTCTGTAATCTCCTTCATCATATTATTACACCAAAAGTATTGTCTCATGTCTCTGTACATCTTGGTGCCTTCTGGATGCACCGAGTAGCGAGTATTATGTGCCTCCTCTAGGATCTATTTCATCAATTCCTCATTTTTGAGTACACATAGGCGATTCTGGAATCGTAGGGTTCCATCTGCATGTATTATAAACCCAAGCGACTTCCCTTTCTCTATATTCTGCTTTATTCTTTACAGTTCAGGATCACTTTCCTGGTTCACCTGAATTTCCTCCACTATGGAGGGCTGTAAGGTAAGTGTTAATAATTGAATATTTGCTTGCCCATGGGACACTAGTTGAATTCCCAAGTCCTCAATCTCTATCGAGAGACTCAATTGAGTAATCACCAAGTGTTTAAGCTATGTTGCACTTTCTTACTCTGGGCATCTGCTATAACATTTTCTTTTCCTGGATTATATTGAATCTGTAAATCATAGTCCTTAAGCTATTCAAGCCAACACCGTTGTCTCAAATTGAGCTCCTTCTGGGTGAAGATATACTTTAGACTTTGATGATCAGTATAGATCTTGCATTGTACCCATATAAGTAATGTCTCCAAATTTTCAGCGCAAAGACCATAGCTGCTAACTCCAAGTCATGGGTAGGGTAATTTTTCTCATAAGACTTGAGCTGTCGAGAGGCATAAGCTATTACTTTGTCTTCCTGCATTAGAACACACCCCAAAGCGTTCTTCGAAGTGTCACTGTAAATGGTATACTCCTTACCTTCTACTAGTAGTGTTAGGATTGGGGCAGTAGTTAATCGTTGCCTTAGCTTTTGAAAAGCTCATTCACATTTCTCTGTCCACTCAAATTTATTTGCTTTCTTCAGCAGATTGGTCAGGGGCAAAGCTATTTTCGAAAAGTCCTTAATAAACCTTCGATAATATCCTGTTAAACCCAGGCAGCTTCTAATTTCAGTGACGTTAGTAGGCCTTGACCATTCTGTGATTGTCTTCTCCTTCTGAGGGTCGACTTTAATTCCTTGTTTTGTAACCATTTATCCCAAGAATACCACTTCTTCTAACCAAAATTCACAATTCTTTAATTTGCCATAGAATTGATGCTCCCTCAGGGTCAGTAACACTATTCTCAAATGATCAACATGTACCTCTCTATCCTTAGAATAGATAAGAATGTCATCTATGAACACCAATACAAATTTGTCTAAACAAGGTCTGAAAACTCTATTTATAAGATCCATGAAGGCTGCGGGGGCATTGGTGAGGCCAAACGGCACACTGTGAACTCATAGTGTCCATATTTGGTTGTAAATGCAGTCTTGGGAATGTCTCAGGTTTAATCCTAAGTTGATAGTACTCTGACCTCAAATCAATCTTAGAGAAGACTCCTACTCCTTGCAGTTGATCAAACAAGTCATCTATTTACGGAAAAGGGTATTTATTTTTGATAGTGGTCTTGTTTAGCTCCCTGTAGTCAATGAATAGCCTTAAGGCTCCATCCTTCTTCTTTATGAACAACACTAGGGCATCCCATGATGACACACTTAGTCTGATAAATCCCTTCTATAACAGCTCATCTAACTGAATCTTCAGTTACTTAAGCTCAGTTGGGGCCATACGATATGGGTTTTGGAGACAGGTTAGGCACGAGGAATTCAATTTCAAAATCAATTTCCCTCTGCGGGGTTAATCCTGGTAACTCCTATGGAAAATCATCTTCAAACTCACAAACTACAGGAATATTTTTTGCTTCCTCTTCTTTTGTTTGGGTGTCAATAGCATAACACCAATATCCAATACACCCCTAACATAATACCTTACTTTCTTTCATAGCAGAAATCAAGGGATATGATTTTTCCTCTCTCTGTCCATAGAAATATATTTCTCTCCCTTTCTCATCCTTCAAATTAGCCTTAAGATCTTCACAATCAATCTTGGCCCCATAAGCGTGCAACCAATTCATTCCCAAAATGATATCAAAATCAGACAAATCAAATTGAATCAAATCCACGGAAAAGGTGATCCCATCAATAGTGATGAGAACAAGTTTATAAGAGATGGGGCACTCAATCATAGAATCGTTGGGTAACTTAATCCCATAATTGGTTTCTGTCCTCCTACCCTCAAGGTTCAATTACATGGAAGATCGGGTGGATATAAATGAATGAGTAGCACCCGAATCAAAAAATACAAAAAATGGCTTTAAATTTAAAAAGAGAGTTCCAGTGACTACCGTACCGAAGGTGGTAGCTTCCTTCTTGCTCATCACATATGCTCATCCTACTACTGCAGGCCTTAGAGGTGGGGGCCCTTAGTGAGGTGGCGCCAAGGGTTTTGCTGCACCCTTATCTACAGCCTTTAACCTTCATGGATAGGCAGCAATGACGTGTTCAAGGCTTCTACACCACATGCATTTGTTGGTTCGTACTCGACATTCAGTGGTGGAGTGATTTGCTCTTCATCATTTCCTACATGGCTCCAATGAGGCTGTAGGACAACTCTTGGAGGAGGGGTAGAAGGTTTCTTCTGATTTACACTCTCACTCGGAGTTCCTCGCTCAATTCCTTTTCTCTTTTGGTTGATCGGGTTCAAGACCCTCAACTCTGCCTTCACTCGCTCCACTTCAGCAGCTCGTTCATATAGCTCTTGATAAGTCAAGATTGGTTGCCCAGGTAACTTTTTTCGAATGTAGATGCCAGACCCTCTTCAAACCTCCTCATCTTTAACCTTTCAGATGACACAAATTTAGGGACAAACCTAGATAATTCTATGAACTTACTGGTATACTGCATCACAGTCATGTTACCACTCATCTTCAGCTCCACAAACTCTTTCTCCTTTTGCCTTTGAACCAGAACTGGCTAAAATTTTTCCCTCAGCTCCTCTAGGAATTTACTCGAGGTGAATTCAAGCCCTACGAGCCTACTCTTGATAGCGTTCCACCAAATATCAGCTTCACCAGTCAAATAATACGTCCCAATGTTTACTTTCTTTTCTTCTGGAACCTCTACCACTATAAAAATTTTCTTCATTCCCCTTATCCATTTCTCCAATACTACTGGATCATAATTTCCATCATACACTTTAGAGTTGCGTCGTGCTATCCCTATCTGCTAGTTTATCATCTTTAGGAGGGGTTTCAGTAGGTACTTGGGGAATCCGCTTCATCAGTTTAGCTACTAAGGTTGGCCAATAGTTTAGGTTGCCAATGTTGTGAGCTAACTCAGGGGAATTAGTGGCATTTTACTAAAATTTGGTGGCACATCACATAAGGCTTGTTCCCCCGATCCCTGGCCGTGGTTCGAGTTATCTCCTATATGAGTCTTTGTATTATTTTGCACTGATTCAAACATTGTGATAATACAATAAACGAAACAATTTAATCACTAGAATATCTCAACAAATAAGATAAGCATGCCAAATAAATAAATTTAATATGGCTTAAATATCATTGAAAACAAAACCCAAAGCTTCACTATATCATTCCATAATTGCTTGTTTACATACATAGCTGCTTGTTTATATACATGATCAATAAAAACATATCACATCTAACTAACTAAGCAAAATCAGCTTTGACTCCTACCCCAACCCCAAACACTAACTAGCCCCCAGACACTAGATCCGTCACATGACCAAAAAGAGAAATGGACCATGTCATCACAGTCCGAAGGATTTGACTAACTTTATATAATGTCATATGCTATAGAAAATGCAACTATCCAACCTGACCATACTATATACATGCGGGGCTCAAAATGTAACCTACTCAAGTTAACACTTGAAACAACCTAAGGATCCCTAGACGGATTGCAATCTGGGTCGGACTCATCCTCTGGCTCCTCGCCTGAGTTGAAGTTGCTATCTAATACTCCTCACGCTACCTCGTCAACCTCCTAATCAACCTGCTGCTCTCCCACCATCTCATTGACCTCATGATCCACCTGCTGCTCCACCACTGCCTCATCAATCTCTTGATCCTCCTTTGGATTGTCCTCTTCCTCTAGATGGCCCTCGAAACCCTTCATGGCCTCGTCATCAGAACTAACTACCACGATCTCTAGTGTATCAGGGAGATCTACCACCAGATGTGCCTCCCTAGGACTGTCAGGCATCTGTGGAGTACCTGGTACAGGCAGCGATGGTGGTCCCTGTGCTAGTGCAGGTGGTACAGGCGGGGGATGTGCCTAGTGTAATGGGAAAACATGCTGAAGGGTCTCCATGGTAATCGCAGTCTGCTCGAACTCGTCCCACAACATCAACTCCAAAGTGATAGTACCCCAAGCCCCCTAGACCTGAAACTTAGGTCTATCCTAACCTGGGTTCCCCGTCATGATGAAATGATGATAACGGAGCGTGAACTCTACCCACGGATCAACGGTGAGTAAGGACCATAACAATCTGCATGCACGGACCGTGATGTTGTGAAACTTGGAGAAAGGGTCCTGCGCATGAGCTAGTGTACAGCAGTGAAATGTGGGCCACCACAGACGGACCAGGCATCATATTAACTGCGTAAGGATCCATCAAGCAATGAAAACACAAGTGAGGGGCATGTAGAAGAAAAGCAATATACATTTCTAATATCACAAGTCTCTAATAGTCTATGGTATTCCTTATTAATAAACCTTCTCACCCTCCTATATCTAAACTCCATACTCCGTATCCCATCCGAAAAATCAAAACCTGGCTCCGATACCAAATCTGTAACACCCTAAATGCACATAAGCCCACTGATTGCATTATCTCCATTAATATCACCAATTAGAAGTAACAACCAATGATGGAGGCATTACCACCATCCAAATAGACAAGGCTTCACGAATAAACAATAAAAATAGCAAAGCTTAACATCGCTTACCACCAAAAGGCATTCATACAATCATAACCATCAAAACTATACATAAACAATTTCTAACTTATCTAAAGGTTTACACTAAAATAAAGTAATTCTTTGTAGAGTGTATAGTACTGACATCAGAATTTTTCACAATGCAGTGCTAAAAGCATCTCAGCACTAATACAACAATGTTCCTTTCAGCCTTTCTTGCTCACTTATCTCCTTCAATCGGCCTGCCAGGCTAAGGGCGATTCATTGAGCATTTTCCTAAAACAAAACATGAAAACATTTTAAACTGTGGGTTGAAGCTCAGTACATGCATTCCTGTATTGTTAAATATTCATTGAAAAGCTGCTTGAGCCTGCATTGCAATTCATTTTAATTTAAAATAGAGAATGAGATGAGTATAAAGCTGCATTGTTAATTATCTAATAGTGAATTCTTAGTAACTATTACGATCTAAAGATAGGTGTTCAACTGCCAAGTCAAACAGGGGACCTGGCCTGAAGCCGCGAGAGTAACTGAAGGGCCTATAACTGATAACTGATGGGGTCACTAATTATGTGACAAATTATTAATTAAACTGATTCATTGATATGCTTACCAAAACATTATAATTTTGATAAATACGTGCTGATTTCTAAAGATACAGGCAATGAATATACCTGATACTTTTAATGAAAATCACGGAGTAGGATTATGTACAAAAGGGAAGGAAACGATAGATTAGGCCCTGATTCTGTAAAAAAAAATTATTATAGGAACATATAGTTAGCAAATGTATTTATTTTCATAGTCGATAGTTTTAGTAAAAAAAAAAAAGTAAAGGTTTAATAGGGGCGAAAATAAATAACTCGTAACTTAATCTCCCGACCTCCACTTGTGACCTAATTCTCCAATATAGAACGCTTAAAAAGTCCTGCAAAAGTTTCCCTTACGAAACAAAACATGATTTCGACAATAGGGTTCCGAAAATGGGCTAGGACACAAGTGTACCAATTTTGGTTTAACCTGTGCAGTTCTAGAAAAATGGCCATAACATTTTCCACAAAACTCGGATTAAGGCGATTTAAAGGCATTTGAAAGCTAGCTCACTGACTTACCCACCAAAAATTATAATTTTTAGTTGGGCCGATCATTACCAGTTTATTGACAAAGGGTCTCCTATTTTTTGTCAGTTCACAGCCACACTGCCTTGCCTTCTCCTCTCTTTTCACACAAATCCCCATCTAAAATCACTCCTTAAAATCATGTAACAAAGATTTGGTCCTTCCCATCACCATACAAAGCCATAACAGGCAATTTTACTAGCGCCGTTACCGGGGAGCCACAAATTTAACCACTACTTCGATTTTTAAACACAATTTATAGCATAGGGAAGTAGAGATCGATCCATGAGGAAAGATTGTTTAAAAAGGCTAGCTTAATCCTAAATGATTTTACTAATCCAATTTATTAAATCTAATCTTAATAATTCTAAATTTAATTAAAATCTAATGAATAAAAATCTGAAAAAACACCCAATGATGCTCCTAAATATTTTGGATTATATTCTGGATAGAAAATAGTAAAAAGCTTTCCTAAATAATCTAGAAAAATAAAAACAGAATAGTAGCTAAAATTCTAATTAAAAATCAAAACAGCAAATAATAATCCGAAGATAAATATTAAAAATGCCAAACAATAACCTAAAATATTATTATTCAGGTATGTAAGCTTACGGCTCCTCAATTGTATCCAAATAATTTCAGAAAAATCAAATCAGAAATTACCACATAATATCAATGCAGAATATTAAATCTGAAATTGGAAATAAAATAATCTGCATAAATATAAATACGAAAATAATCAATAAAATTACCCTACTTCTAGGACACAATTTTCTAGACTTAACAATATCTAATAATCGTGAATTAACAATTAAAATCAAAATTTTCAGAATTAATAACTTAAAAACCTACATATATCAATTTCACAAAATAATTCTGAAAAATCATCAAATAACTTCCAAAAATTACGGAATTAAGTATGGGCAGACTAGGACACTACATAAAGTCTAGGAACTAATAAAAATCAAAAAAGAACAAAAATAACTATTTTTAGTCTAATTTCTAACAAACTGGTAATTAAATACTAAAACTGAATATAAATCAATCTAAAATTATAACTACTCTAATAATCAAAATCTAAACTATCTAAAATTACCTAGACACTCCTAAAAGACTATACTTTTGGGGGAGGGGTCGATTGAAATTATATTGAAGCTAATAAAAATAGAACAAAAATTAACAAACTAATCAAATTAACTCTAAGCAACAAATAATGGTCAAAAGTTGTCAAATTTATGATGGATACTTAGTATAATCTCAATCCACGATGCAAATTAATATTTATCATTAACACACAAGTTAATTTCATTCATGAGTTAAACTGTAGAAGACATCCACCAGCGGTTCTTCCCTGTTTTTCCTTAGATTCTAGTTTAATTAGGTCCAGCCCTAATATAAACCCTACTAATTTGATAACCCTTATACCAGCGCAAGAATTTAATCAAACGAGAGCATTACGTACTAGAAAAACATCATCTAATGCTTTGTGACCAATTTACCAGCAAATCGATTAATAAATATCTATAACGATTACCTAACTAAAAGATGGGTTTGAGCTATCCATGATTAATTAGGGTGATACTAATGCTTAAAAGACGATAACTTTTACGTATTAAAGCCTTTTAAACTATCATATGAATTCGTATTAAACTAACTAGCATGCATTCTAATTAATATAACACGAATATCATGAACGATAAATACTAATCGCTATAGAATTATAAATATAAATCAACTAGGCAATAAAGCATAAGACTTGTTTCAAAATAGTAAATTTACCATGGCTTCAAGAAGATTATACTAAGTAAAAAAAATTACTCACTCATATTGAAAATTAAATCACAATAATTCAGCAAAGGTTTCATGTGTAATAATAATTTAAGGAGTTTAACCTAATTAAATAAAATAAGAATAACAACTAAAACAAAAAAAAAAACTTATTAACCATGAAAGTGAGGCGGTGGCAATATAAGCGTGAAGGATTGAAGCAGTTGTGCGTTATTGTGCATTTAGAAGAAGACGATGATGATGATAGATGATGGTGATGAGATGATAGGATGATGATGAGGCTTGAATGAAAATTGAAGGCGTGATATAGGGAGGTTATGAAAAGGGAGGAGCAAGGCGTGAGATGGGGTGTAGGGCGTGAGATGGGGTCTTCTCAAGCTGATTTATGGTGGAGGTATATATGGGAAGTGAGGGGGATTAGGATTAGTAAGTTAGGGTTTCCTTTATCTCTTCCTTAGACTTCTTCTCCTTCAAGACTTCTAGCCTTTTCCCAATTCTTGAAACCCTACCCCAAACTAAACAATTATGGAAATAATATTTTCCATGATTATTATTTTTAGACCGTCTTTATAACCAAACGTGTAAAACCTGCGCCTCGACGACTTGTCTTCTCATTTTTATTTTATTAATGCCTAAGCTGAAAAATATATAAAATAAAGTAAATTAGACGCAATAATGTACAAAATATAATCAAAATAATTATTAAAACCATGCATGATTCTTGACTTAACATTTACTCCATAATCATATACATCAAATTTTCGATTCTTCTCTTTCTCAAATTCATTCAAAATACATCCATGATCTTATTTATTTGCATAAGTCAGCAAAATGATCCTTTACAAATAAATTGGAGAATTTTTCATAATCCACCCTTTTTCAAGAATCACACCAAATCATTTTTTCCAAGTCAAAGCACACATCCAAGATTCATTTTGCATCAAAATATAATCAAACATGCTTGATGCCAAAAATAATTCAAACCATGCATTAATGACGAAAACCCTAGCTTGTAACCAACTTACTACATTTTCATCTCATCCAAAATCACCAAAAATACCCTTCAAGCCATTATTAGAGGTTAACACCACTAAATCAAATACAAAATAATCCAAGAAAAACATGCTTCCAACCTTAAGCTTGCATGATCATGAGTAACCCTAAGCCCTAGCATGCTATAAACTTAATCAACAATTAAAAAGATCAAAATAAATTTGATCTTTTTAATTGTTGATTAAGTTTATAGCATGCTAGGGCTTAGGGTTACTCATGATCATGCAAGCTTAAGGTTTGAAGCATGTTTTTCTTGGATTATTTTGTATTTGATTTAGTGGTGTTAGCCTCTAATAATGGCTTGAAGGGTACTAAATCAAATACAAAATAATCCAAGAAAAACATGCTTCCAACCTTAAGCTTGCATGATCATGAGTAATCCTAAGCCCTAGCATGCTATAAACTTAATCAACAATTAAAAAGATCAAAATAACTCTTGTTTCTATCCAAAGAACATGATCAAAACTCAAATCACAATAAGCAAAAATCAAAATGAAAAAGATCCAAAGAGACAAGGTAAGGATTACTCACTTTGAGCTTGAGAAAGAGAGAGATGGAGGTGATGTTTGGTGGTTTAGAGGATTGAGGATGGCGACTAGTGGTATCAGGGTGTTGGGGTGGTCGAAAGCAGCCAAGGGCTGGTGGTAGGCTGGCCAACAACACTAGAAAATGCAGCAGCTTAGTTGGGGGACTGGCCGAATAGAGAGAGAAAGATGAGAGAAGAAGTGGCTTAGGTTTGATTTAAATTTTTTTGACTCATCTAAAATACTTGACTTGTAATCATCCTCCCAAAAAGTAACTTTTAGCTAATTATAATTTGGTATAAATCAAGGAGAATTAGCCAAATCAAAGGCACAAACTTGTTGGGCCTATAATTGG
The DNA here is from genome assembly GCA_029747015.1 of Carnegiea gigantea. Taxonomy (NCBI): domain Eukaryota; kingdom Viridiplantae; phylum Streptophyta; class Magnoliopsida; order Caryophyllales; family Cactaceae; genus Carnegiea; species Carnegiea gigantea. The sequence continues at coordinate 238,430 of JAKOGI010001084.1, forward strand.
GCTTATATGGTTTAGGCCCGGGAAGAAAAGTAAACCGTGTGCGATTGAATTTTCGTAGCTTGAAAATAAATTTTTTTCTTATGAGATTATAGAAATAATAATAATAGTAATAATTTCTTAAACCATAATTATCAAGGCGTACTATTGATTTCCCTGACTTTTTACGATAACAAAAACCCGAATTGCAAAGCAAGGGCCCAAATGAAAATTTTTTTTTTCCACCGAGATCGTTAAATGCGATAAATAAATATGTGAAAATTATTAACATGAGGTAATTAAATAAATAAACATGATTTAGGTTTGGGCTATTACAGTTCATTTTTCATAGTTTCTGCTAGCGGAATTTATAGTTTGAGTCCTTCCCATTAAACCTGAAATTCATAGTTCATTATTCATTAGCACCACGACTACCGTTCATATGTTTGGGTCCCCATCTAGGATGAGAAATAATTAATTTCATAGCAATGTTAAAAGTAATGTTCCTTAAAGGATGTTTCAAAAGCATAAGTCTTAAAATTGTGCGCACGCTTATTGGCTTATTGCAAATAGTTATTGACTGTACAAGGGTAATGTATTGAGTTATAGCTAATTTTTCCATTGTTTTGTGTTTTCAAACTAATTTGGGGAAGGAGAGGCAACTTAAAGTTAGGCTGGAACATACAGAAGCTAAGGGTCCAGGAGACGTGTAGCAGGATAGTGATTGCTAATTCTCTAACCTAGTGGTCTTCTTAGAGGACTTGGAACCCGACTTGTGTTTTGTGCATTTCGCAGCCACAATGAAATGTAAATCCTGTTTGGACATGATCAAAGCATTGTGTAATGGGTACTTTGCAATGGTGAATAACAATATGAGTGCATATTTGGTGTAATAATTATAACTGGTCCATGTTGCTTATCTGGTCAACTCTACTCCTTTATTTGTGGCCTTGTCCCTACAGGATGGTGGTAATGCCCTAACTTGATATCGCATTCCGCTGACTCATAATGCTTATTAATAGAGGCATTTCTATGGTGATTGAACTAGGGTGTTACATGGGGGCTAAAAGAAAAGGTGCATCATCAAAAACCATATTGCTTCCAAGAGCATCCTTAGTCTTAAGTCGAGCATTTATCATTAGGGGATACAATGAAGGATCAATGACGCCCTGAAAAGAGATTTGAATAAAAGAGCGAGAGTGTGAGCTAACGTCATGATCCAAGAGAAGATCATAAGAATATGGGGGAGTAATCCATTCAATAGACTGAGGTGGATGAAAAAAAGGAACTTCAAGTCGACACTCACAAGGAAGTGTAGTACTCTTAAAAGCAACGAAGTCATTACGTAGCTTGCCCTCATCATCCATAAAAATCTTAATTGTAATACTAAGAGTTTCCCTAGTTGTTACCCACTCATATGTCTTATCACTAGAATCTTCAAGAAAGTCTTAAGCCTCATTAGCATTCTTGCAAAGAAACTCCCTCCTACACATAGATTCAACCATTATCCTAGCAGTCACATCCAACCCCTTATAAATAATTTGGCATAAGTTCCATTTCTGTGAACCATGGTGTAGGCATTGTGTAATCAACTCCTTGAGCCTATTTATCTAACTCCAAAAAGGCTCATGTTGCTGTTGGACAAAAGAGACGATTTCATTCCTACCTCTAAAGGAAGATATCAACAAAAGAATCCCAAGATTTAATGGATCCAATCTTGACACTATACGTCCACCTCTTAGCATAATCTTTGGGAGCAAAGGGAATGAATTTCATCCTCATAGTATCATTTCGTACCCAAGCATGTGAATCGATGAACACACCTCCTTAAACTCATGAATAAATAAGGATCTTCAAAGCCAGTAAATTTAGGAAGCATACCCGTACAATCCGGATGAAGCTCAAATTTCATATCCTTGGGGATAGAAGGGAGGTTAAAACATGAATGACGGGAAGCTCGAGAAGGATAGAAATGACCCCTTAATAACCGTGGCGGGTGGAGTTCCACTCTTTCAAGAATGGGCTCATCAAGTTTAGTGGACTTGGGCCTAATATTAACCACATCTATTTTCTCAAAATTATCAAGCCTATCGTTAACATCTAATAAGCCAAAACTTTTTCGGTTTTCAAAATTTTCAAGTTCAATTTTTTTTGGATTTTTCAAATTTTCAAATTTTTTTTGTGTTTTTCAATATCATCCAAATAAGTAGGTGCTCTATAACTCAAGAGAAAAAACAAATAAACAATAAAAGAGACTACACTAGCACATAATGAACTAAAGGAGACATACTTACAAGAAGTGACTTAATTTTACACCACCATCCCCGAAAACGGCGTCAAATTGTAAGTGTACCTTTTAAGAGGGGAGTAAGGGTGCAAATTTGCCTTCCTTTGGGACAGTATGAAAATCAACTCAATAGTTATTTTGGACCAAACTCTAACCCAGGGAAAACGATAAATGTGTGTAACACTCCTAACCCCTAGAGTTAGAAGTATTAACGATTTCTTAATTCCTACATAAATTCTGGGGTAAAATGGACAGAGTTCCACCTAAAAATCGGCTAAAACTAGGCTTCTAGACCTACAATGGGGTTCTTGCCCTCGATAAACGCACAAACATATATTCATAACTCAACAACTACACGCCGGAGATCACAACTCTATAGGCCACACACTCGGAGTATACTAAACAATATAGTTCAATAATAGAAAGAATTGGAAAGTACAACTTAATGGATCACACATCCGGAGTGTTAAGATTTACATCTCAAAAGAAAATAAACAACTCTAACTATAAGACGACTGATAAATCAGATGGTCAGCCCACATGACCCTACAAAGCAACTTCTAGATAATATGCTTTACATGGCTTTAGTAATTAACTTAAATTAACTCAAGAACTTAAATTACGTCACAATATGTTACTGAGCTCACAATTTGACTACCAAAGCATATAAGTCTACTTCTATTACAGTAAGGTAGACTCTACCTCGACTTACGTGAACCAACTTCTATCTGTCACTTTAGGAACCTAAGGAAAAAGGGGAAAAGCTAGGGGGATGAGCTACCACACACTCAGTGAATGACTCCCAACCCCCAGAAAACAAAACGGTTGCACGACATACTTTAAGTAGCACTTACATACACAATCTGATATATAATATTGTATAATAAGCATGTAGGGTCTTCCAGATCTGTCTTCACCTCAATGACCTTTCTAGTATGATGGTAACCCTATATTCCTTCTAATTTAACCTAAGGTACTTAACTTGCCTGAACTAAATCTCTTATAGTTTATTGGTGGTAATTTCATGTTATATCCACATAAGATCACACAATGTAAGCATAACATCACATAACACGCACACAAGATTCATTTATAAGATATCTCATACAACAATTCAGGCATTGGATACAATAGAATACTTAGTTCACATATAAACACCTAACGTCAAAGAGTTTAAACGAAATGACCGAGTGAGACTTCTTTTTGCAAGAGAGTAAGATTAAGGCATATTGCTTAAACGAATGGGAGTGCTTACAAAACTGTCATTATGCACCTGGCAGATAATTAAAACTCAATAAAAACTCTTTTCAAGAAGATATGCACCTTTTCAAATCTTTTCACCAACATCAACCTCGAATGAGGCATTCACATCACATAACATAGATGAAATCATTTTTCGTAGGCATTGGAATCTCATATTTGTGCTGGGTACAGGTGAGGTAGTCACACGTGCTCCATCGTACTAGTGAGATCGTCACTCATATTTCATATCATCCCCGTCGGGGTCTTCCAGGGCTCTCACTTCTTGGTCTACTTCCTGGGCAACATATTATCTCCGTCAGGGTCTTCTAGGGTTCTAACTTGTAGGTCTATCTCCCTAGGTATTAGGGTTCCTGAGAACTAGGCATTCTCGCTAATCATTATACATGTAGCACCATTTTCCTAGCCAAAAATGTTTAGATGTATTTTACCTATAAATACATATGCGTTAAAACTTTCATTGTATCACAAACAATGACATTCTCATTCTCATTCTCATGAGGCTCGAGGCCTTAATGATTTAATATCGACTTAGAAAGCGTAAAACTACTCATTTGATGAAATATGCTTGAAACGAGTTAATCTTTGTATACTCATTCACTCTTCAAGACAGGTCATATGAAAACTCGTTTTTAAACGTTAACAGTTGGATTTACACATGAACATCTCGATTTCTTTACATTTCAAATGCAACAATCATTTCACAACAAATTTTATCTCAAAACTCCTATTGCATCACAACAATGGCACTTTCATTCTCATGAAGGCTAAACACCCTAATAGCGCCTTTCAACTTTTGTAAAGCATACAACCATTCATCTTGTTAAATTATGCTTTTAAATACTTGTCTTAAAAGCTTACATGTAGTTTCACCTAAAAGTATCCTTGTCAAATGAATGGTCTACAATCATTTCTAATCACATAACTTAACATGCTTGTCATATCACATAGTTCGCATGCATGTCTATTAACACACGCTTCTAAGCATAACACGAACATATTCATTCATAATTCGCATTGTTTCCAACCCAATGGCCCATTTAAGTAACATTGAGAAACAATTAAGGTGTCAGTAAGCATTTAAGTCGCTTATTTTAAGTAGTCAGGACATTGTTTTAGCCACGGTAATGAGCAAACTACTCCTAAACAACTTACTTGAAGAATTTAATTATTCAAGAGTGTTAATGCTAGAATGATAGCACATACTTAATAGTGAATTAAGCAGGCTTTAATCAAACTGACTCATACTTCACAAATTATTCAACGCGAGACCCTTAAACACGAATAGGCAACTTGAATAGCTAGGGTTGCAACACTTGGACATAGAACTCAGTCGGGATATATGCACATAGCACATATAAGTCATAGGCTAACAAAATCCCAATCTTGATCCAGCGGTATGCATTCGAAGGCTCTAAGCATTTAACATCTACATATTTTCATGATGATACTCAAAATAAGTTCAAGATTCATGCAAGCATGTTCAATCACGGAAGCAAGTACACAATTAGCACATCTCAAAACTTCTGTAATTTACCAATTTAAAACACTCAGCCTGAACTCCGTCCTCACAACACTGACCACAATAATCCTCAAAATCATTTCAGTTTAACTAATAATTCACCGACTACTTGGAATTTCTCAACTCATTATAGTTTCAGCGTAACTACTAAATTAGTTATCACAAATATTTCAAAAACATTTGTAAATTAGTAGTAGGTTTACAGATTAGGAACCACCCGTCTGGACTTCGAGCTAAGGATGTGTTCTAAGGGCTTTTGGGCTCGATTTAATGATTCAAAACCAGGGTTTTGACTCTATTACTATTATCATGCCTAACCCACGTGAACAGACCCCAATCTACCTGCCATTGCCTGCATGCCCTTTCTTCCCACTCTCCCGACCTCCAAGTCGGGCCGTCTATAGTGGTCATGGTAGTGGATGAGGGTTTTAAGCCTCAGAACCGTTTGTTCTCACTCAACCCTTATCTCTCTCTTTCTCTTCGCCGGTGACGAATGGATGGCCAGCAACGTCACCATCGCTGCGATGCCCATCATCGCCATCATGGCGACCGTCGCCGCCCATCTGGTGCCTTTTTTCCCACTCTCCTCATCGAGTCTCTCTCTCTCTCTCTCTCACCAACGGGGTTTAGGTCTCGGTCGCTTGGTAGACGGGCGGTCGTCGATGTGGTGCTACCATGGCCACAGTGCCTGGCTGTCCCCCTTCTCCCTCTCTTTCACTCAATCTCTCTCTTGTGTGGGTTGCGGGGGCTGGGGGAGGAGCACCCCCTGCCGTGCCTTTCCCCCTGTGAAAGAAAGGTGTCTCGGCCCCTTTTGTTCTTTTTCTTTTTCTTTTTTTTTTTGTATATTGCTTTCCTATTTAACTAGTATTACTAGCCCAATCTTATATATCTTAGTCTAAAGTCAAGCCGATGATGCAATCGCTCATCGATTTATTCGCTCCCAATAATAAGGTTCGGTCCAATATTTAACGAAACTAATCCAAATCTTGACATTCTAGTCGTGTTCGGGAAACAACTAAATTAAACTATCAGCACAATTTAATGCCACTAGCACGAATTAAATTTCAAAATCAATAATAATGATTGTCTTTTTACTGACATTATCCCTTAAGCGGCCACATCGATACTAGTTTAATTTGGCCAAAATATTAAAATACGACTTCGTAATAGTAAGAAACAAGCTAGATAGCTTAAATAAAATGCAGGTATTACACTCTACCCCTTAAAAAATTTCATCCTCGAAATTCCAATGTTCATAGTTCAGTTAGACACAAGATACACAGACGCGTAGTATGACCTATATGACTTGCTCTAGGATCCAAAAATTTCATTTTGCAATCAACTACATCTTTTAAATTGAAAGGAAAAAAAAAGAAAAAAATTGGCTTATGGTATCCAGTCTCTTCCTCGCCAACCCTCTTCAAGTGTTTACTCACTCTGTTTAGGCGCTGAGGGCAAATGCATAGTGGAGGGGCAAATGAGTTGGTGTGGAAAACCATATTAAGCTTATTTAAAAACGAACACCGACCCTCAATTATGTAGACACTATTCGCATGGTGAACAACAACTCCATGTATGTGCATCGTTAAGAATCGACATCTAAATGTATGCCAATTGGGTCATGACATATCAAGATCATACGCAAGTAGTGTCTTTCTAAAACATGAATTTAAGTCACCTTGAGAATCAATCGGTTAACCTAAAGACTCCTATAACACATTAGAGTAGTAAGGGCATCACATAAGCATTAGGTAGCATCACTTTAGTGCAATGACATCACATAGAATCAACATCTCGGCATTCGCAAGCTCAGGAATCATAAGCAAGATGAACTCGTATAACACGTATATAGCAAGCAATTTACAAGGGGAAAGCATATGCAACCGACATTCTGATGCTTGTACATCAATCCTAGCTAACTTTTTGGCCTTTTATTCATGGCAACTTATACAGTACACGTCAAGGTTGTATGAAGGGCTGAAGGTGACTTACTTAGCCAGGCTCTTTCAAGGGCATGAAGATGTCAAAAAATTCTAACGTCTAATCAATCAACTAGAAAGCTACCACATCACACCAAAGTAGTAGAGACATCATATTACATTACATTGACAATGACAGAACTTGGAGTAGCACTCGAATTCACATTGACGTCACATAGCATCTACAACAAAGCACACCAAGAATTAAGAATCACAAGTAACATGACGCAAAATTACATGTCGATAGGAACAATTCAAAGGGAAAATGCAATGGCAAGAATGTAAATCGATGGGTGGTAAAAGTCCAGTATAGGTCTAATATAAGTCATTTAAGGGAGGAAGATCCATGGTTTCTTGGTTATGCTTAGAGACGTGTAAGCATTGGTATTGAGTTCGAGGCATAATAATGATAAAACGCATAAGGGTAGCATGACGACTTAACAACAAGGCATTTAGAATAGAGACAGGGCCACGTGTGATCATCACGATATAGTAACATAGCAGCAGCAACAAGCATAATGGCTAACATAGTACAACTCTAAAATTTCCTATGAAAACTACCATAGGGCACATGACACTCATCACATAGTCTCACATAACAATGCCTTAATAGCAACGAACCTCAAACGACATTCAATACCGTAATGACGTTACATAGGCGTAACAACTCAGCATCCAAAGTCAAGAATTCAACTCTAAGCATAGGACACTGGTATGCCATCCAATCAAACATAGAATGTAGGAGCAATAATGCTTGAATGCAAGTTTTTATAGCCACCACATTAAGCTTTAAGTACGTGTGTATGCAGTTATTCAGCTATAACATGAGATTAAGGAATTCATGGAATTCAAAAAACGATTCAGAGGTCATGCCATGCCACAAATTATAAAAGTTAAATCATTTGGATAATCAAGTCACATGCCAACCAAACTTAAGTCAAGCAAACACCAAGATGTGCATTTACTACACAATTCATTCACAAGACACCTAAATGACCGTGCATAACGAACCTAAGTAATTATATGGGCCTTCATGACCTTTACTTCATTCATAATGTCATGCTTATGCCTTAAAACACATAGGTTCATGGTAGCATCCTATGGAAGGACATATAGACGAGTGTACATGAGTTCAACCCTCATTTAAACCTAAGATCAAGGGTATGCCATGAGGTTTGTCCAAATTGTTAGGATCTAGCCACCCATAAGCTGATAATGGCGTTAATGGTCGCACTGACATACATTGAGGCATTATGACGCTTGTTTCTCGTAGGGTGGTTGTAGGAGTCTTAGGAGCTCATGGTACGAAAGGGGCGGTTTAATCTCCTACAGAGATTCTTGGTTTCTATACTTGGTATTAAAGTTTACGAGGTGTTGGAAAGGTATGGATCATCTCCCCAAGAGGTGACGAGATGATACATGTGATATGACAATTCCAAAGTCTGTTAGGTTCTTCCTTTTATCTCCGTTCTAGGTGTGTTGGGGTTGATATAGCAGGACACTATCAATCTTATGATAAGAATAGCATTCCATGCCCCGATGAGTATAACACCTAGCCGGCTCATGAGGAACAGTGGTTACATGTTGGGAAGCTAGGAAGACTCCCTATATAAATGGCAATCTAAATTAAGGCCTCATCTAAGTATCGATGGCATATATGTGGATGGCTCAGAATAACACTTAGGCAACAATCAACTAGACTCTATCACAATCACCCATATTGATATGCATGCATACGAAGTTTTCACTTAGTTCCTTTAGTAATTGAGATTTTATGTAAAAAAGGATATCGTCTAAAAGAACTTTAGTTAAGAAAATCAATCTTTAATCACTTACTGATAACTTATCATGAACGCACCAAACAACGTATGCATCTTGGCATATAGGTATCGAACATCCAGTTACACATATAAAACTTATGTTTATAGAACAAGGCTCGAACATCAATGTAAAATAAATGTAGGTCTTCAGACGCAACGATAAGGCCTAACTATATAATTAAAAAGGTCTTTTAGTGTGAAAGAAAAACCTTAACTCACTAGTTAGGAAGGACCTTAACTTCCAAAGTCTCTAGGTTTCAGAAGGAGAATAGTTTAACTGCTTCTAGCTGTTTCCTTACCAACCATTGAGTGCGGCTGCTTACTCCATTATGGGGCCCGAGGAGCAAATCGTACTTTAGGGGCCAAAATGAGCTTAGAGTTAAGACTTTTCTAACCATTTGAATTCAATCCAAGCATACTTCTAACTTTTGATTTAAATCACCAAGGTGCATATGCAAAATAGTCATTATTGAGCTAACGCCTAGCTCATCTACGAGTATGTAAGTAATTCAATCTATATTTTAGCGAATGGTTCATTCACTCAATCAATTAGCTCACTCAAGCTGCATATAACTAACTAAATGCACCAACGTTCATACCAAAATCACATTTGCACACAATAGCATGTCATATACTATGTCATCATAAATGCATTCCTATAAAACTATATGAAATGCAAGACTCAGGTCGCAGGACCTTGCTCTGATACAATTTGTAACACTCCCAACCCCTAGGGTTAGAAGTACTAACGATTTCTTAATTCCTACTTAAATTCTGGGGCGAAACAGACATAGTTCCGCCTAAAAATGGGCGAAAATCAGCCTTCTAGCCTTACAATGGGGTTCCTACACTCGATAAACGCACAAACATATATTCATAACTCAACAGCTACACGCCAAACATCATAACTCTACGAGCCACACACCTAGAGTAAACTAAAAAATATAGTTCAATAATAGAAAGAATTAGAAAGTACAACGTAACAGATCACACATCCAAAGTATTGGGGTTCACATCCCAAAAGAAAATAAACAACTCCAGCTATAAGATGACTGATAAATCAAATGGTTGGCTCATACGGCCCTACAGAGCGACTTCTAAACAATATGCTTTGCATGGCTTCAGTAATTAGCTTACACGCACTCGAGAACTTAAATTACATCACAATAAGTTACTAACCTCACAATTTAACTACAAAAGCATATAAGTCTACTTTTAGGGCAGCAAGGTAGACTCAACCTTGGCTTACATGAACCAACTTCTATATGTCACTTTAGGAACCCCGGGAAAAAGCGGAAAAGATAGGGGGATGAGCTACCACACGCTTAATAAATGACTCCCAAACCCTAAAAAACAAAATAATTGCACGTCAAACTTTACGTAGCACTTACACACATAATCTGATATATGATATTATATAATAAGCATGTAGGGTCTTCCATATTTACCGTCGCCTCAATGACCTTTCTAGTACAATGGTAACCCTATACTTCTTCTAATTCACACCCAAGGTAGTTAACCTGCCTGAGCTAAATCTCTTGTAGCTTATTGGTGGTAATTTCATGTTATATCAACATAAGACCACACAATGTAAGCGTAAAGTCACATAACACGCACATAGGATTCATTAATAAGCTATCTCATGCAATAATTCAGGTATTGGATGTAGTAGAACACTTAGTTCACATATGAACACCTAACGTGAAGGAGTTTAAACAAAATGACCAAGTAAGATTTCTTTTGTAAGAGAGTAAGATTAATGCATATCGCTTAAATCAATGGGAGTTCTTATAAAACCGTTGTTTTGCACGTGGTAGATAATTGAAACTCAATAAAAACTCTTTTTAAGAAGATACGCACCTTTTCAAATTTTTACACCAATATCACCCTCGAATGAGGCATTCACATCATAGAACATGCACGAAATCATTTTTCCTAGGCTTCCGAATCTCATATTTATGTTAGGTGCAGGTGAGGTCATCACTCACGTTTCATCGTACAAGTGAGATCGTAATTCACATTTCATTTCATCCCCTTCAGGATCTTCCAAGGTTCCCGCTTTTGGGTCTACTCCCTGGGCAACAAATTATTCCCATCAGGGTCTTCTAGGGTTCTCACTTTTTGATCTATCTCCCTAGGCATTAGGGTTCCCGAGAACTGGGAATTCTCCCCAATTATTATGCATGTAGCACTATTTTCTTAGCCCAAAATATTTTAGATGCATTTTACCTCTAAATGCATCTGCGTTAAAACTTTCATCATATCACAAATAATGACATTGTCATTCTCATGAGGCTCGAGGCCTTAATGATTTCAAATCGACTTAGAAAGCATAAAACCACTCATTTGGTAAAATGTGCTTAAAACGAGTTAATCTTTGCATACTCATTCACTCTTCAAGACAGGTAATATGAAAACTCATTTTTAAACGTTAACTGTTGCATTCACACATGAATATCTCTATTTCTTTACATTTCAGATGCAACAATTATTTCACAACACATTTTATCTCGAAACTCTCATTGCATCACGGCGATGGCACTTTCATTCTCATGAAGGCCAAACACCCTAATAGGGTCATTCCACTTTTGTAAAACATATAACCATTCATCTTGTCAAATTGTGCTTTTAAATGAGTTAATGGCCAAGTACACATTCATTTTTAGAGGAAACGCCGTTAAAACTTATCTTAAAAGCTTACATGCCCACAACTCGTTCAGAGGTAGT
>JAKOGI010001084.1:255000-317095 GCA_029747015.1 Carnegiea gigantea
AACAAAATACATCCCCAATTGAAGAGAGAAAGAGTTGAAAATCACAAGAATTTACAATTCTAACAAGGCTAACACTTTCTTTCTCTTTTTTTTCATTTTCATTTTTTTCCCTTTTTATGCTGCTTTTTTTTTATTTTCTTTTTCGAAATAAGTTAGCTAAGGAAAATTCAAATCGAAATTTAAATTCCAACTCTTCTCGAAACTTTGTACAATTAGACAAGGGATTTATCAAGATCTCACATCCCTTCACCAAACAACAAAACCCACTAAAAGAAAGCAATCCATCTTACTAGTGCCCTATCAAATTTCATCCAAAAGAATGAAATGCCCCTCCAGTCTTGCCTTGAGGGCTCCTCTAGTCTTGACTTAAGGGTAAGATAATCATTTGCCCATAGGCTATAATAGGAGGTTCAAATTTAAAAAAAAAAACGATTTTAGGCTCAAAGGGGCTAGCAAGGGATATAATATACAACAAAGACAGCTATTTGGCCATTGGGTTTAAGAAATTAAAGAAAAATGCCCCAATTGTATTACTTAAATGCATATGCAAAATGTGATCTTAAATGAGAATCAAAGCAAGTTCTAGAGAAATGATGTCACGCAAGAGTCACACATGAAATAAATATTTAACTAAATTGATAAATAGTCGCTAAAAACTCAAAGCCTCATAGGACATCTACCAAGGTCATAACTAGCTCATTAGTAAACACATGCTAAAATTCATGTAAAGACTCATGGGGTAATCAACTTGCACTCAAAATATGGTCAAAACATAGATCTCGTTTTTACAAACTCATTCTCAAATATTTTATCCACAATTTGGGTAAATCAAAGGATCAAACTAAATCAAAGAAGTCTACCAATCTAAAAATTCATCATCGGAGGATTTTTTTTTTTTTTACTTTCTCCAGTTTTTAAAATTTTTTATTGTTTTTTTTCTTTACTTTTCCATAATCATGCATGCTCCTAATAACAATACAAGCCAAAATGCAAAGAAAAACTAAAATGCAACCTAGAATAAAAAGAAAACTAAATGCACTTACTAAAATACTCCTAAACAAAACTAAAACCTAAAACAAAAACTCCAAAAACTATTACAAAGAACATATACAAAGTACAAGTACACCAAACCAATTTAGGCATCAGATGCCAAATATAATAACTAACGCCCCCATGCTTGAATAACACATTACCCTCAATGTAGGCGCAGAATAGAAAAAGGGAAAGGGAGTAGCACAAAGCAATCAGAAAGAAGGTGGTAAAGGGGGATGGGGTGGTTGGTCATAGGAGATATGCCAATCCCGCCAGGTCACTAGGCATGCCCTATAGTCCTGAAAATATTGAGTTTGGGTAGCAAGCATTCCACGAAGCTCATTGTAGCGCTCTTGGACAAAGTCCCGAAGAGCAGCATTCTCAGAAGCAACAAATGCGCAAAGGGAAACTTGCTCCTCTTGAATGAATCTCAGGGTGTCTTGGAGGTCGGTATAGTCAAGAGGGGGTGGTTAAGAGGAAGAATTAGGACCTACTTGACTAGAATGAGGTGCTAGATAATGGGGTGTGGGTTAAACAGCCTCGTCATCACCAGGTACCCAATAGAGGTTAGCCCAATGAAGTAAGGTGGTTCGTTCGACATCGGGAAGTGAAAAAAGCCGGTCCCCAGGGGAAATCCAACATAAACGCCCAGCCTTAATTTTGCAAAAGTTCATAATTTCAAAAGCAGCTTGATCAAGCTGCTCGGACCTAAAAACTCTATCTTCAGGGTTGGGCTCAATACCCAAAAATCTATTAATAATAGTCACAATACCACCTATGACTATCCTGTTGTTAGTGCTAACAGCATCAGTATGCAACTACCTGGCCAAAAACGAACCGGGGTCAAGCTGGACACCATTAAGCTTACAGGACAAAAAGTACAACTCAGACAATCTCGTGAAATTCAAACTATCATCCCGAGGCCAAAGAAATAATAAGCCAAGATATGCTGAGCTACTCTAATGCAAGGGTTCCTCGTATGAGTGCACTTTGATGAACTAGTGCTGTACCTAACACTCCCCGAAAGTTTGCCCCAAAATGCATTCGTATTGAATTTGCAAAAGGCTTGGTGGTTCGGTAAATCCATGCTAGGTGGAAGACCGAACATACCATTAAAGGTATCTAAGTTCAACTCATAAAATTATCCCTTTAAATAAAATGATATGTGCTCGGCTTGACATTGAGACCCTCTAGTGACCTCAACAGGGAGTGTACTAAGGAACTCTAGGGTCAGGTCCCGGTATGTATGCTCTTTTATTTCTAAAAAGTGTCCTATACCACCTCATGCAAATAACCACCGAATATCATCTAACATTCCTAATCGAGCTAACAATTCCTTATCATAATATCTAGTTGCCACAACTATGCGTTCATTCAAACAAGTATATCTAGCAACATGATCGGGATGCGTTAAACCAAGGGGGTGAGGAATGTTACCTTGAGCTCGCAGATTGGTGAAGGTTCGGGATGTCCTTTATGGTCGGGTTGGTGCTTGCATTGAGGATCCAACCCCCTTGAACCTCTTTTGTCTTTTGTTGGGTGCCATTGTTGCAAAATGAACCAAAAACCAAAACTAAAACCTAAATAAGAAAATTTGAAGAAGAAAAATGAAGAAATTAAGTAAAAAGAAGAAGACTAAGAGGGAGAAAACGATGGGTATGCTAGATGAGTGAAGTAGGATGAGTTTGAAAAAGAAAATGAAGAAAGAGATGAAATTTGTATGGGAAGAGAAAAGATTAAGTGAAAAGGGATGAATTTGGGTGAAAACGGGTGAAAAATTGAGAAGAAATAAGGTAAGAATGAAGGTTGTAGTTATGGAGGTTTAGAGAGAGAAAATGAAGGCAGAGAGAGAGAATGTTTTGTGAAGAAGATGAAGTGTGAGGGAAAATAAGGGGCACCGCGGTCAAAGACCTAGACCGCGGGCCGTAGTAGGTCACCAAGGACCGTGGTGCCTGCTGACTCCATTTTTTTTCAATTTTTCTGGGTTGGCACCCCACAGTTGCGGTGCTGGGTACCTTGGCCGTGGTGCCAAAATATTTTATTCCATAGTTTTTGTTTGCTCTCCTCTCTTTTTTTTTTTTCATTTTTCAAACTACAAAAATAGTAAAAATCAAAGCTAAGGAAGACAAAAGGAAAAGAGCTTGGGTTGCCTTCCAAGAAGCACTCTTTTAAGGTCAAGAGCTTGACCCCTCTTCTATGTGTGTTCCAGATCAGTAAATGTATGGACGTTGGCCTTATCACGGACAATAAAGTCAAGCCTTTTTAGTCGAAGGTACCATCGCAAAAGCTCGGGTTAAAGATCCTTCATCTCCATAACTTGCATCATAACGCATTATTGGCGTACAAAACCAAGCGCAATCGTAGCCCATCAGATGGGCTACTATCGACTTGTTCAACCCCCAAATCAAAATCTGTATCAAAGCCTTCCATAGAGGGCAAAGAGAGAACAACCTAGGCAAACCTGCAATAGTTGCTCATAGAAGACTCATTAAAAACATGGGCCTCAACCTTAGGTATGTTAGGTGGCATAGGAGTAGTAAACTTCACCTTAATATTCCTTTGGTCGAGGTCCTCATGAGAAATCTAGTTAAAGTTAGGAGGATCTTCACAATTCAAGATATCCTCCATATCAATCTCAGGGGAAGGGGGAAATTCATCGAATACAGAAGAATTAGGAGAAACCACTTTCTCCTTCATATGACAAAACACAGTATAGCGTCCTTCCACCTTAAAAGTTATACATCCTTTTCTTACATCAATATGGCAACCAACTGCAGCCAAAATGGGCCGACCTAGGATAATTTGAGCATCATCGGTATCGGGTATATCAACTATGATAAAGTCCTTCAATACCCAAATGTCTCCTATATTGACTGGTACATTATTCAATCTGCCTATTGGTTGCATCTTAGAATCATCTACTAGCTATAGTGAAAAGGATGTGGCTTGTAATGGTCCTAGGTGAAGCTTATGAAACAAAGAATATGGCAATATACTGACGCTTGCACCTAGATCACATAAAATCTTCTTAATTTCCACTATTTCCACAATACAGGGGATAGGAAAACTACCTGGGTTAGGGAGTTTAGGTGAAAAAATTATGGGGATCTCTATAGTGTCATTCTCTATCAATATGGCAATCTTGCCACCATCATTCCTTGCCTTACTTCCAACCATGATTATTTCTCTATCCTCTTCCATTGATATATCCTCAGGGTCAGTAAAGTCCTCTATTTCTTCCTTCAAGGTGACACAATTACGTTGCTCATGAGGGTTAGGTTCGGGCTTGCAAGGAAGCCTATATGGGGGGTAGATGAAAGGTTAGCTTTTTAGGCAATCTGGCCTTCCAACATCCTATGTTAAGTCACAAGCACATCAAACTTTGAGGCTAATTGCTTAATATAATCATCCTGTTTTTGTTGTGTGATAATCATACTTTCCATCATTGCTCCTAAATTGGATTTTGGGGTATTTGAGAAGGCAAAGGAGGTCTTTAAAAATCGGGAGGTGGTCTAGCATTCATTGAGGGCATATTCGAAGGGTTTGGATTAGACCTATATGAGAAGTTTGGATGATTCTTCCAACCTGGATTGTGGGTACCAAAATAAGGGTCATTGGCTGGTTCAGGTTAAAGTTTTGAACATAGTTAACTTGGCTAGGGTCTTGGGAAAGAGGGCTCCCAACTTAACAATTCAATGTCACATGCTCAATAGATCCACAAATCTCACAAGGGGAAGGGGCACTAGAATGCACAACAGTAACATTCATTCAGTCCAATCTTTGAGTCATAGTATCTACTTTAGCAGAAAGCAAAGTAAGTGCATCAACTTCAAGCTTACCTCCAACCCGTTTAGGTTGGACTCGTTAGTTAGACCATTGAAAATTGTTAAGTGTCATCTCCTCAATTAAGTTATAAGCTTCATCCTTAGTTTTGTTCATCAAGGTTCCTCCTGCCGCCACATCAATAGTAGACCTTATAGACTAGGTCACACCATTATGAAAAGCTTGGATAATCATCCAACGTTGACGACCATGATGGGGGCATAAGCGTAGCCAATCTTTAAACCCCCCCAAAGCTCCGTAGAGCGTCTTTTCATCTTTTTGCGTAAAGTTGGTAATTTGATTCCTTAAGTTCGCCGTTTTCCTCAGAGGGAAAAACTTGACAAGGAAGGTTCTTGTTAACTCATTCTAAGTGGTAATACATCCCGATGACAAAGAATATAACCAAGCTTTTGCTTTATCTCTTAATGAGAAGGGAAATAAGCGCAATCGGATGGCATCAGTAGAGACCCCATTAAGCTTCAACGTGTCACACACCTCTAAAAAGACCGAAAGGTGTAGATTCGGGTCTTCCAAAGGAGTTCCTCCAAACTGAGATTGTTGCACCATGGAGATAAGTGCCGGTTTGAGCTAAAAATTGTTGGCATCAACAGTAGGGTGAGCGATGCTTAAGACAATCCCTTGGACTCTAGGGGTAAGCAAATCTCGAAGTGTCCTTCTTTGGTCACCTTCTCCTCCCGCCATGGTTGTTAAATTCCTTCTTACCTCGCGTCCTTGTTCTTCAATCCTTTGCTTCATTCCTCCTTAAGTGGAAAGTCCTTTCAATCTCGAGATCGGGTTCGTACAAGATTGGACTTCGCATAAACGGAAAAAACTTTTGCAAGCACTATCACCAACACTACCAGTGCAATCAAATAAGAAAATAAAAAGAAAAAGTAAAAGGCAATGAAATATTTGGTCACTTTCGTAAGACTAACTCAATAGTTAACAGATTGAGTCCCCAACAACGGCACCAAAAACTTGACCACCGCCGCAAGCACACCGATAATCGTAGTATAGATAAAAAGATTGCTCATCAAAGACCAATGTAATTTAGCGAGTTTTGTCTATCAAAATATGCTAAGTAAAATTCTAATTCAAGAGGGCTTAATTTAACAACTCCAAATTAACTAATTTAAAATCATTAAGGAAAGATGTTTAGAAATTTATGTAGTTATGAAAGTTGATTGGATCAAAATGATAAACATGTGCTTTTCTCTAGTCGGTTAATCTTGAGGAATTACAATCTCTCCAAAAATTTAGTCTATTCTTTCAAACCCAACCAAATTTGCCTAAACTACGCAAAAGTCGTTCTTTCAAACTAATTTGTCATAATCCAAATTGAACATCTTCGATTACTCTTTAGTCCTCCTAACATGCAAATCTCTCTTTTGAGACGACGTTATGTCAGGTTTTATCAAGCAGACTAACAATCAAATGTCACCTTTCAGTTTTTCACTTAATTGTTTCAAGTGTGCCAGCAAACTTTGGCCAAAAATCCACTCACAACATGATAATCACTTGATAGAATGAAATCCAACCAATCATGAAATAAGCACAATTTTATAGATTAAAACATGATCCAACTACACCTTCATAAACTACTAAATCCCCATACAAAATAAAACTACTCATACATGATAAAAGATTCAACAACTAACAAATGTTTTAGCGAAATCTTGAGAGGAAGAGCTTGACTGAGATAGCCTTTCAACCAAGGGTTTCAAACCGCCTCTAAATCAAACATATGCTCTCAAGATTTCTCACTAAAATAATAATAAAACTAAGAATCTAAACTAAAAAGAACAAAATTTGAGAAAGAAGATGAACTATGCTATCCTTGGTCTTTTCTCTATTGCTGCTAAACGACGCCTTTTATAGAAAAATTTGTATGTTTTCAGCCGTACAGGCGAAGGAAAATGAAGAGGTAACAGTTTCACCTCTCACCACGGTCCGACCGTGGTCCTGGCTGGAATCGCTTTTCTGCTCTTTCCTTGCTCAACGGGCGTAGCAGCACATGGGTGTCCATGGGGGAGGTCAAAATACATCCAATAACGGTTAAATGCTAGGTAAAAAGGCCTAAAATCCTTCAAAACGCATCAAACAGCCATAACCAAGCATAAATCGAGAATAGAGTATAGATTATGACATTAAGCACATAATTCTCCTAAAAATGTGGCAAAATAGCCCTAAAATGATGTATACATTAAACACTTATCAAACTCCCCCATGCTTAAACTGTTGCGTGTCCTCAAGCAATGCTAAAACCAAAATGATACAAAACATCCTTATGATAGATATAAGTAACATTCCAATGGCAAAGTTCATTGAAAGGTAGCCCAAAAAGATCCAAAAATCATTGTCAAACAAATTAGGGAATGAAATTTCGAAAAGTCACTTGATAGACCACAATGTCAAACTTGAATCAATCCCCCCCAAATCGTCAAATGCAGTCACTTAACATATGAAACAAATAAAGTTAGCGAGGCCGGTAGAACCTCACTAAAGTTATGTGGCACCCATCACTCATGTTTGAAAATGTATACATAAAGGTTCTCTCAATTCTCACTCCTTAGACTCAAATCTACCATAAGCTTGACAAGACTCTCAAATTCGCCATCACCAAAATGCAAATACACTGGACAACCATGAGGACTTTCATAAGGTTGTAATGGGGATATGGGTAAAGGTAAGAGGGAGCAAATGTTTTGAAAATGAAGAGCTAGAAGCCATAGACTAAGATCTAAATGATTCCAATGCATCATACCATATCCCTCTTAAACCATTATAATTTATCAACAAAATACATCCTCAATTAAAGAGAGAAAGAGTTGTGTTTGATTTTTATCCACAAGGACACAAGAGGGGTGGTGAATTGTGTCTACTAATTTTTCGAACTGTTTCAAAAACAATCGTGAGAACTGTTTGGAGTAAGTGTTCCTAGTGAGACAGAGACAAACTTATTTCAGAGCACTCATGAGACCTGTTTACAATGTGTGTTCTCAGTAAAACAGAAACAATAGTAATTTGCAGAAATTATAAAGGAGACACAATATTTTTACGTGGAAAAACCACCTCTGGCCCAACTGAGGTGTAAAAACCACGGCCTACCACTGTAGGATTTCAGCAAACACTTTCATTAAATCAGGCCGAACACATTACAACCGTAACACATGTAACTTAGTCTACCAAAGACTCTAGTTACAAGCACATATCCAAAGTCTCCCTAGACTTGGACAAAACACTCACGGACACAATGTCCACACATCTCCTAAGAGACCACGTCCAATAGTTTGGACAAGCTCTAATCACGATGACGGAAAAGAGGTAAAGAACACCTTACTTGAATGCTTCTAAATAAGCTCAATGCAAGGTAGAATATAGCTCATATTATGCCAATGACATGGACTCAATTAAGCACATGCTATGAAGGTTTTTCTCACAGAAAAATTCAGACTCAAAAGCAATTTCAGCACATTCAAGAACTCGTGAAAACTGGTGGAAAAACCTATATAAGAATGAGGGATAAGTCTTCCTTAAATAAGGAATGTGTGAAAAATCCTTATTCCTCTCGAATCCTTAGGCTGCAAAGAGATGAAGAAGAGAAGAACTCTTCTTTCCAAATTGTAATAGGAGATCCCTCATATCTTTCCATTTATCTTATCTTTCTAAAAACAAGATATATTTGGTGGATATTCTTCCAAAAAATAAAATCAAATCTTTTAACAATATTTGTAGTGAAAGAAATCCTTTTTGCCTCAAATACCATTAGGAAAGTTATCCCTAATTTGTTTCTAGAAAATCGACAGTCAACATGTCCCTTAAAAAAATGTTTGAAAATAGGATTTATGTTCTAGTCTTAGAACACTGTAGTTCGGATCTCATGGACCAGTTATGAGACAGTGTTCTGAGCCCTGAACCCATTCAAAGTGAATGCTAAATTAGAGATCTTCTACTTGGCATACTAATAAGGATCTAACATATACACATTCAATCCTAAGACTCTTGTTCTCAATAAGACTCCTTGTATAAGTCCATGCTTCCACTCCCAGAACTGATTAGAGGGAGTATTCTTCACTGCTTCTGTCATAATTCCATGCAATCACTCCGGGAACTGTTCTCAGGGAGTGTTCTTAATTTCTTCACACGATGTCATCATGATGCTCTAAGCTCATTCAAACTGCTCCATATGTTTGTTCAAATCCTATCTTAACATATAACTCATGCACAATACATAGCTCACAACACATTGACCAGAGCATTTGGATTGTCTTCATCAAAATCTTATACATTAATTGGGTCAACAATTTCCCTTGTTTTGATGATGGCAAACCAAACGACCTTACATCGAAACAGAAGTCAAAAACAGGGCAGGATAGGCTGGTGCCAGAGCAGACAAGGTCAAAATTTTATGCAAGGCACACAATGATGCATATTTCCATATGCATCATTTTTATTCAAGACCAATTTCAAAGAAGAAAAGGGTCAAAGAAGATCATGCTTGGAAGTGTGCTTATTTGGTCTTATTAAGTGAGTTCAAAGACTCACGACACTATGAAGAGGTCAAAAAGAGGTTAAGCTTTGCTAGAAATTTGGCGCTGAATTCATCCCTGCGGAACCCGATTTTTTGTGACCACTTTTGGACAAGCTCAAGTGGACCCACAACTTGAGGCTCCACATGGTTTTGAAGTTTAAGATTTCAGCATTGTAAGAGATTTCCAAAGTAATACAAGCACCTTTGAGAGTGATTCTCATTTGTGTCTCAAAAATTCCTAGTTCTATATCTTGAATTTGGCTAATTCAAGTGGTGTTCTAGGTTCTCTATCTTTTCCAATTGGAGTGATTCCTTGGTTAAGACAAGAGAATTAGCCCAAGGTCAAGTCATTGAGTGGCTCCGTGAAGGATTATCTCAATTACAAGATCTTGTTCTATCCCTTTTTCTTGTGTAGTGAAGTTCTTCATCCATCTCATCCATCTTTCATTTCTCTTTCCAATTTGGCTTATTTTGAGTTTGAGTTTGAGTTTTTGGTTCACTTGCCCCCCACATCTACATCAATTGGTATCAGAGCCAAGGCTTTTAAGTGACCCACATCATACCCAAACACATCCCAAAAAGCCAAAATACAAAAAAAAAAAAGAGGCACAAACCGGCAATCCGAAGTCTTGAAGACCAGAGAAGCAGCACGGTGCCCCCGTGCCACAACACACGACCGTGCCATATTCTTTTTCCAGGAATCTTCAAGTCGAGACGGAGCACGGTGCCCCCGTGCCGCCAAGCACGACCGTGCCACTCTACTTTTCTGCATTTTCTTCAGCCGAAGCATAGCACGGCCTGACCGTGCCCCCTTGCACGACCGTGCCACCTTTGCCACAGCCAACTTACGTTTCAAATCAATCCACGAAGAACCCTAGACCTCATCCTTCATGCCGTCTTCAAAGAACTTGGAGAAAGAACTAGCTCTTATTGATATTGGATATGCTTGTTTTGCAATTCCAAAATTTCATGGCGAAAAGGAAGAGTTCGCAGGTTGGTTATCTAAGGTGGAACGAGTTTTTGCTTGTTGTATCCTTAGTGACCAAGAGAAGTTCAAAGTGGTTATTTCAAGATTGAGAGGATGTGCACTTCAGTGGTGGAATAAATACAAGTTTGAGCGAAAAAAGAAAGGAAAAGAAAAGGTGAGAACTTGGAAGAAATTGAGTAGTAAGTTGAAGGGTTCCTTTTACCCATCCACTTACATGCCCATGGAAGAAAGTATCTCCGTTAAGCTCACGGGTTCATTCCCTTCCACCCCACAAAAAGAACCAACCCCACAAATGATCTTTCCCCCACAACCTAGGAGGTGTCTCAAGTGCCAAGGGCTTGGACACTTATCCACGGATTGCCCAAATAATGAGGTCATTACCTTGGAAGAAAGGAAAGCCGTGAAAGAAGAGAACGATCAGGAGGAAAGCCTTGAAGAAGAAATTGAACTCAAGGTGGAAAAAGAAGAAATACTTCCCTTAGAGAAGGTTTCTCAAAAGCCAAACAAAGATGAAGAGATCCTTGGAGAAAAAGCTTCAAGCCTAGTTGACCTACCTCTTGTTTTTGGTGACTGTGGTGATGAAGAGACCATTGAACTTGAGACCCAAAGATCCGAGTTGAAGCAAGAAGAGATTGTGCAAGAAATTGAGCAATCCTTCACCGAAGAAGGGTGCCAAGAAGATAATGAGGTGAATTTGAGCATAACCCCAAGAATTGAAGAGCATGTAGTTAAAGACCTTGAAGTGATGAAGCCATGTAGGGTTGCTGAAAAGTTTGAGCAACTCTTGACCCAAGAAGAATTCACCTTAACCCCCATTCAACCTTCCCAACCCTTCAAACCACAAAAGGACCGACAAGCCTTAACCCTCATTCATCCTTCCCAAACCCTTGCCCCCAAAGAAGATTTCCCACTTCCGCCTCTTCTCCTCACCAGATATGACCCGTTTTATCATCCTCCCCTCACCCTCTTCTATATCTCTCTAGAGGTGATGCCCTTTGACCACTTCCTACAAGAGCTCCCATTTCATAAGCATGCCTCCCTTCATGAGAAGCTTGCCAACCCTTTGAGTTTGAGGACAAACTCAAAACAACCCGGGGAGTATGATGCATATTTCCATATGCATCATTTTTATTCAAGACCAATTTCAAAGAAGAAAAGGGTCAAAGAAGATCATGCTTGGAAGTGTGCTTATTTGGTCTTATTAAGTGAGTTCAAAGACTCACGACACTATGAAGAGGTCAAAAAGAGGTTAAGCTTTGCTAGAAATTTGCGCTGAATTCATCCCTGCGGAACCCGATTTTTTGTGACCACTTTTGGACAAGCTCAAGTGGACCCACAACTTGAGGCTCCACATGGTTTTGAAGTTTAAGATTTCAGCATTGTAAGAGATTTCCAAAGTAATACAAGCACCTTTGAGAGTGATTCTCATTTGTGTCTCAAAAATTCCTAGTTCTATATCTTGAATTTGGCTAATTCAAGTGGTGTTCTAGGTTCTCTATCTTTTCCAATTGGAGTGATTCCTTGGTTAAGACAAGAGAATTAGCCCAAGGTCAAGTCATTGAGTGGCTCCGTGAAGGATTATCTCAATTACAAGATCTTGTTCTATCCCTTTTTCTTGTGTAGTGAAGTTCTTCATCCATCTCATCCATCTTTCATTTCTCTTTCCAATTTGGCTTATTTGAGTTGGAGTTTGATTTGGTTCACTTGCCCCCCCACATCTACATCACACAAGTAAGAGGAGCAGTAGTGAGAGGTCAACTTAAACTGGACAAACTAATCAGGACTATGGTCATGCTCATTTTCCCCCTTTTGACATCATCGAAATAGGGTCTAGAGGCCAAACGTCTGAGTCCAGCATAGATGTAATCACCACCCTAGGGGTAATGTAGGAAATAGTAGCGATACACTCAAGCATATAATACAGTAAGGTTATTGGTCATCCGAGTCACGCACAAATGAGAAGCATAGAACAAGCAAAGATCATAAAACTATAAAAGTCATCCACAAACAGTCACAATCCAAAGCGTTCATACACCATTAGGAGGAGCGAACACAAAAATAAGTAGCAAGGAGAGAGGGGAATATTCAAGTTTAGATGGAAGGGGGAGAGAATTTAGAGGTAAGGGCAGAAATGGCAAGTAGAAGGGCATCATGTCGTTAGGCATTCAGCTTCTGTTCTTCAGCAAGGACCTTCTTAACTTCTGCAATTGCACCTTACAAGGAGAGCTGGTTCTGCATAAGGGTGATCAAAGTAGGGGTACTGGAGGATGATGGTTCCTTGAGAACCGGGCTAAAGGGTGTTTGGAACCCCTGTTCAGAACCGATGTTCCCACCTTTGGTCACTTGAAATCCACACCCTATCAATGTACTACCCCCTATTTCATTCGTATTCTGGAGGCTTACTCTCTTTTACCATGCAATCCCGGACTGCTCAAATACTGAAATCAGCAGGAACCCACACCCCATGTCGTGATCCTTGGACGTGTTCGCAACACGGGTAATGTGGTGAATCATGATCGCGGGTAAGTTGATTTTCTCACCCCGATCCAAAAGATCAGTAAGGCACAAGTCCATAGGATCAGCAAAATTACGTCCCTGACTCCTAGGATTGACATTCTTAATGACAAACCAAAACAGTAATCTATGCAAAGGGAGCATTTTCCCCTTTCGCACAGATCGAGACCTAGTGATTGTAGGGTCCTGAGCTAATCTCTAAGTTAGCTCAAGCAGTCTCTCCTCTCCTAACATAGTCTTGTCCTCACGGATATACACAGCAAAACTATCAGCTGGCACCCTAAGCATTTCCCCTAAGTCGGCAGCATCAAACCTAAGTCTATGCCCACTAACTGTGCTGGTCACCACCCCATCAGTGACCACACAGTGGGCATAGAACTCAGTCAACTCAGGAACAGAACATCCACACTGAGTGTTCATAAACAAGTCCAGCCACCCTTGAATTCTCAGTTTCTCCAGAAACACCTCAAGCCCTTGTTCCTGAAAGTAGGCTATTTTGATTACCTTCCCTCTAACTATAGATGTTTGAAGGAAGTGTTGGTATCTTTTAGTAAGGGTCATGCCCTTTTTGGTGAGGGTTCAGAACACTCCTTTACCTATTCAGCTGGCTATTCTAGCACTGCTCTCTTACGAGCAGGGGCTTTGGAAGGAGCAGGTTGAGGGGGAGTTTGGGTAGGTGTTTTGAGAGGTGTTTTAGGTCGTATTTGGGCTGCTGTTTTACGGGTTGTTTTCTTCTGCAGGGCAGGTATCTCAATTATATCCTCAGGCAGTGTGGAAATAGAGGCGGGTCCCGAACTTCTTGTTCAGCGTTGATAGATCAGAGTGTTGAGAGGGACGATGGGTGTAGTGGTGATCTTCTTTTGGCGCTTAAAGCCAGGTTTAAAGGTTGGTTGGGGAGAGGGTGTTGCGGTTCTCTTCAACCGTATAATAGGTTATCATCATCATCATCATCATTGTCCACAATGAAAACAGGTGCAGGAATAGTGCTTTCTGTGCTCATCCCTTCCCTCAAATCCCTCACATTCAACAGATGCGACAGCCTCCTTTTTAAATTTGATTGGTTTGTACTCAACTAGTTCCCAACCAGTAATTGGGTTCGTAGAGGGGATCATCCTAGGGTTTAATGCAACAGACCCTAGGGTTCAATGCTCATACCAGGTGCTGGGTTACTTAGCGATACCTCAGTCATAGTGTTGAACTAGTTACTCCCCCTTGTTCTCGACAATCAGTCCTGGAGAGAATGTGGGTAGGAGGTCTTTCACCCAGTGGAGTTGCGGTTGCCTTGGTTGCTTGCCGTTGGAGAAGTTCGAGAGAAACAGGTTAGGATTTGGAAACTTTGGGAGTAGGAGGAAGAAGTGATTTCGGCCGAGTGGGCGGAGAGCGAAGAGAGGAAGGTCAGTGTTTTTAGAGAGAGAAAGCAGAAGGGGAGGTAGTCGGACTATTGCTTTTCTTTTAAAAGAGAAGTTT
This sequence comes from Carnegiea gigantea, assembly GCA_029747015.1. Lineage (NCBI taxonomy): Eukaryota > Viridiplantae > Streptophyta > Magnoliopsida > Caryophyllales > Cactaceae > Carnegiea > Carnegiea gigantea. The sequence goes on from JAKOGI010001084.1 coordinate 269,355, forward strand.
CCTCTTCTACTTACTTCCCCGCCGTGTCACTTTACTAGTGTATTTGCGAACAAGGATCGGATCAGTTCCCAGACCTTCATCTGACTGCTAAATATTCGATGTCTCAGGAAAATAAGGGCAATATCATTATATCTCAGCAAGTGTCAGCAATTCATATTCCCCACATGTGCTAGCAATAACATAATTTTTGACAACATCTTCTGAAACACATTTTATTTGGCATGTTTCCTTAACCAGCTAATCATTGGGGGATAAACAAACATGTTCAAGTCCCTTTAATCATATCCAATTCAAGTCTATTCCTCTCAAACTATTCTCTACTAAGTGCCTTTGTAAATATCAGCAATTTGTCTATTAGTGGCACAAAAATTCATTAAAATTAAGCCCCCTTCAGCATTGTCTCTCAAAAAGTGATGACGTATGTCAATATGCTTAGTCCTTTTCTGTTGACATGGGTTTTTGGCAATGTTAATTACGCTTGTGTTATCACAGAATATAGGAATGCACCCTATGTCAATACAAAAGTCCTTGAGTTATTGTCTTATCCACAATAGTTGAGCACAACACGAGGCAGCTGCCACATATTCGGCTTCTACTCTGGACATGGCAACGGAGTATTGTTTCTTGGTTGCCCGAGAAACCAAACAGGGTCCCAGAAAGTGAGCCATACCTGAGGTGCTTTTCCTATCAACTAGGAATCCAGCATAGTCAGCATCTGTATACCCAATGACATCCAAGTTGCACCCTCAAGGATACCAAAGTGCTAAGTCAGGAGTGTGTTTCAAATACCTTAGAATCCGTTTTACAGCTTTCAAGTGTGTTTCTTTAGGATTTGACTGAAAATGGGCACTCAAACCAACACTAAAAACAATGTCAAGTCTACTAGCAATTAGGTACAGAAGCGACCCAATCATGCCCCTATATAATTTTTCTTCTACTGAAGGGCTCCCATCATCTTCCACCAACCTAGTTAAAGGGGAGATGGGCGTGTCTGTGGGCTTAGCTGATTCCATACCAAACCCCTTAATTAATTCCTTGACATATTTTTGTTGATGAATCATAGTTCCATTTGAGGTTTGCTTGATTTGTAAGCCTAAGAAGAAATTGAGCTCACCTATCATGGTCATCTCAAACTCACTCCTCATCAATTTTGAAAAATCATCACACAAATCATTTTTAGTTGTCCCAAATATTATGTCATCGACATATACTTGGACAATCAACAAATGTTACCCCTTTGATTTGAGAAACAAGGTATTATCTACCTTACCTCTTTAAAAACCATTATCAATTAAGAATTTTGACAAACGTTCATACCAGGCTCTAGGAGCTTGTTTTAAACCATAAAGAGCTTTGTCAAGTTTAAAGACATGGTTAGGCAAATCATGATTTTCAAAACCAGGGGGTTGGCTTCCATTGAGGAATGCACTTTTGACGTCCATTTGGTATAGCTTGAAGCCCATGTGTGTTGCAAAGGCTACCAGGATCTGGATAGCCTCAATCCTCCGAACAGGTGCAAATGTCTCCTCATAGCTGATCCCTTCTTCTTGGTTATACCTTTGAACCACCAGCCTGGCCTTGTTCTTAGTGATTGTTCCGAACTCATCCAACTTGTTCTTGAACACCCACTTTGTACCAATTATTGATCTGTCTTTTGGCCGTGGTTCAAGGTGCCAGACCTTGTTCCTTTCAAACTGATGGAACTCTTCTTGCATGGCTATAACCCAATCAGAATCTACAAGAGCCTCATGAACAGTTCTTGGCTCAATGTTAGATAAAAAGGCATAGAACGCATAATAGTTTCTGACTTTAGACCGAGTTTGCACCCCGGTGTTAATATCATATATAATTTGATCGAGCAGGTGCGAACTCTTGTGTTTCCAAGGTCGTTGAGTAAGAGGAGCTGCAGACAGTCTCTCTTGGACACCTGATGAAACAGGGTCTGAATCTATTCTGGAGCCTGTTCCCACTGCTGTTTGGGAAGACTCAGGATGAGTGAATCGGTTTTGTCCCAATTCAGGTTCAGCAGAGCTTCCCCCTGATTAGTTGGCTTCCTGTCTACCTTCTAGATTTTCAGATCCAACCCTTGTTTCACCTTTAGGAGACTTACTATTTTCTACCATGGAGTTTTGAGTGAGCGAAGAGTCTTTCCTGACAAGACCCAGTTCAAAATCTTCATCCTGTACATCATGCTCAACCAAGGAATTAGATTCATCAAACAATACATGCACACTTTCCTCAACACATAAGGTTCTTTTGTTGAATACTTTATATGCCTTACTATGTGAGGAGTATCCTAGGAATATGGCTTCATCACTCCTTGGGTCAAACTTTCCTAAGGATTCCTTCCCATTATTATGCACGTAGCATTTGCATCCAAACACCCTTAAGCGCATGATATTGGGTTTTCTTCCTTTGAAAAGTTCGTAGGGAGTCTTGTTGAGTATGGGTCTGATCATACATTTATTTATAATGTAACATAATGTATTTAGTGCCTCTGCCCAAAAGTTTCTAGGGAGACTACTAGCGACAAGCATTGTCCTAGTCATGTCTTTTAGGGTACGATTTTTACGCTCCACCACCCCATTCTGTTGGGGTGTTCTTGGGGCAGAAAATTGTGATCTACATCATGCTCATTACAATAATCATTAATGCTCAAGTTTTCAAATTCTTTTCCATGGTCAAACCTTAGACTTACTAATGGGTGTCCTACTCTCTTTTCAACTTTCTTGAGAAGCACAAGAAACTTCTCAAAGGATTCATCTTTCGATGCCAAGAACAGGGTCCAAGTGAATCGAGAGTAGTCATCCACTATGACAAACACATATTTCTTCCCACCTCTACTCGTAATCCTCATAGGACCGCATAAATCAACATCTAAGAGTTCTAGAGGCCGGGAAGTGCTCATATATCTCTTTGGCTTGAAAGAAGTCCTTACTTGTTTTCCTTTAGCACAAGCATGACACACCTTGTCATCATTGTACTTGATGGAAGGTAGCCCGACTACTAAGTCCTTAGAAACAAGTTTGTTCAAAAGGGAAAGACTTGTATGATCTAGCCTTTTGTGCCAAAGCATAACATCATCCTCAAGAGCACTTAAGCAAGTCACATGGTTATGGGGAAGTGAGAGAACACAAGCTTTATACACATTGTTGTATCGCTTCCACTTCAATACAACATCACCGAATTTGACATTGATAATCAAGCACTGATTTGAAGAGAATTCAACATAATTACCTCGATCACATAGTTGGGATATGCTTAGCAAATTGTGTTGTAACCCATCAACGAAGTACACATTATTGATGGAGTGAGAGAGTGATTTACCTATCTTACCTATACCAACAATTTTCCTAGATTTGCCATTCCTAAATGCCACTCTCCCTCCATCAAAGGCTGTAGGTGAGAGGAAGTTTGATCTATCTTCAGTCATGTGCCTCAAGTAACCACTATCCAAGAACCATAGTTGGTCGCCTCCTCTCACTTTAGCCTACAAAATAGCTAATTGTTAGTCTTGGGAACCCAGATCCACTTGGGTCCCATTCCTTTTAACTCGTCTTTTCTAATCTATATTTGCTTAACATATATAGAGTTCCTCTCCATGGCCTTTTTCCTTAAAGAGCAGGCATATCAATGATGACCAGTCTTACCATAATGAAAACAAATTAGATTTTCAGGGAGTCCAACATATTGTTTATTGACTGGTTTAGTGACACGCTTACTCAGTATCCTAGCCCCTTTTTATTACGACTGTGATGAGTGTTTAACCAATTAAGAGCTTCTGAGGAGCTGTTCTAACATTTATTCTGAACAAGGTAAGATTCGGCCTTCTGGAGCTTTTCCTGCAACAGGTTGTTTTCAGTCCTGTTTCTAAGCCTGTTCTGAATTAGGTCAGATTCGGTTTCCTGAAGCTTCTCAAGTAATTTATTGTTCTCACTCTCCAATAGTTTTATCTTACTCTCTAGTTCTCGGGACTCACTTTGCAGCTTTGAGAGTTCAGTGTTAAACACTGCCTCTCTTTTATCCATTAGGTCAAGGTTCTTCCTTAAGGAAAAAGTTTCTTCATCCTTTTTAGCCGTGAGAGTTTCATTAGTTTGTTCAAGTTCTAGGATGGTCTTTTCAAACATTTGAACATCCCTTTTTAACTTGGAACAAGTATCTTTGATCATGCAATTCTCAGTGCTTATTGCCTCACATTCATCCATTAAGGAAAATAGTATTGTCAAAATTTTTCTTTTATTGAAACCACTTACCTTCTCCTTGATCTGAGATATGGTTTCATCTGATTCTGAATCAGTATCAGAATTGCTTTTGGCCATAAGTGCCAATGCTTCAGCTTCGTCTTGGGAGCTGTCCTCTTCTTCAAAACTTTCACCCCATGCTGCTACCATTACTTTAGTGAATCGACTGGCAGAACTACTCAGCTGTGGTTTCTTTCCTCGGTTTCTGAAATGTTCTGACGCTTGTTCTTCCTTCTGCATGGGGCAATATTTCATAATATGATCGTGTTTTCCACACCTAAAGCATCCAGAGTTTTGGTCCTGGTCATTGTTTCGTGCTTTGCTGTTGTTTCCCTTCTTGATGCTCTTTCCAAACTTTTTAAAAAGTTCTTTGAACTTATGAGTTACAAAGGCTACATCTTCCTTGTTTATATCCGAATCATCACTCCCCATAGCCTTTAGAGCAAGGCCTCGATCTTTCTTTGTTTCTTCTTTCATCTGGGAGTTTTTCCTTAACTCGTAAGTTTGTAGATTCCCAATGAGCTTGTCCAAAGAGATTTCATCCATCTTCTTTGCTTCTTGGATGGCTGTAACTTTCGTTTCCCACGAATGTGGTAAAAACCGCAGGGTTTTCGTTAGCAATTCTTCAGTGGTAAAGGACTTTCCCAAGGATTTCAACTCATTAGTGATGTGGGTGAAATGAGTACACATATCCATCACAGTCTCTTTATCACTCATTTCAAACGGTTCGTCCTTTCTCATTAGTAGCTCAATCCTGGACTATTTGACTTGGTTGGTTCCTTTGTGAGCCACACGAAGAGCATTCCAGATTTCCTTTGCTGAATCACACTCTGAGATGCAAGTGTACTCGTCCAGACCAAGGCCAAAGTATAACAATTTCTTGGCCTTGGCGTTTTTCTCTAATTTCTTGAAGTCATCTGAGTCAAACTCAGTTGGCTTCTTAGGAACTGTTTTGCCGTCTTCTGTGGTTTTCATTGGAATGCAAGGACCATTCTCAATGATCATCCATAGCTCATAATCATCAGGTTGAATATAGTTTTCCATTCGGTTTTTCCACCAATTATAGTGTTGTCCATTAAAGTATAGAGGACGAGTCACAGATTGACCCTCTAAGATTCCTTGTGGTGCACTCATCTTTTTAGGATCTCTCAAGGTGTTAACCTAGGTGTGAGAAGTCTGCTCTGATACCACTTGCTTGATTTTAATCCATAAGGACACAAGAAGGGGGGTGAATTGTGTCTACCAATTTTTCGAACTGTTTCAAAAACACTCGTGAGAACTGTTTGGAGTAAGTGTTTCTAGTGAGACAGAGACAAACTTATTTCAAAACACTCATGAGACCTGTTTACGACGTGTGTTCTCAGTGAAACAAAAACGATAGTAATTTGTGGAAATTATAAAGGAGATACAATATTTTTACGTGGAAAACTACCTCTGGCCCAATTGAGGTGTAAAAACCACGACCTACCACTATAGGATTTCAGCAAACACTTTCACTAAACCGGGCCGAGCACGTTACAACCGTAACACACATAACTTCGTATACCAAAGACTTTAGTTACAAGCACACATCCAAAGTCTTTTTAGACTTGGACAAAACACTCACGGACACAATGTCCACGCGTCTTCTAAGAGACCACGTCCAACAGTTTGGACAACTTCTAATCATGATAACGAAAAAGAGGTAAAGAACACCTTACTTGAATGCTTCTAAATAAGCTAAGTGTAAGGTACAATACAGCTCCTATTGTGCCAATGACGAAGACTCAATTAAGCACACACTATGAAGGTTTTTCTCACAGAAAAATTCAGACCCAAAAGCAATTTCAGCACATTCAAGAACTCGTAAAAACCGGTGGAAAAACCTATGTAAGAATGAGGGATAAGTCTTCCTTAAATAAGGAATGTGTGAAAAATCATTGTTCCTCTCGAATCCTTGGGCTGCAAGGAGACGAAGAAGAGGAGAACTCTCCTTTCCAAATTGTAATAGGAGAACCCTCATATCTTTCCATTTATCTTATCTTTCCAAAAACAAGATATATTTGGTGGATATTCTTCTAAAAAATAAAATCAAATCTTTTTACAATATTTGTAGTGAAAGAAATCCTTTTTTACTCAAATACCACTAGCAAAGTTATTCCTAATTTGTTTCTAGAAAATTAGCAGTCAACAAATCCCTTAAAAAAATGTTTGAAAATCGGATTTATGTTCTAGTCTTAGAACACTGTAGTTCAGATCTCATGGACCAGTTTTGAGACAGTGTTCTGAGCCCTGAACCCATTCAAAGTGAATGCTAAATTGGAGATCTTCTACTAGGCATATTAATAAGAATCTAACATACATTCAATCCTAAGACTCTTGTTCTCAACAAGACTTCTTGTATAAGTCCATGCTTTCACTCCCAGAACTGATTGGAGGGAGTGTTCTTCACTGCTTCTTACATAATTCCATGCAATCACTCCCGGAACTGTTCTAAGGGGGTGTTCTCAATTTCTTCACACAATGTCATCATGATGCTCTAAGCTCATTCAAACTGCTCCATATATTTGTTCGAATCCTGTCTCAACATACAACTCAAGCACAACACATAGCTCACTACACATTGACCAGAGCATTTGGATTGTCATCATCAAAACCTTATACATTAATTGGGTCAACAAGTTGAAAATCACAAGAGTTTATAATTCCAACAAGGCTAACACTTTCTTTCTCTTTTTTTTTTGTTTTCATTTTTTTCTCTTTTCATGTTGTTTTTTTTCTTCTTTTTTTTTCTTTTTCAAAATAAGTTAGCCAAGGGAAATTCATATCGAAATTTAAATTCCAACTCTTCTCTAAACATTGCACAATTAGGCAAGGGATTTATCAAGATCTCACATCCCTTCACTAAACAACTAAAACACACTAAAAGAAAGGAATCCACCTTACCAGTGCCCTATCAACCTTGATGTCAAAGAATAAAGGGCTCCTCTAGTCTTGGCTTAAGGGTAAGATAATCATTTGGCCATAGGTTATAATAGGAGGCTTAAATCAAGAAAAACAATTTTAGGCTCAAAGAGGCTAGTAAGGGATATAATATACAACAAAGGTGGCTATTTGGCCGTTGGGTTTAACAAATTAAAGAAAAATGTCTCAATCATATTGCCTAAATGCATATACAAAAAGTGATCTTGAATGAGAATCAAAGCAAATTCTAGAGAAATGATATCAAAGAAGAGTCACACATGAAAGAAATATGAGACTAAATTGATAAATAGTCTGTAAAAGTTCAAAGCCTCACAAGACATCTACCAAGGTCATAACCAGCTCATTAGTAAACACATATTAAAATCATGTAAAAAGTCATGGGGTAATCAACTCGTGGTCAAAATGTGGATCTAGTTTTTGTAAATTCGTTCTTAAACATTTTATGCACAATTGGGCGAATCAAATGATCAAACTAAACCAAATATGTCTACCAAATCTAAAAAGATCATCATCAAAGGATTTTTTTTTTATTTCCTCCAGTTTTTTCAAATTTTTTTATTGTTTTTTTCCTTTTCCTTTCTGTAAACATGCATGCTCCTAATAACAATGCAAACTAAAATGCAAGGAAAAGCTAAAATGCAACCTAGAATGAAAAGAAAACTAAATGCACTTACTAAAATACTGCTAAACAAAACTAAAACCTAAAACAAAAACTCCAAAAACTATTACAAACAATACATACAAAGCATAAGCACACCACACTAGTTCAGGTATCAGACGCTAAATATAATGACTAACTCCCCCATGCTTGAATCACACATTGCCCTCAATGTGGGCACAGAATAGAAAAAGGGAAGGGGAGTAGCACAAAGCAATCAGAAAGGAGGTAGTGGAGGAGGATGGGGTGGTTGGCCATGAAAGAATGCCAATTCTACTAGGTCTCTAGACTTGCCTTATAGTCCAAGAAATTTGGAGTCTGGGTAGGAAGCATTCTACGAAGCTCATCATGGAGGTCTTAGACAATGTCCCAAAGTGCAGCGTTCTTAGAAGCAACAAATGTGTGAAGGGAAACTTGCTCCTCCTGATTGGATCTAAGGGTGTCTTGGAGATCGCTATAGTCAGGAGGGGGTGGTTGAAAGGAAGACCTAGATCCTGCTTGCCTAGAATGAGGGGCTGGATGATGGGGTGCGGGTTGAACAACCTCATTATCATCAGGTACCCAATAGAGGTTAGCCCGGTGAAATGAAGTGGTTTGTTCGACATTGGGAAGCAGAAAAAGCCGGCCCCAGGGTAAATCCAACATAAACACCCAGCCTCAACTTTACAAAAGTTCATAATTTCAAAAGCAGATTGATCAGGCCGCTCGTACCCGGAAACTCCATCCTCAGGGTTAAGCTCAATACCCAAAAATCTAGCAACAATAGTTATAACACCTCTCATGACTATTCTACACAAGACCTCATCCTACCAGAGTCGTCCCCCATATATATATATATATTATATATATATATATATATATATATATATATATATATTATATATATATATATAGATATATATATATCTATATATATATATAATATATATAATATATAGTATATATATATATGTATATATATCTATATATAATATATATATATATATATATATATATATATATGTATATATATATATATTATATATGTATATATATATATGTGCATATATATATATATATTGTGTGCGTAATATATATATATATAGGTATATGTATATGTATGTATACACACACACACAGACAGACAAACACACACCGCACACATATAGATAGATAGATAGATATATATATATATATATATATATATATTATATATATATATATATATATATATATGCATGTATGTATGTATGTATGTATACACACACACACATAGACAGGCAACACAAACACACAGACACACACACATAGAGATAGTATAATATATATATATATATATATATATATATATATATATATATGTATGTATGGATGTATGTATGTATGTATATATGTATGTGTGTGTGTGTGTGTGTGTGTGTGTGTGTGTGTGTGTGTGTGTGTGTGATAACCCGAACTTAACCCATATTATTTATTTAAATCATATGTATTTATTTAATTAATCATGTTTATTCATTTAATTTATCATGTTTATGGATTTAATCACTCATGGTTATTTATTTAACTAAATCATGTACCCTCAATTTACATATTTACCGAATTGCCTTATGTCATTTAAATTTGTCGCGTTCATTTATCATACTTACTCATCCCGATTGGGAGATATTTCATTTGGGTCCCATTTGCAATTCAAGTTTTTTTTGATTAATTAAATATCAGGTGAATTGATAGTAGGCCTCAATAATTATGGTTTGAGAAATTATTATTGTTGTCATTACGATTATTGTTATTGTTATTATTATTATTGTTATTATTATTTTGATAACATTACAAAAATTTAATTTTGAGTCATGCAAAAACGTTATCGTTACGAAGCGTTTTATTCCCGAACTCAACTTATTTCGACCCAACGTGAAGCCCAACAAGTTTGCATTCTTTAACCTAAGTAATTACCATGATGTAAGGCTAACGATGGTTAACAAAAGCTTTGTTGAGGATAAAATTTCAGCCACAAGTTAGATTAGTCAAAATAAACACAAATGAACCCAAAAAATTCCATTTTCTGTCTTATCTCTCTCTCCCCTCACAGCAGCAACCCAGCCACTATTTGGGCTGTTTCTGGCCACTTTTTCAGCCAACTCAAGTGTTTTTCGACTCCCCTCAACATCCTAGTACCTCTAGCTACCATCCTCCATCATCAAAACCATTAAACCTCATCTCCATCTCTACTTATTTGCAATCAAAGTGAGTAAACCCTAATCTTGATCTTGTTGATTTTTATTTTTATTTTAGTTTTGATTCTTATTTTGATGCTTGTGATCATTGATCATGATATTTTAATAAGAAATAAGAGTTATTGTGGTGTTGATCATGGTGAAGTTGAGCTTGATTCATGCTAGGGTTTAGCGATGATCATGTTCATGCAAGCTTAAGTTAAAACCATGTTTATGGATTGATTTGTATTTGATTTTGTAATCTTCAGCTTTATTGATGTTTATGATGATGTTTTGGGTGATTTGGAATGATTTTAGGTGAGAATTTATGTGAAAAAGGAAGAGAAAGCTAAAACTGTGAATGCTGAAAATTTTAAAAAAACAGTGCAGACTTCGGGATTAAACTGGTAATGGTCGGCTCATGGAAAAATTATGCTTTTTGGTGGGTAGATAGTTCAGTGCGTTATCGTTCAAATGGCTTTTGAATTGCCTTAATCCGTAGAAAATGTTGTGGTCATTTTACCGACACTGCACAGAATGGGACCAAAACTGATACAGTTTTGTTTTAGCCCCATTTTAGGAATCTTATTGTGGGAATTATATTTTGTGTTGTAAATGAAAGATTTTTAGGACTTCTTAATATTTTCATATTGGGGTTTTAGTTCCCCATTTGAGGTCCTGGGTAAAAGTTATGAATTTTTAAAGTGAACTGACCTGACTTTGGTGCAAATTGGGTTGTTGTTATAATTTCTGTGCAGTATGTACTTGGAGGAAAAATCTGAAAATTTTACTATAGATTGTCCATATTATTTTCAAATTTCCTATAAGAGTTCATGAATTTTGGTTGAGTACTTTGAGTTTGGAGATTTTTAGAAGCATTTTGAGTAATTGTGTAAGGAGCAATAAGAAAGATTAAGTGAGATTGATCATGCACTCATTTTGTTTATTTTGGGCGAAGTAAGGTCATTTAAGGGGAAAATGAATATTCATAGACTTTTATGGAGCTTTTAGCTTGATTAATGAGAAAGAAGAAGACAAGTATATAATTTGGGAGCTTGTTTATGAGCTTTGAATCATTTAAGGATTTTTTCAAAGAAAATATCAAGCTTAGTGAGCTTAATAGCTTCTATTGAGTTCAATGACTCATTTGGGGTGCAATTCTATATCTAATAGATTTATGAATGAAATATGAGAAGTGGGGACAGTTGTACCTCAGAAACCATATTTCTCAAACCAAGTTATTGCAGTTTTTGCTACTTTGAACCAAGATATATCCCTCCTGGCCTCAAACTTCTATTACTTACTCAATTCAAAATGTATCAAATGTATTTATCAAGCCAATCTAGTGTACTCACTATTATCTTGAACTAAGTTATATATCAGTAAGCCTTAAAACTATATCAGCAACCTATTTTAGAAAAGGCCACAACCACTCTCCCAATTGCCACCATAAAGGCCTTTTCTTGGTAATCTAATTTATCTCATTGTGAACTATTTTACTTTCATTTGCTTTATATCAAATGTAATTGCTTTCATCAATTCAGTTTTGAAGTTATATTGAAACACCCAAGTTATGTATACCATTTAATTACTCAATTTTTGTTACACATACTTTTACTTACTCAATTATGTGAGTAAAGATTATTTACTGACTACACATACTTACAATGACATTTATGAAATAGAGTTGAGGCCTAGTTATCGTTTCCCGTTATGCATAAGTGTTATCAAGTCAGAATATATTTTTCAAGTCAGATGATATTTATGAAACAACTGGCTTTTATCAAGTCAGATGATATTTTTAAAGGCTCAAGGTACGTCCATTGCCTGTATCTTCAGAAAGCAGAACATGTTTATCGAGTTACAACTCTTAATGAGTTTATCAATGAATCAGTTTATATAGTGATTTGGCATTTAACTTGTGACCCCGTCAGTTATCATCTATAGAGCGTCAGCCCATTATTTACCCGCGCGACTTCAAGCCAACTCTTAATCGGATTAGCAGGTGCACACCTATATATGGATCATATCATTGCAAGGGGTTCACATTCAGATAATAATGAGTAATTTAGTTTCATATTACTTTCATTTTCATTGTTATTGTGAACTAAATGAGTTGCAAAAGCAGGTACCCATCAACAACGTTTCTATGCTCATTTTACAATACAAGAATGCATGTACTGAGTTTTTCCTCACATTTTCAAATTGTTTTCATGTTTTCCATTTTAGGTGATGAAGTATCACATGTTTCTCCTTTTAGCAAGCCCTCTTGGAAGTCATCAGATGCTCACAGTGGATTCAGCATAGCATGAATATTGGAAACAATGTCAAGGTCAAGTTGGATCTATATTCAATATATTTGCATAGGGTGGAGTGCAAGTTCTCACATGGTATGATTAAGTCGATGGTACTGAAGTTGAACTATTATGGACTTTGGTCTTGAAGTATTTCAGTTAATTGCTTTTGTGATTATGAATATGAGTTGTAAGATTAAATGGTTTCAGTGAGCTTTGTCCTCATCAAGACGGCGGTAGCGTCTTCTATTATTAAGTCTTTCGCTGCAGTTTTTCATAAATCATGTCATTAGCATTTTGGGGGCGTTACAGATTTGGTATCAGAGCTAAGGTTGTAAGGGCCACTGTGAGCTATCAAGTGTTTATGAGTTAGCTATCAAGGTGTGTATGAGTTATGTTAGGCCCATTAAGTGAGCTATTGCTTATAAGTTCATATGTATGGGCATATATGGAGAAACCATTTTCATTTAGGTGACTTAATCATTTGTTAATATTATGAGATTCAAGCCTGAGCAAAGTGGACTATGGAAGCATTTGGGTCACCTATTGGTGAGGCATGCTCTCATTTATCTGGGAGTTGTATTGTATGTTTCATTTCTCTTATTTGTTTAAATTTTTGTAATCGTGCACTTTGGGTGTCTGACCCGTTAAGTTATGAACTCCGACGTGTGGCCGTTGAGCTATTGAAGTATTTCTCTCCATTTCAGGTATCTATTGTAAGGCTTTAAGCCTGCGTTTTAATCAGTTTTTAGGCAGAACTCCGTCCGTTTTGCCCTAGGATTTGAGAGTTTTATTGAGATGTGTTAATATACCTACACTTGGGTATAGTGATGGTTGAAACCCAATGTGGGGATGCCATTTGCAACTTCTTAAGGGATTAATACAGTGTCAAGTTAGATGTAAACCTCTAGATAAGGAAATGCCTTACGGGGTAATATCTTTGAGGTGAACCAATATGAGATGAACACTATGATAAGTGCTTATGTATGGTGATAACAATTAGTACCTTATGGTGTGCTACTCTACATTATATGGGTGGTATAAGTAGGATTAAGCTGCCATGTGTAGGAATTATCTAGTCTTGACACTAAGACCTTACATCAGCAATGCTCTCATTACTTCCTGTCATTGACTTATTTCTACCCTAGTTATCTTTAATTGTTCAGAGGTTTGCTGCTAACACTCTCTTGAGTTGTAATGAAGTGTTTTATGGAAAACTTCATGTATCATTTGTGGGGAGTTCTTTAAACACATATGAGCAACCTTTCTTATAGGCGATTCAAACCCTAATAATCACAGTCGTTTAATTCTCTATTTCCATAATGGAGCCTATAATGACCCCCGGTGTGCATTACTGTATGATTTATAGTTCTTCCTAAGCATATTTAACTCATTCTACCTGCAGCTTAGTCATCACTATTTTCATATTTTTATATCACCTACTTGAGCTCCTGGCTTCTTTTTGGGCACTATTCATTTATTACTTATAAAGCCTTTGGTTGCTTTAGACCCAGTCATTGAGTGCCCTTTCAGTAATTAAATGTATCCATATTGTTCGTGTTTCTATAGCACCGTAACATCTACTCCATGGTCGTGACTGCATGTCGTTACTCAAGTTATTTTGATAATCCTTTCTTTACTAGCATAGTCCATCTTGTTAATGATAAACAACGATTTCTATTGCCATCTGCTAGCAGTTTTGAAGTTTATATGCTTACCCAATACTTCCATTTACTGCAAAATGTATTATTGATGGATGTCATCATGTTCAGTCATAAGATTGACTCCTTCACCTTGACGTATTGTCCTTTCGAACACCAAATGAATAAAATTTCCCTTCTGATAGTGTTGACCCTTATCTTCGCCATTTCACTCACATACAGATACCGTATGACTTTTTAAAAGCCGTTTTGGTAACCTGTTACATTTCTTCACCTTCATTACTTAATACTCCCTCTCAACTTCATAACATTGATCATTTACTTTACTATCATGACCATCATGAATAAACTGAATGTCTTGTATATGCAGGTCATTTCTGTGCCTTGCCTCTTTCATCACGATTCTTCGTCCTTTCATTCAGTCAGCTTACATGTCGGTCCTTTCTAATCAATAAAGAAATATCTTTGTAGGAATTCATGTTGTGGTTACATCTCTTTACATTTTAGATTACCCCCCTATCATTTCAATTTACTGAGACCAGTAGGCAGTTGAATGTTTATCTTTTATACACATGCCTCTAGTTGTATTGCTGGAACCATATTCACTGGACATTTAATCCAGTTTGATTGGTAAATCTGGTATCATTATGGGGGTAAACTGACTGTGTACTTACAGGACTAAGATGACTAGTAAGGATCTTAAGGTTAGCTTGAGAGATGAGGATTGGTTAAACGTGCATTTCCACGGGCCGAGGGAAGAAAAGCCCTATTTATCCCCCCAATTACATTGTGCAAGCAAGTGACTTATCATGTCAGTAATGCATTGAACATTAGTGATTTATTAACCACACTGGATATATCCATATCCATATTTACAATTGGTGGATTTAGAGATGTTTCATCTGAGGACTTTTAGGACTGTTTTCCCCCAAGAAACATTAATTTTTAGATCAACGTACTTCAAGGTGCTCAATCCATTTTCAACACTCCTCTCATTTAACCCCAACAGAGTTAAAAGAATTAAAGATTTAGTGGATGAGTTATAAAGGATTTATTTGACCAAGTGTGTCCTCATGGGGAACCTCAGGTTTATACGAAGAAGAAAGACAGAATCTTATGGTTGTCTACTATGTACAGAGAGTTGCACAAGATCACTATCAAAATAAGTGCCCTATACCTTGAACAAATGATTTATGGGAATAACTGCAAGCAACAGAAGTCTTTTCTAGGAATGATTTGAGGTTTGGATATCAGACCTAAACTATGCAACCACAGTTTATCTTTTACAAGAATGCCCTATTATAGTAATTCCTGAAATTGTTTGCTTGTCTCAACTTCAAAACTTGATACTATCCAATATTGTTTAATCTTTCTTGCATTTCAACCGGATATTTCCTATTAGTGTGATCTTCCATGTATTTGCAAACCCATTGTTAAATGTGCAATACATTTTTTTTTTTGGTTCAGCCTTAGATGGTTGTCAACATTCCCGTGCTCTCGACCTTCACCATCTCTATTTATGATCTTGCATTGTAGTTCATTTCATTGAGAAATGATTCCCACATCTACCTTATATCTCATTTATTCATAATAATACGCTCGTATAACTTGTTGTGAATTCATAATGTAACTCAATTCTCATTGGTGTGGGTGATTGTGATTGTCATAATCTCCTTACTCTCCTTATTTTGAACTTCAACTCCCACACATATATCTTACATGCTCATAAGTAAACTCCACCTTTTCTGTTCAATCTTATTACTGGACTTGAATTGGTTTTATATGAGCAAAGGCACGTTTCTAATGTCACTTCTTCAATCTATTTACTTATCCATTAGTACTTTGCTCGTTCAATCTATTGATCTATGCATTGCATTTTACCGGTTCAATCTATTGATCTATTTATGGCACTTGCAATTCTCACACCTATATCTTATATCCTCATAAGTAAACTTCAGTAATCCTTATTTAATCTTATCGCCGTACTTGACTTCGCTCCATATGAACAAATGCATGTTTCCACTGCAGCCTATTCAATCCATTTATCTATTTATTAGACCTTGCTTGTTCAAGCTATTTATTTATCCATTGTACCTTGGATAAACAATCTATTTATCTAGTTATTATATTTTGTTTGGCCACTCCCTCGATTGCATTTATCCTATCAATGGTATCTAGAAAGTCACCCTGTTGGAACTCCATTGCTGGCTAGCTTGTTTTTTTTTTTTTTAAATCATCAGCTAGACTCAAAGGTAACTGGGCTATCTATCTTCTTGGATCGCTATGCATTGGATCCTTTATAATCAATATTTATAAACCACGATTCTTGTGGTATTATATTTCAGAATTCATGACACACTTATGTTTATCTTTATTCTAACCCCCTATGTTAATCTCTCCATTATAAATCTTTTCTAGTCTCATTGTTCATTTCTTTTGTATGCAATGATTCACTTAGCTAAGAATTTCATCACTCTCATCCCTGACCATGGTCATTTCATTGCCTATTATTGACCGGGAGTAGATCCTTGAGTAGTCTGATGAGGGGAGATCATGTAAGGCATTAGGAATATCAAATGAGGACATTTTGATAAGGGCATAATCTCAAGCACTGTCTAATTATATTGGAGTGAGCCCGAAGAAACATTGAGTACAAGGTTAGAGCTAACCCAAGTAAGCATTAAGAGGGGAAATTCAAGTACATGTTGAGGTGATACAAGGCTTACAAAAGAGTTGTGCTGGCAAAACAAGGAAATAACCAAAGTCTTAAATGGGTTATAAAGTATTTCAAAGGCTTTTCCAGTCAAGGTAGTAAGAAACCGTCTATCCAAAGACAATTAGGGACTAGTTACATGGGACCTTATGATTCATAGAAAGGTTAAGTCTTGTAACTTGTTGACTGAAAACCTACCAGTCAAACTTGAACACGTATATAACGTGTTTTATAGTTTGTAATAGCATCAGAGTACTTATCAGGGTATATATAACAGTTTTCGTTAGTGGACAAGGTGATAAACCAGTAGTGAGCACCTGCTCACTAGTAACAAGGTTCTTTTCTGTCGAAGATAATATCAATTTTGAATCATAGTAATTGAGTTCATTGCGGCTATTGTATGAGAAGTATCCGGATCTACTATTAAAACATGGGATTAAGCAGTTATACAATACATAGACACCCTTAGTCGGAGTACATTGGGCAAATTATACCTCTTCAGAGTGAAGCAATGGGAACCAATGACCCATGTGTTTTTAAACGGCATTGCATACATTTGGCAAGTGTGATAAGTTTCGAGGACGAAACTATTTAAGAGGGGAAGGCTGTAATAACCCGACCTTAACCCATATTATTTATTTAAATCATATGTATTTATTTAATTAATCATGTTTATTCATTTAATTTATCATATTTATGGATTTAATCACTCATGGTTATTTGTTTAACCAAATCATGATTATTAATTCAATTACCCTCAATTTATATATTTACCGAATTACCTTACGTCATTTAAATTCGTCGCTTTCATTTATCATATTTACTCATCCCGATTGGGGATGTTTCATTTGGGTCCCATTTGCAATTCAAGTTTCATTGATTGTTAATTCAAGTTTTGTTGATTAATTAAATATCGGGTGAATCGATAGTAGGCATCGATAATCATCATTTGAGAAATTATTATCATTATTATCATTATGATTATTATTATTGTTATTATTGTTATTATTATTATTGTTATTATTATTTTGATAATATTACAAAAATTTAATTTTGAGTTACGCAAAAACGTTATCGTTGCAAAACGTTTTATTCCCGAACCCAACTTATTTCGACCCAACTTGAAGCCCAACAAGTTCGCATTCTTTAACCAAACTAATTACCATGATGTAAGGCTAACGATGGTTAACAAAAGCTTTGTTGAGGATAAAATTTCAGCCATAAGTTAGATTAGTCAAAACAAACACAAATCAACCCAAAAAATTCCTTTTTCTCTCTCCTCTATCTCTCCCCCTCACAGTAGCAGCCCAACCACTATTTGGGCTATTTCCGGCCACTTCTTTGGCCCGCTCAAGTGTTTTCTGACTCCCCTCAACATCCTGGTATCTCTAGCTACCATCCTCCATCATCAAAACCATTAAACCTCATCTCTATCTCTACTTATTTGCAATCAAAGTAAGTAAACTCTAATCTTGATCTTGCTGATTTTGATTTTGATTTTTGTTTTGATTCTTGTTTTGATGCTTCTGATCATTGATCATGATATTTGGATAAGAAATAAGAGTTATTTTGGTGTTGATCATGGTGAAGTTGAGCTTGATTCATGCTAGGGTTGAGGGACGATAATGTTCATGCAAGCTTAAGTTAAAACCATGTTTATGGATTGATTTGTATTTGATTTTGTAATTTTTAGCCTTATTGATGTCTATGATGTTTTGGGTGATTTAGAATGATTTCAGGTGAGAATTTATGTGAAAAGATAAGATAAAACCAAAACAGTGAATGCTGGAAATTTCAGAAAAATAGGGCAGACTTCGATATTAAACTGGTAATGATTAGATCATAGCATTATGTTCTTCGATAGGTAGATAGTTCAGTGTGTTAGCTTTCAAATAGCTTTTGAATGGCCTTAATCCGAGGTCTGTGGAAAAAGTTATGGACGTTTTACCAACACTACACAGAATGGGACCAAAACTGACACACTTGTGTTTTAGCCCCGTTTTCGAAACTCTATTGTGGGAATCATATTTTGTGTTGTAAATGAAAGTTTTTATATTGGGGTTTTAGGTCTCCATTTGAGGTCTAGGGTGAAAGTTATGAATTTTTGAATTGAACTGACCTGCTTTGGTGCAAATTGGGCTGTTATTGCAATTTCTGTGCAGCATATACTTAGAGGAAAATTCTGAAAATTTTACTGTAGATTTCCCATATTATTTTTGAAGTGCCTATAAGATTTCATGAATTTTGGTTGAGTATTTTGAGTTTGGTGATTTTTAGAAGCATTTTGAGTAATTGTGTAAAGAGCAATAAGAAAGATTAAGTGAGATTGATCATGCTCTCATTTTGTGTATGTTGTGCCAAGTAAGGTCATTTAAGGGGGAAATGAATATTCATGGACTTTCATAAAGCTTTTAACTTGATTAATGAGAAAGAAGAAGACAAGTATACAATTTGAGAGCTTGTTTATGAGCTTTGAATCATTTATGGATTTTTTCAAAGAAAATACTAAGCTAGGTGAGCTTCATTCTATTGAGTTCAATGACTCATTTGGGGTGAAATTCTATATCTAATGGATTTACGAATGAAATATGAGATGTAGGGAGAGTTGTGACTTAGAAACCATATTTCTCAAACCAAGTTATTGCAGTTTATGCTATTTTGAACCAATATATATCCCTCTTGGCCTCAAACTTCTATTGCTTACTCAATTCAGAATGTATCAAATATATTTATCAAGCTAATCTAGTGTACTCGCTATTACCTTGAACCAAGTTATACATCAGCAAGCATTAAAATCGTATCAGCAACCTATTTCAGAAAAGGCCACAACCACTCTCTCAATTGTCACCGTCAAGGCCTTTTGCTTGGTAATCTCATTTATCTCATTATGAACTATTTTACTTTCATTTGCCTTATATCAAATGTAATTGCTTTCATCAATTCGGTTTTGAAGTTATATTGAAATACCCAAGTTTTGTATACTATTTAATTACGCAATTTCTGTTACACATACTTTTACTTACTCATTTATGTGAGTAAAGATTATTTACTGACTACAAATACTTACAATGACATTTATGAAGCAGAGTTAAGGCCTAGTTATTGTTCCCCGTTATGCATAAGTGCTTTCAAGTCAGAACATATTTTTCAAGTCAGATGACATTTATAAAACAACTGACTTTTATCAAGTCAGATGACATTTTTGAAGGCTCAAGGTACGTCCATTGCCTGTATCTTCAGAAAGCAGAACATGTTTATCAAGTTATAATTCTTAATAAGTTTATCAATGAATCGGTTTATACAGTGATTTGCCATTTAACTTGTGACCCCGTCAGTTATCATCTGTGGGGCGTCGGCCCATCATTTACCCACGCGGCTCCAGGCCAACTCTTAACCGGATTGACAGGTGTACACCTATGTATAGATCATATCATTGCAAAGGGTTTACATTCAGATAATAATAAGCAATTCAGTTTCATATTACTTTTATTTTCATTGTTATTGCGAACTAAATGAGTTGCAAAAGCGGGTACCCATCAATTATGTTTATATGCTCATTTTGCAATACAGGAATGCATGTACTCAGTTTTTGCTCACATTTTTGAATTGTTTTCATGTTTTCCATTTTAGGCGATGAAGTATCACATGTTTCCCCTTTTAGCAGGCCCTTTTGGAAGTCATCAGATGCTCACAGTGGATTCAGCATAGCATGAATATTGGAAACGACCTCAGGGTCAAGTTAGATCTATATTCAATATACTTATATAGTGTGGAGTGCAAGTTATCACATGGTATGATTAAGTCGATGGTATTGAAGTTGAACTATTATGGACTTTGGTCTTGAAGTGTTTCAGTTAATAGATTTTGTGATTGCGAATATGAGTTGCCAGATTAAATGATTTCAGTGAGCCTTGTCCTTATCAGGACAGTGGTAGCGCCTTCTATTATTAAGTCTTCCGCTGCAGTTTTCTGTAAATCATGTCATTAGCATTTTGGGGGCATTACAGTGTGTATACATATACATATATATATATGTGTGTGTGTGTGTGTATGTGTGTGTGTGTGTCTATATACATACATACATACATGCATATATATATATATATATATATATATATATATATATATATATATATATATATATATATATATGATATAAATATATATATATGCATATATATATATATATATAATCATTATATATATATATATATTATATGTATATATGTATGTATGTATGTATGTATGTATGTATGTATACACACACCCACACACAGAGAGACAGACAAACACACACACACACACACACACACGCACACACACACGCACACACACACAGTAGAGATATATATATATATATATATATATATATATATATATATATATATATATATATATATATATGTTTGTATGTATATATGTATACACATACACACACACTGACAAACCTTCCCAATTTCAAACAAAGCTTTGTAGATCGACTGTTTCTCTCTCCTCCTTTCCACTTTCTCTTCAGTCACCCCTCTCTTTAGTAGCTTCAAACTGTCGATTGCGATCTCTTGCCAATTTATCTGGCCTGAAATGCATGAATTTCTATCCTTGAAATCTTTCAAGTGCTAAATCATTGGTTGGAGGTGGTATTCAAGATCTATTTGTTGCGGTTCAAAAGCTCTTCAAGTGGTTAATCTTATCAATCCTTAGTCAAAGCTAAAAGTTATTAATTTATACTCGTATTTGGAGGTTTTTGGTGAATTTTTTTCTTCCTGTAATCAATCTAACTCAAACTTTAGCTTGCTCGTGTGATTTTGGTTATAATTTGGCAATTGGGGCAGCGAAAAGCAATTTTAGTTCAGTTGGTTGAGCGGGGGACTGTAGTTACTTAGCGCATTGATTCTTAGGTCGCTCATTTGAATCTGGTAGGTTAGATTTTCTATTTTGCTCTCCGTAACTATTCATCCCTGAAATCCCCCTAGTATAGTAAAAAAATTGAAGAGTTATGATTCATGGTTGTTTTGTTATCCGCTTCGCTGTTTAGGGTAAATGATATTGTGCTGGTCTTAGGTGCATTGCTATGAACCACTTAAATTCACTTAGTTGCAAGGGAATGAACTTGACTTGCCTTGCTGGAGAGTTACCCTATAGCTGGAGAGTGATCTACGTGCCATAGTTCCTTATTGACTTGCTAATCGTCATATGAGAGGTTTTAAGGCTACTTGTGTGAGATTGAGTTTGTCTTTTGTTTTGCTGTCACCTATGTTTGATAATCTTATTTGGTAGGAATAAGATGGGTCTACAACTCATGTTTCTAGCACTATTGTTAGCTTCTTAAATTTTTTTTTCTGGGGGTGTTTTGCATGGGCAACACATTAAGTGGACTAATGGCGGCCATACCCCGCCTGGCTTTTCATATACAAATTATTTTGGTTACATAGTGTTATAAACTAGGTAAAATTGAGTTTATTTTCAATATAATGGCCCCCAAATTATTCAATTTAGTTCATGACCTCTTCAACACAAATTGATTTCACCCCTGATGTTTCAGAAGAATACTTTTTGGTGTCTAAGTATCATTGTGCTGGTTTTAAATGTAAGGGTGTAATGTTGCATATATCTAGACCTTATAAAACCTATGGATCTTTTATTGTTGTCGATTGTTATACTAGTCTAGTGTTGTCACCCAAAAAAGACAACATATTTTTGAACTTGGTTTATACCAACATTCGTTTTCTCGTCTTTAAAACAAATCGAGATCGTCCAATCTATATTTTTTACACCTGCATCCCACTCATCCGCAGAGCATTTGCTCTTGCTGTAAAAGCTTCGAGGAATTACAAAAGTTGGGTATTATTATTGGAGAAGCACATTCAGCTTCAAAATTGGTACGAAATTTGTGTTGCGCCACTACATTTCAACCTTAAAAAGATTTAGCAAAGTTTTGTGGTAAATGAAATTCTATAGGTTGGATTTGAAGACTGGGGAGACGATAATTGCTTATTCAGTGATTGAACACTATATTCACAAAATTAATTTCAATCTATAGGAATTGATAAAATGTCTGGAAAATTAGCCTCTTCTTAATATGTAAGTTCACAAATTAAGCAGGTGTAGGGTTCCCTCCCTCCCCCTATTGTCCTTTAGTTGCTTTTCTATTGGTATCAGAGGTTGACTTCATTATGTCTAGTAGGATTTTGATTATCTAATAGTAGCTCAGTTTATAGAACAAAGGAAGTTGCTCACCATATTTGAAATATATGTTTTATTTATTTATTTTTTCCCTAATCACTTGCTGGATCTACCTCCTAAAAGTCCCCCATTTTGTGTTAAATAATATGATTTCATGACAACCTTGTCCTTCTTTCTTTTTTCCCTCTAAACAATGTCCACCTTAATGAACTTGTACCTTTATATTAATGAAAATTAGATATTCATTGTGAATACATTTGCTTTAGTAAACTTGCACATGTATTTTAGTAAACTTAGGTATTCATCATGGGGAACTTGTACATCTTTTTAAGTCAGCTAATTCAATCCCATGTATATTTAGTCTTATGAATTAGGGCATGAACTTGGAGACATGTTTTAATGAAATTTATATATATTTTTGGGTGAAATTATGGATATATTTTGGTGAACTTTTTATCCTACTAAAAAAAAAAAAAAAAAACCTTGTATTGCAGATTGATTGTGTTAAATAATAGGATTTCATGACAACCTTATCCTTCTCTCTTTCCGCCTCTAAATAATATCCATCTTGGTGAACTTGGGCACTTCGCTTTGGTAAAGTTATACATTTAGTTTAGTGAACTTGCACAAGTATTTTAGTGAACTTGTGCATTCATCATGGTGAACTTGTGCCTTTTTAAAAATGAACTAATTCAATCCCTTGTATATTCATTCTTGTGAATTAGTACATGCATTTTTTTGATGAATTTATCCATCTTAGTGTAGTTGGACACATTGCTTTAGTGAACTTGTACATTCATATTAATCAAATTGCATATTCGTCGTGGTGAACTTATGCATTTACTTTAGTGAACTTGCATATGTATTTTAGTGAACTTCGGGTATTCATCATGGTGAACTTCTACTTTTTTTAAAGTGAATTGATTCAATCCCTTGTGAACATCAATATAAATGTGAACTTTAGTGAACTTGTACAGTTTTAATATAATTATCTCCCCCACCTCATTTTGAGCTAAATTGAATTAAAATGCGTGCGCTCAATGAAAACAATTTCAAAGCTTTATTTTATAGTATAGCGATAGATATAATGCGCTTTGGCTCACTATTTGAAATAATTTTCTGTGTTTTCCATTTTTAGATGAGGAATGACTATACAATTCACCTCCCGATAGGTGAGATAAAAAGAAGAAGTAGCTGTTAATCTCTTAAGAGTGCATGTAATGGTTGTCTCCTGAAGCGCATAGTGATAGTTGCCAAGTTATGGTGGTTTCACTAAGCCTGCAAGAAGCTTGCGTATATGTATATAGCCCACAAGTAGGAGTGCATATTATCATGCAGTAATAAAGTTTTCAGTTGTGGTTTAGCCTTGACTAGCTTTAGACGGTGGCATGCTTCTAATCGTTAATCTTTTGTTGCTTTTGCATTAATGGTTAATTATCTAGGAGTAATCTGGTTCACTAATTGGGGGTGTTACAGTTGTTGTATCAGAGTCTATGTTTAGGAATTACTATGAGCTATCAAATTATATCACTCATGTCAGAAGACATATATAGGTTGATAGTTGATTGTGAAATTAGGGATTTTAATTTATTAGTTAGGAGATGACTTAATCTTATTTCTTATCTCTTCGTAGGAGTCTCATTTTTCATACCACTTGGTGAGTTCTTACTGTCTCTCCATGTTTTGGGAGGCCCTAGTGCGCACTCATGTTGCCTTATTTAGTTGCAGATGTTAAGTGCATAAAATATATCATATCACCTATAGTGTAGTTATCTCGTACTATCATGTAGAGAAATAAAAGGTATTGTACATGAGGAACTATAGCTCCTTCGAGTAGGACCAGTAATCATCATTTGTTTCCTTAAAGCAAGTAACAATACTTACATTAAAACCATGTTCAATTTGTCCATTCCCAAGGAGTTGTATATCATGTATTATGTAGAAGTATATAAGTAATACAGATTTTTGTGTTAGAGGATACCTTAGTATGAGGGGTGTTGTGTGGATTTATATGAGACCTTCATAAGGACGTGAATACGCATGGATCACTTTGTACAAATGGAAGTGGTGAATGATAATAGCATTATGGTTATGCGAACAAGGAGATTGATCATGTGTTCTATAGCTTTTTAGGAGGATAATTGAATCTGGTGATAACAAATCATTGATGTGATGATATTAAGGCACAAACAAAAGTTACAGATAAGCAAGAAATGAGTGGAAAGTAAGTAGGTATTATAATTTTAGGATATCAATTTGGATTCATAATTTATCATTGTGCTAAGCTCAATCTTAAACACGACGTGTAGTTACTTTAAGGAGTAAACATAACATTGATGTTCACATTTAAAGTAGGACTAGGAAAAGTGATAGATAGGCAATAAATGTCTGATGTTCACTTTTGTGTTAGCAACATTCCCTAGTCCTCCTTTCGATGTGAACATCAATATCAATCTTTGTCAATTGCAAACATAGTTTCTGATCCATGTAATTAAAAACCTCAAAATGATAGTTGTACTATATTAGATAATTATTTTAATAAACTTATGCAATTGCTTTAGTTAAGTTGGATATATAGTTTGGTGAATTTATTTGCTTTTTACCTTGTAACCTTTATGATTGGCGTAATCTTAACGACTTTCTTTTTTCTTTTTAGAAAAATGGTTTTTACAAGAAGCAATCAAAGGTCAAAAACCCCTAATGCTCCTCAAGAAGAGCTGGGGATTGAAATGCAAAACATTTAAAGGTAATATGTGCTTTTCACTAAGAACTCAAGAGCAAATGCACAGTGATTGTATAAAAATATAACTGCAACCTTCATATTTATGATTAATTAATATTGGAGTTGTTGTGCTGAGTCATAGTCTCTTCTTACTGTGTGATGTCACCCCATAATTCTTAACTTCTTGTTAGATCGTTTTTTTGCATAGTTGTGGAGTCTTACTTTTTTGGACTTGGTTTTACAATCTTGTAAAAGATCTAAAACATAGATGAGCTTTATGTAATCATCATAATTTATGTTATATCGGAGAATCATTTATGCACCTATATGAATTCCTACATTATAAAAGTTTAGCATTCATCTCGTAAACAACATTCTCGATATTTACTATTATCCCCCTTGCTTTGTCAAAAGGTAAATCTGTTGCAAATTTTGGCTTTACCTGCTACCTAGTCAATGTTAAGATGATAGCAGTTTAGGTATGAGATATTTCTCTTGATGAAATTTACGAGAATGTTTCGTTAATTTGACTATTATTATCAAGTTGTATATTAGTAGTGTATTAGTTTAGTGAGGGCTGCTAAGGACTCTGTGATCATTTTCTACATCACAAAGTCAGGAGTGTTTAGGCTTTTTTATTATTTATGTTCAGCATAGTTTTCATTATTTGTGCTTAACTTCTCGTGGTAGTTTTCCTTTTTAACATATTTTACCAAGCAGTATTGAAAAGTTTATGCAATGTTGGTACTGATATTTATGAATACTAATATCAGTTTATCAAAATGATTTTTGCAGTGAACAATCTAGACCTAAGCGATCTCAAGGAGAACAAAAAGGGAGAAAGGAATACGAGCTTCGAAGTCAACCAAAAAGATTATGTGTCCAAGCTAATTCAAAGGGAACAATCTCAATGTACATAGGTAACACTTCTAACTCTAATGAAGGTCTGAGTGATGCACACACTGAGGAGTTTATCCCTCTACAGATAGCAACTCTCACACTAACATCTAGCTCTATATTCCCCACTCAATGTTCCTAACCAGAGCTTCAACCTCTAATTCTATACACTCA
Organism: Carnegiea gigantea; assembly: GCA_029747015.1. NCBI lineage: Eukaryota > Viridiplantae > Streptophyta > Magnoliopsida > Caryophyllales > Cactaceae > Carnegiea > Carnegiea gigantea. Next base: position 296,054 of record JAKOGI010001084.1, read on the forward strand.
AATAGGTGTAGAAGATGGCACACAGGCAGCACCTTTAGATAGTCAGGCTAATGTGTAGCAGAGGGCATATAAAGATGTCGATATGGGTGATACACCACCAATGACCGAAGAACAAAAAGGGGGGCAGTGCCATTAGGCAACGATGCAGAGGGTGTAACTATAACCCAATTGATAAACAAACAAACGAAAGAAAACTAAGGCAAAAGAATTCAACAATTGAATGTCACCCAAGGGTTGAGGTAACTTATTGAAAACCTAAATGATAAGCAAAAGGAAGTCGTCAAAGAAATTGGGTTTGGCGGCTTCCTGAACTTGCTAGTTGACATGATTACAGGGAAGTTAGCATTATGGTTAGTCTGGAGTTTTGATACTTGCTCGTGCTCTCTGCCGCTCGCCCATAACAGGTTGAGGGTGACCGAGCATGATGTCTATATGATATTAGCTCTTCCCAAGGGCCCCCTTAAGGTGACTAAGGCCAAAATTGAAACTAATTCTACTATCGAATTCAAAAGCCTACTGAAACGATGGAGAGAACAATGGCCTGAACAGGATGGTGTCCTTAAATCTGGGGAGATGATTGAGATGATTAGTAGTTAGGCAGATGGGGGAGAAGACTTCAAAGGAAACTTCATACTGTTTGTTGTGTCTACACGTATTAATGGGAACCAAAGAGGTGAAGTGAATTACTTGGCACTTAATGTATTATTAGAGTTTAGCAAAGTGACACAACTAAATTAGGTGCGATACACAATGAGAGCCCTTGTGTCATCAGTTGACGATTAGAAAAAGACGACCTCAAGGTTTTTTAGGGGCTCAATACTCTTCCTAACGGTACATTCTGCACTTTATTCATTCATTTTATTCATTCACTTAGTTGGAGTCCTTGAAATTGTTATATCATCTAGTTTATGTGAATGAAAATTTAGGACATCATATTTTTTCATATACTAATGTAAAGGTTAAAGTAGCTTTATAACGTAGTTGATAATAGTTATTTATCACACATTGTACTGGTATACACCATAATTCATATCCTAGTAGCGGAAGCAATAGCAATACGTAATGAGATTAAAGAAGTAGTCCAAGCAAGTTTCACTCATATTCAAATTGAAGGAGATAACAAAATTCTTATGCAAGCAGTTCAAGGACATATTCAACCCCCATGGGAAATTCAAGTTCTCATGCAGGATATATTAGCTTGCACTAAATTATGTAACAAGTTTACTATTCATCATATTTTTAGAGAGGGTAATTGCGCAGCTGATTGGCTGGCAAAGTTTGGTCACTTCTTACATTCCAAGGTTGTTTGGAATGTGGTCTCATACAGGGATCTTCTTTCTGTCCTCTATGAGGATAATTTAGGGAGAACTCTTAAGAGAAGGGCTACCTAGATTTTACTGCTTACCTTTCTTACCCACAAAGAAAAAAAAAAAAAAAAACACCAGAATTCATGCAAGGTCGTAAAGAAATTGAAGTTTTTTCTTATTTCACAGCTTTATTACCTTGATCGAGTTGTTTTCAAAGTAAAGACTATTGAGGATCAGTTTCCGACATTGGGAGGATGGACAAATGATAAAATCAAATCAAGGGAAGAAGAAGAATTTGAAGTCGGATTTGGAAAAAGTGCCCTTGATGACAGATTGGATGAGACCAAAGTGCCTGATGAAGCTCAAGAGGTTCATGAAGAGGAACTATCCAATGCAACCCCGAACCCACTGCTGAATCTGAACATGAAACTACACAATCAAAGATTAAGGTATATAGCCCCCCTTGGCCACTCTCTATCAGGGTAGTCTTCTTTTAGCTCATTAATGATTTGTAGACTACTAGTTTATATAGTTTTCTGCTTATTAATGATTTCATCTAGCTCTTCATTGTAAGTAATAAATTTTTTGTATTGCTAGAGAATGATATAATTTATCTTAATATATGATGGTCAATCCAAACATCAAAGCTAAGCTAGGAAATGATCATCATAGTTCTTTTTTTGGTCCCATGTTGTTGTTAGTTGTATCTGATTATACTGATCACTTTTTTTGGTCGCATGTGGCTGTTAGTTGTATTCATTATTTGACGCCAAAAATTATTTCCTTTGATCAGGCACTGCTTGAGGATGGTAAGGTAAGCAATGAAATCATCACCAATAGTCGTGCCTTGGCAGGGGTGATGACGGAATTAGAGAAGCTGCTTCCTAACTCACATGCTTTACTAAAGAGAGCAAGAACTACAGCTATACAAACCACAAGTGATGCATTGTTTGCACACATAACTTTGCTGGGGAACTCAAAGAGTACCACACCGGTACTCTCGCCCGACTCTTATGAGCCAAAAGGTTTCTTGTTGGAGGTTGAGGCAATTAAGAAGCAATTTTTGAGTGCCCAAAAAAGCAAACATGACTTCCCACAATTTACTCTGCCAAGTTTCAGCCTTTGCATCACTCAAGAAGAGAATCAGCCAATAACCACTAAAATATTCATCCATGAACCAGAGCCTCAAGAAGAGAATGATGCCCCTGGTACTGGAGTTGTGATCAGAGAGCTAGATGCCGACGTTCCAATATGAGATGTACAAGAACCAAGCTATGTTGGAAAAGCTAAAGGTATTGTAAGGGAAGTCTTAAAAAGACCAACAACAAGGTTTAAACATTGCAGCAGTAGGCAATTGCCAACAGGTATGTTTCCCCCTTTCTTCTTTGGCCTCTCTCTGGCTCTCTGTCTCTCTGTCTCTCCGTCTCTCTCTCTCTCTCTCTCTCTCTCTCTCTCTCTCTCTCTCTCTGTATTTTTCTTTTGGAGTTTTTTATTGGGAAGGGGGGAGGATGGCAGTTTGGCACATTTTTTTTATATATCTTGGGGACACTAGGTGACAGGAAGCATAATACCCTCTGAGTGCAAGCGCACATGGACTGAGTTGGTCTTAGCCATGTTACAGATGCAGCTAAGTTGTGTGTATGTTCAGATGCCACAGAGCTACAGTTGACAGTATATAACGGCGCTGTATATTGGTTTCTATTTTCTAGTAGTTTCTGGGAGTAATAAAACATGCTTTTTATGAGTAATAGAGCATGCTTTTGTTTTGTTTTTTAAATGAAGGATTTAATAATTCATTCAAATTGAGAGTCGTTATGTAAAATCATAATATATGGCCTAACTCAATGATGAAAAACAGTAGAAATTTGATGGTGTAAGGCAATTTTATTTCTCCTTAATTGTTCTTTGGGATTTCCTAACAAATTTTGTATGCATTGCTACTTACTATTCTTCCTTTAAAGTACTACTTTGTTAACTTGAATAACATCAAATTTTGTGTTTTGAAAGCAGACGGAGGAAAACGCAATGCTAGGAAGGCACAACTATCCTCACCGAGAAAGGAAAGAGTTTGCACCTTGTTACATGTAAAGGAACGTGAGTATCTTTAGGGCAATAGGCTATAAATCAAAGCTATACCCCTGCTTTGTCTTTAGCCCGTCCAAAGAACAAAGGTAACTACGCACTCTTTGCACTTGCTAATATGCATTTCCCCTACCTCATCCCGAAGGGTTGTGTATTCCAGGTGATTCTTGTATAATTTTTCTATTTATTTTGTAGCCAAGTGTTGTACAATGATACGCACTATGTGCTTACAAGGCACATGCTTTCGAGTCTTGCTGAGAATAATAACGTTAACAAAACTGTCATAAACATTGGGCGCGTATACTGAATGTATCAGAGTTGTATAGAGATCAATGTGGTACTCATCGGGTTTTCTTTACAAATGAAATAATGTAAATCCCTCAAGGAACACTAATTTGGAGGTCCACAGCAGTCAAGGGAATCCAAATTAGTGATCAGAACCAATCAGATTTTTGCAGGTTTAAGAGGAGCTAGTTATCGGATTAATTTCAGCAACATACCCGATTTTGTAAGCTTAATTACTTAGGCCTCTTTGAGGTTTAAGTCAATTAATTCGCCATGGACGTTAGCTTTCCAGAAAAATAAGTTTCAGCTCGTTTGGACTTCATTTGATAATTCAACTTAGCTATTAAACTCAAACTGTCTAGGCTGTAGTTTTGGGACAGTTTTTACTCGGTCTTATTTTTATTGTTTTTTAAATCCAATGACATCAAAATGTTATAATTCTTTTTTTGTTAGTTCAATTAGGATGTCTAGTTTATTTCTTATGTCAAGCACAAAGGCAGAAGAGTACGTTAAAGGGGTCAATTTAGTCATTTTGTCAAAACTGCCCAGCAGGCATCTGAATTTACACGATTAGAAAGATCTTAGTGATTAAGGTACTTAATGATGTCCAAATCGTGATTTTTAAAAAGGGTGGGGTTTCTACACATCTTGAGATTTCCCCCTATTGAGGAAAACCACATATTAGTCATCAAAATACAGTGGCCTAATAGCAGCGAAAACTTAGCTCCATGCGCCACCTAATAGTTGGTTTCTTAGCAAGGGAGTTTTTCCCTCATAGGTGGGTTTCCCTCTACCAAGGTGAGTATGTTCTTGGCTGGCTACTTGAGCTTAGTCACCTAGTGACTCATCAATGAAGAAACAGCAACGGGAAAAGAAGCCATTTGTCAAGCTATTACTTGTACACTATGACATGAAGTGGCGAACATGTACAAGCTGTGATCTTTTGATGCGGCAGCCGTGAATGAAGTCCTTCCAAGGGAGGAAAACCTAACCAAGCAGCCTAGAAACATTAAAGAAGACACTTAGATAGCCATTTGGCTATGTAATTAAGCTTTTGTTCATGTTTTAGCATAGTTTAGCAACAAACTATGTAATTTAGATAAGCTAGCATACTTAGTAAGTTTCCTAACCATTAAGTAATCTCCTATTGATTACCTAATGAGTAAGGAAAGGCTTAGACATGCCATTATAAGTAGCCTAGCCATTCCTTTTATACTGAAGTGATGATTAAGTGAAATCAGAAGTTGAATTATAAACTCCTCTGTGTGTTACTTTAAATTCTCTGCTTGCTTATCTCTAATTCGGCCCATTAGAGTGGTGATCAAGTAAGTCTTAGGCCTTAATTAGGTGGTGATATCTGCATCCTAATTAAGCTTAACAACCCTAAACTCAAGCTTGGAGGTGATATCTGTATCTAAGTAAGAGTTTAGTTTTCATTAGATTAATCTTTGGTAGTAAAATCTGTATCCAAGGATTAGTTTATTTTCTATCCTTTTTTCCCTTAATTGTAATCTTTCTTGGTTTTGGCTTTCTCTCTTAAATTAAGTGCAAGCTTAACCCTTGAGAGGTACATCAATTTTGGTATCAGAGCAAGTTTCATCCTTGTGCCTGAAACCCACACATCCATGCACCAAAAACACAAAAAACAAAAAACTAAATACAAAATTCAGCCCACAAGGCGCCATGTCTTGAAGGAAGTTACTTAAGATCAAGCGGTGAACTTGACTTCCTTAGCATCAAGATACATCTTTCTAGCTTCGAGATATATGACTTAGACCTCCAGACAAAATAACTTCAAGATGATCTACTCTCCTTCAAACTTGAAATGAAAAGGGAAGTTGAACAACCCTTTGTTGCCAATGAAAGTCATGAAGATAGTAAGGTTGACTTTGATCTACCTCCTATCTTTGATGACTATAGTGAAGAAGAAAGTGAGGAAGAAAAGAACGTGTATTTGGTAGAAGAACAAGAAGAACATCAAAAGGGGTTGATGAAGAAGCTAATAGAGGAAGCAGTGCTAATGATGTTCCCCTTAGCAAAGCTAATCTCCCTGCTCATGTGTATGATTTTTCTAAACTCCACAAACCACTAAAAGACCCAGAACATTTTGATTTGTTTCTCACTTCTAGCAAGCCACTTTCTAAGGCCACATGCCTTGAGCTTACACCCTTCAAAGAGTAGCTTTTTAATGATCCAAGGAAACCAGAATGTCCCTTCTCAAATGGCTCCATAAGCATTTCCCAAATACACCAAATTCAAACCAAGAAAGCTTTATTTCCTTGGTTAGTTATTGTTCAGCCAGAATCGAATCCATCCATGCTTACCCATTAGATTTGAGGACAAGTCCTTCTCAACAAGGGGAGGATGATGTAAATCCCTCAAGGAACACTAATTTGGAGGTCCAAAGTCGTCAAGGGAATCTAAATTAGTCATCAAAACCAATCAGATTTTTACAGGTTTAAGAGGAGCTAGTTGTTGGATTAAATCCAGCAGCATACCCGATTTTGTGAGCTTAATTACTTAGTCCTCTTTGAGGTCTAAGTCAATTAATTTGCCATGGGTTGAAATTTTAAGACGTTAGCTTTCTAGAGAAACAAGTTTCAGCTCATTTAGACTTCGTTTAATAATTCAACTTAGCTCTTAAACTCAAACTGTGTAGGCTATAGTTTTGGAAACAGATTTTACTCAGTTTTGTTTTTATTATTTTCTAGACCAAACGACATCCAAATGTTGTAATTCTTTTTTTTTGTTCACTTAGGATGTGTAGTTTATTTCTTATGTTAAGCACAAAGGCAGAAGAGCAGATTAAAGGAGTCAATTTAGTCCCTTTGTCAAAACTGCCCAGCAGGCATCTGAATTTGCATGGTTAGAAAGATCTTGGTGACTAAGGTACTTAATTATGTCCAAATCATGATTTTCAAAAAGGGGGTTTTAGACATCTTGAGGTTTCCCTGTATTGAAGAAAACCACAGACTAGTCATCAAAATATAGTGGCGCAATAACAGCAAAGACTAAGCTCCATGCGCCACCTAGCAGCCGGTTTCTTAGCAGGGGAGTTTTTCCATCTTAGGAAGGTTTTCCTCCACCAAGGTGAGTATGTTCTTGGCTGGTTGCTTGAGCTTAGTCACCTAGTGACTCATCCATGAACAAACAGCCATGGGAAAAGAAGCCATTTGGCAAGCTATTACTCGGACACTATGACATGAAGTGGTAGACATGTACAAGCTGCGATCTTTTGATGTGGCAGCTATGGATGAAGTCTTTCCAAGGGAGGAAAACCTGACCAAGCAGCCTAGAAACATTAAGGAAGAAGCTAAGATAGCCATTTTGCTATGTAATTAAGCTTTTATTCATGTTTTAGCATAGTTTAGCAACAAACTATGTAATTTAGATAAGCTAGCATACTTAGTAAGTTTCCTAACCATTAAGTAATCTCCTAATGATTACCTAATCATTAAGCAAAGGCTTGGATGTGCCATTATAAGTAGCCTAGCCATTCCTTTTGTACTGAAGTGATGATTAAGTGAAATCAGAAGTTAAGTTATAAACTCCTCTGTGTGTTACTTTAAATTCTCTACTTACTTATCTCTAATTCGGCTAATTAGCGTGGTGATCAAGTGAGTCTTAAGCCTTAATTAGATGGTGATTTCTATATTCTAATTAAGCTTAAGGGCTCTAAACTCAAGCTTGGTGGTGATATCTGTATCTAAGTAAGAGCTTAGTTTTCACTAGATTAATCTTTTGTGGTGAAATCTGTATCCAAGGATTAGTTTAGTTTCTATCCTTTTTCCCTTCATTGTAATCTTTCTTGGCTTTAGCTTTCACTCTTGAATTGAGTTTAAGCTTAACCCTTGAGAGGTACATCACGAAGCATCTGTAAGTCAATTAAAAAGATTCTTATATAACATTTTCACATGTATGTATATATGCTTTTATAGATTAAGGGTTAGTGAAGTAAAGTTCCCTTTTTTTTCCCCTTGAAGGATCTATACATGAAGACAAAAGTTGAAACCCAAGCAAAAGCTACATTCTTTCATTGGTTGAATGAAAGAGCAATCGTTGACTCTCCATGTAAAATTTAAGGAAGTTAACTTGGTAAAATTAACTCAAATACATTACTTTAAATATTTTTTTTGTAACTTTTTCTGCTGGTAGGTACTATTTGGAAATTAGGTTCTCATGATGATGGGGATGTTATTATGCATTGAAAAAAAACTTTATTTTGGTTTTTTAGGTGTTTTTCCATTGTGTAGACAAGAAAAGACAAATTCTTCTTTGCTTTAATTTCAAGGACAAAATTATGGATATAATAGGCCGTATGAAAAAAAGAAAAAAAGGCAAAGGATAGTTGCCCATATGAGTTCTTCACTGATAATTTGGTGAGGTTATACATTGTTGTTTCATTTAATTATTCTTACAATGAAGCATATAATGATACTAATTTTTTAAATCAGATGCAAACCAAGCAGAGTAGACTCTTGAGAGAATATTTTGTCAAGGAATGGAGTGATAAATGGTAAGGCAGTACCATTGAATAGTTCCAAGGAAGACACATAGATATGCCTTGGAAAATCGATAGTTCCAAATAAGATCATAACAGAAGTATTTATGTGATGAGGCATATGGAGGAATACAAAAGCCTGACAACCCATTAGGACATTGCATTGAGGAAGAATGAGGTAGGTATGCTGTAGACCTTCTCCGAGTTAGTAAAAACCACATGCAATTTCTAATATGTGTGTGATCATCTCTCTTATGATCTTAAGACACATTATAGGAGATCTTCCTAATATAAATACTACTTTACATGCTAAAATTAAGGAAGCTCAAGTTCTTGTCCAATGTATATGAGAAATGCTTATTTTCCTGGTCAGAATCATAAGAATGCCAAAGCTGAAATACTGTAGAGAGTTTGATGCTCAAGACTAGTTCTTTTTTTATATATAATGAACTTTGAAGTTACACTCTTTTGTGCTTTAGCTATTAATTTGTGTTTTTGGGAGGAAACGTTCTGCCTTCTTTGGTTGTAAATTGTATGTGATCATCTCTCTTATCATCAGAATCCCTTGTTTCCTTGGTCCCTTCCGAAATATATTGGCGAATCTTCTAATTGGAATACTTTGTGAAAGTTTGATTAGGATTTATGAAGCATTTTGAAAGAAATGGAAATCTTTATTGCTTGTAAAGATGTTGAATATTTTTGAATTACGTTCAACAGAGTAAATGACTAGATGACCATTATGGAAAGAAAACTACTGGAGCATACATATTGTTAAGGGGACTATAGATACGCACATAGAGGAAGATGAAGATTAGATGGGAGTTCACAGGAGGGGGAGAGATCTGAGACACATGGTGAAAAACAAGAAAAAAAGAGAATCAAAAGAGGAGGGGAAAAGAAGGCACACCTAGTTTCACTGCTTGTTGGAGGCATTGTTTCGTAGAGGTGTGTTAGCGACCGGGGGGGAAGAGAGAGAAAGAGAGAGAGACACACACACACACAGAGAGAGAGAGAGAGACAGACAGATAGATGGAGAGAGAGAGAGCACTCAAGGAGGAAGGCATTTATGGGAAAGGAGGAGTGCAAAAGTAAAGTCATTGGTGGCTTGGGAGGTAGTGGATATGAAGCTTTATTTTATGTGTTTCGGGTAGTAAATTTTGCAAGAAGCTGAAATCTGGCATGCCTGGATGGCCTTATTGTAGTAGTAGAGAGTGCTTAAACATCAATAGCTTGAATTTGAGACATCTAGCATTCACGATAATCAGTTCACAGCTTGTTTATCAATTATGCACCCCTTTACACCTTATAATTCATGTGTTTTGGGTAGTAAATTTTGCAAGAAGCTGAAATCTGACCTGCTTGACTGTCCTTATTGTAGTAGTAAATAGCACTTAAACATTAATAGCTTGGATTTGAGACATCTAGTGTTCATGACAATCAGTTCGCAGCCTATTTCTTGTACTTATTTTTAAGTGCTTAGGTGATGATGAACAAGTGGCTGTAGTATTTCATTTAGGTTATGGATATTGCTTGCATATAATTACCATGGTCACTTTCTGTTGTGCGATGTGTTGTATTTTAATAGAGATGTTACTGTTTTGAGGTTAACTTGGAAACTACATTTTTTTTTTGAATACATGATTTGTGTTTGCAAAATGTTTTCCATGAAATGCAGCCTACAAGAATTTTGAGTGTTAGGATTTTCGGATGTCCCCAAACTAATTAACACGCTGAAATAGGCTTGAATAATGACCTTTTTTGTCCACACTAATCTATTGTTTGTGTTCATCAGATAAGATTCTAATACAAGTTAATGGATACCCTTCCTTTCCCCCCATCTTAGGTTGTTGGAATTCATAAATTAAGGGTCTGTACTGCCACAAGTTTGTCACATCATCCATCAATGCCATTGCTCCAGAGTTGAAGAACATGACAGCTGTTTATGAAACTACAAAGCTCAAAAGTTCAAGGAAGTAGTGATAAGTTCTAGGATACTATGTTTAGCTCTTTAGTTTAAAAACTCATAGATATATTCCATGAATGTAATAGCTGAACGAATTCTACTTATATAAAGGATCCATCAATATATTGTATTGCCTTACTAAAGAAGACAACTGCAAATAAGGGATTTTACCAGTAGAAGTATTTTTCTTCCATTTCTTAATGGAGACCTATAAGAACAATCAAATGTGTTGATGTTGAGGTTAATTTGCCTTGATGTAGGTAAAGTTGCAAGATATCTAAAGATAGAATAGGTTAACAATTAGGCAGTATGCCTTTTTTTTCAATAAATAATGGTTCCTTTCTATATTTTTTAAATAAACAGTTTAATCTTTTTTGGTATGTTGCAACACATAGATTATGCAAGAGACTTCTTTTGGTCCGAGCACTGATTTTTGGGAGTACAGATGCTTAATTACTAGTAGAAAAAGTATGTACATGACTCTAGTAGAAACCTGTTCATAGAAAGTGAATTTCTAAGTTTACAGAATTGTAACACACTTTTGTTACATATTTTAAAATTACTATATGGTGAATGAAACAGCATCACTTTTTTGCTTCGATGATGATAAAAAGGCAAGTGCATCAAGCGGCGGAAATCTTAGCTTATCAACCTATACCCTAACACATCTCATATCCAAATGAGACATGCTACTCATAACTCACTCCTTCACTATATTTTACTTTCTATATGTTACTTAGTTAAATTATGAATGCATAACTTGAACATATCAACAATTATACTAAAATTGCACATTAGAAAAGAAAATGTGTAAAATCTTCACCAAGAGTAAGGGAAAACTTCATTATGAATTCTTTGAGGTCATACGATAACCTATTAATGATGGAAATTGGAAGAGTTAGTAGTGGGTTGACATGACAATCACATCTCACAATAATCTTTTGTAAGACTATCATCTCCAATATCAAATGATGTTACATAGTAACCAGACGTACGAGAGAGAGAGAGAGAGAGAGAGAGAGAAAGCTTAACAATTATACTTACTGCATGCAGCTTCGGTTCACTTCATCAACAAAGACGGAAAACGAAGTAACAAGCTCATCATTAAAAAAAATTTGGTTTGGTTTGGTTACATTGAAGTTGAGAATGAAACCTATGTGGTGTCTAGAAATGACTGTTTACTTATAATCTATTTTCCACCCTAATTTTCTAATTTTATTTTTCGGATATCACAATTGGATATATTTTTCAAACCTCAAATTGATTAAAAAAGAAAAATAGTTCCAACGGTCAAATTTTCACCCGTTGCGTTTTTTTTTAATGATATACATTGATGTATGGTTAAGAAAAATAATAGTTTATTTCACCTTTTAAATTGGCAATAAATATGAGGGCAACTTTCTGGGGGGGTGGGCGTTGCAAAATTGCAAGTAGAGGTGAAAATGGGACAAAAATGTAATTGTTAAAATCAAATACTTTACCTCAAAATTTATCTTGTAGTAGTAACTCATACTTATTACCCGCTTTTATGAGTTTGGAGAGATTTAAATATAGATAATCTTATCTTTACTAAAATTTCTATTAGTAGAGACACCGATCCCAAAATTAACCTTAAAATGTTCAAATAATTGCAAATACCTTTTGAAAATTCTGAAAATTATCAAAAAGCACTTTTAATTGCACATGTAATTTAAGTGGCTCATTTTTCCTCATACCAAATCGAGAACTTTTCCCTATTCTGAAATGTAAAGGAGCATTGCTTGGGACATAAGATATAAGATAACTTTATGCGCATATGGACATAAGATATGGATTTTGAAATGTAAAGGAGCATTTTTGAAAGCTTAATGTAATGCAAATCTGAAAGAGTCGCTTGTAAATTTTAGTACATTACAGCAATTACAGGAAAATATCATATGTACTTAGAGATTCCTTAACCATAATATTACAAATTGTATAAGGTATTTATCGATGTTTTCCCAAACTCTCTTCATTTTACTCTTGCATATCCATGATGACACCTAAACACTTCAAATTGGCCCATGTAACAACTAGTGATAATATAGTTAGGAACAGGAGAAAGAAAAACAAAAGCACACAGTCCTTTCCAACTTAGAAGATCGACAACTAGCCACCGCCAGACGTAAAAATTAGGCCTGGTTGGCTTTCTCAGGTGGAGAATGGGTGGTAGTCTTTAGGGCATTCTGACATTTCCAGAATTGTTACACCGCAAGAGCCTTAATGCATTAACGGCAAACTTTGATGCATAAATAGTGGCACTGAGGCTTAGTGAGTTTTCACCCCTATTAGAGAGCATTCTTTAATCGATCTTCAGCCTCTCATGGAGATTTCTCAATCTTGCTCTGTAATGCCTCCTCTAGGCTATCTGTATAAAACATGCTGCCCATGTCCTCCACTATTACGAATAAAACCTGAAAATGTAAGCTCGGAATTCAAGTGATGCCTTCTAAAGCTAAACAGCAATATGCCCTTAAGTGGGGTTTTAGGGTGTTCATCTTCTTCTATTTAATCTTACTTCATCTTCTAAAGCTGAAAATGTAAGCTTGGAATTCAAGTACTACCTTCTAAAGCTGAACGACTGTATCATATAATCTCTATATTACTTCATCTTCTTCTCTTTGGGTTATTTTGATTTTCATTATTGTATATAAGCTAATCATCATAGGTCATGAAAATTTGGGTCAATTTAATTAGAAATAGAATCCAACTGATGGTTGAGTTACTATTTCAAATTTGGCTGTAATACCATTCACAAAAGGGAGAATTTCTATTTCTTTTGTGAGACAGTCTCAATTTTTTCATGGAGTCATCCCTTTTTAATTTAAAACGATGTTACACAAAATAAGAATGCATCTTTTGATATCAATTGCAAAAGAAATTTAATTTATAGGATATTACATGAGAAAACCTGAATGGAATATGGACACACACATACAAGGCTGGCGACTCTAACAATAAGTGCCCTGTTGTCAAGAGGTATCTTAGAAAAAGGAACACAGAATGTAATGAAGAGCTACCTTTTGGAAACTTCAACGCATCCTTTAGCTCCCTAGAATGGGGTTCCTCCCTTCATCTATTTTAATCACGAGTGTTCGGTTTAGATCTTATCTATTCGGTCCTTCAGAGTAAAGCATTGGCAAGTGGTCATTGTAGGCTGGTAAATACCGAGAAACAAAATCCAAAACCCATGGAATATCATATGCATTAAGCTTATTTCTGTAAGGGAAAAAAATAATACCAAAAATTATAATGATGGCAATTTTTGAAACAAAATATGACATGAAACCTCATCAGATGTATATCTAAGACTTCGAAGCCCCTACCAAAAGCAATAAATGAGCTTCTTAAAAAAGTGATGGCATTCTACAATTTTTAAGCGAAGAACATCATAGTAAATGCCAAAGTTAAAGACATCAAAATCCACTATTTGATCTAGATCTACAATGGCACAGAAAGTCTCATTTAATGCATAGCTTCCTTGCTTAACATCACAGTGGAAAAAGAGATGGCTGCACACTATTCTCTTCCTGCATTTCTACTGCCTGTGTATTGCAAACAAATACTAAGCAGCTCCAACTACTTGTCATTTGATATAGAACCATATATTAGCAATTTCAAGCCATGACTTATGAATGACAAATGTTATAATGGACACGAAGCCTCAAATTTATAACGGACACGAAGCCTCAAATTTAAGTATTCAACTAACATGGCAGGCTAGCATGTAGAGGAACAGATTGAACACAGCACCAGCCCATGCTATCTCTCTTATTATGCCAAAGGTCCTTGTCACCTCTTTATATAAAGGATAAATCCGAAAGAGCCTTGGGACATATTCGGAGAAAACCACAGGTTTCAACAATCCATTTGAAGTCACCAGATAGTGTAACCTTGGAATGATGAACAAAACTGCTGCCTGCACAGTACATGAAGGACATTTATGTTATAGTATAAAATGAATTCCTGAACATATATATGAGAACGAAATAATCGAAACATATGACAATGATGTCGAATACCTGAGGCAATGGGAGTACCGTGTAACCTAAGTCTTTCATTTAACTCTAATTAATGGATCTATTGGAAAGAGGTTGATAACTCAGTAGCAAGTTAAATGCATCACGACCAACCATTTGCCAAAGCATCATAATGCACAAAATAGTAATAGACTAAGAGCATAACATGATCACAACGCTGAACAAAATCTTGAGCAAAGGAATGTAATCTCGCATGAAAAAAGGGCAATTTCACCATAAGTTCTGTGAACTAGTAAGCACCCAGGAAACGTCAATCTCAACTCCCAAATTTTCAAACTAAAATCAAAGAAATATGAAGCCATGGTAAAACAGATAGCTAAAATCAAAAGCATTCCTTCGAAGTAGAACAACATAAGGGTAAGCCATATATAACAAAAAGCATAAGTAAACCACTCTTCAGGGCTTCCCATTATAATGATTTGGAATAAAGTTAGCTACATAACTTTCCCCATCAACTATAAAGCTAAAAAACCACAAACTAAGTTCTGCAAAAAAGGGAGATAAACATTGCCACCAATGGCAATTGTTCGTGAAGTGGACATCTCACTGTACGAACGTTATGACATGTATTACCGTCAAAAAACAAAATAGACATAAAACAAAACTTCATCTCCCAAATTTGTCACTGCAACTGCAAATGTTTACCAAATTAATTTATATAGTTCACCCATCAATTTTAAATTCTACCCTATGAAAAGCATCTAGGAAAATTCCCCTATGTATCCTTTGCACATCATACATTTTGGGTCAAATGCCCACTAGTGTCAAGAAACTAAAGCATAAGTTTGAATCATTATAGAAGCTTGTCACAATGCAGCCTGCTAGAGTACATTATGAGTTCCAGCATGTTATGCTCCATACTCAAATCCAGTAAATGCATACAAGAAAGACACAGAGAGAGGATCCACTAATTTTGTTGACTTAAGTTCTCATTTGGTTGATATACCCAATTTAAATGCACATCAGAAACAGATTAAACACTAGTTCTAAAGCTAAACAAAACATGCTTTTTGAAACATTAATTTAATGGTAATACACAACACTAAAATGAAACACTAATTACCATTGATTGAATTAAATAAAACATCCTGATTTAATGGCAAGCTAAACAAATCATTCAAACACTACCGCAAAGAAAATCTAAAATCCTAAATTTCAACACTAATAGCCCTTGACAGAATTAAACACTAATTCCAAGTTCAACAAAACAAGCTTTTTGAAATTAAAGACAACTCTTGACAGAACCCACAACACATGGCAGACAATTTTGACAATAGTGATAGAGAATAATTTACCTAAATTTGGCCAAGACAAGAAACTCAAATGCAGAGAAAGAGTAGACAATTAGGGTTCGCCGAGTTGATACAAAAACGCCATAAAAGCAAAAAACCAATCCGTGAAGAACAAAACTATAACAGTCGCAACTAATAACGCACTCTCTCCTTGCAACTCATCACAAAACTCGGCGAAAGCCACCAAAATTGAATTGAGAAGACAAATTCAGAGAAGCGATGCAAAGAGTGCAGAGAAAGAAGGTGTCAAGAGAGAGAGTCGAAGACGGGGTCAACCAAAATGAAACGCCTCAGGTTACACTATTAAAATTTCTCACCGTTGCACCAGGATCAACGGCCCATATCCCCGCTTCTTACCTACTTACACATATATATACATGTGTATGTATATATACATATATATATATATATATATATGTATATATATGCACGCACACATATATATACATACATACATATATATATATATATATATATATATATATATATGCGTTTGTATGTGTACATATATATGTATATATATAAATATATATGTTTATATATATGCATATAGATATATATATATATATTTATATAATATATCTATATATTATATATAAGTGTGTTTGTGGTGAAAAATATATATACCAAATATTTATATGTGTATATATATATGTATATATATATGTACATGTATGTATGTATGTATATATATATATATAATATAATAATATATATATATATATATATATGTATAGGTATATATATTGCATATGTATATGTATATAAAACGCGTGTATACTGTATATAATATTTTCACACACACACACACATATATATATATATATATATATATAGATATATATATATATTATATATATATATATATATATATACATACACATAATTTATTATCGGTGTGCGTTGCATATATGCATGTATGTATATATATATATTAATATATATATTTATATATATATATATATATAATATTATATATATCTGTGTGTGTGTATACAATATATTGTACACATACCTTAGGTATATGTGTATATACACACACACACACACACACCACAGACCACAACCCCACACACAACGATGATATACACACACCCACTACACAGACACACACATATGTAGATATATATGCACATAAACTATATATACAACACACACATACACACACACGCACAACGCACACATAGTTGTACCTATATATATATATATCTATATATATATATTATATATATATATATATATTATCTATTAGATCACATAACATACATACATATATAAATACCTGCCATATATGTATATATATTCTATTATATATCTATTATACATATGTGTATATCGATAGATATATCTATATATATATATATATATATATATATTATATATATGATATAACACATGTATACACACACACACATGTATATATAGACTCTATCTAATATATATACATATATACATATATATATATAAAATATATATATATATATATATAATATAATTCTGCATAATATATATATATTATATATAGATCTATATATGCATATAATATATATATATATATATATATATATAATATAATTATATAATCTTATATATATAATCTATTTTTATATAATTGTATAGACACACACACACACACACACACACACACATACATACACACACACATATATATACATATATATAGATATCTATACACATATACGTAGACGTATACATATAAATATACATATACATATCCATATCCATACGTATATGCGTGTATATATATATGTGCACATGTATGTATACGTACGTATATATATATATATATGTAACACCCCCAGCCCCTAGGGTAGGGAACGTTACCTTTACTTAACTTTCTGTTAAATTCCTGGGACAAAACGAACAGAGTTTCTCTTAAAAACTGATCGTTTCAAGCTAAAAGCCTTACAATAAACCCCTGCAAATCAACGGAAGGGTAAAACATTTGACAGAAGCTCAACGGCTACACGCCGGAGTTCATAACCCAACGAGCCACTCGCTCGGAGTATACCAACCAGAATAGTTCATTAATAAAGAATAAATGAAAGATACAACTCAATGGTTCACACAACCGGAGTATTGGGGTTTACATCCCAAAACATAACTAACTTTAACTAAGAAGACATCTAACTAATTAGATGGATGGCTCTTGCGGCCATGCAGAGCGACGTTCATACCATATGCATTACATGAGCTAGAATAATTGTTTACAAATGTTTGCAAACTAAGAATACTTTTTATGACTTCATTAAGGACTTAAGTAGGCACACATGACACCCTGCAAGCGAGAATAGACTCCACCTTAACATAGCTGACTCAGCTTCTTCCTGTCATAAAGAAAACCTAGGGAAAAAGGGGAACGAGTAGTGGGATGAGCAACCACACGCTCAGTGAGTGCCCCCCGAACCCCTTGAAACCAACACCGTTGTAGGCAATAATATCTTTAATAGCCACATACCACATATTCATACTTTACTATCATATTAGGCATTCATAAAACCCTTATAGAAGGATCACTAAACATAAACTTTATTTTAACCACTCAAACATATTTCTAGGCTCCTAAATAACCAACTTCTTAAAACCAAGCACTCAATTCATATAAGCCAGCAATGAGGCTAAGTACAGGAACTTTCTTTTTCATAAACGTAACTATTTAGCATTCTATTTAAACTATACATAAAACATCATTCATATGATGTGCACATAAGGTTATCTCTTTTAATAGTCATACTTTTCTTGGCATTTCATTCATATGATTACATAAGGCACACACAAATTTCAAGTCTCATTCAAATCTCATTCATAGGGTATGCATGAAATATGATCATAAGGTTTTCTTTTTCATGATCGTATCTTACTCAACATCTCATTCATAAGTTGTACTTGGAATGTTCACATAACGCTTTACTTTCATTAGCATGCTTTACTTAGATCTCATTCATATGATATGCACAAGCATCTTTCTTTCTTCTTGTAAAAACACTTTAAGTAGCCTTACTTGAAATCTCATTCACATTTCATTCATAAGACAAGCATAGAGCATGCACAGAAAACTTTTCTTCTTTTCTTGAAAACACTTTGCTTAGCCTCTTGATTCCCATAAAAACTCTTTTCTTAGCCTCCTTGAGGCTCGGTTTCATTAAAGGAAATCTCTTTCGTATTGGTCACATAATGACCCTCATAACTTTTCAGATTTTATTCAATTGGCCTCTTAATGGCCCTTAAAACTTTCTTTCTTCAGAAATACTTAAAATGGCAAAATGCCAACTGTTTTTCCCTGCTTATTAGGAAAATACATCTAGCATAAGATCATTACAGGGTGCTGATTGGATGAGATCTATTCTCAACCCCATAGTGAGACCTAACACTCACGCTTAAGCTCTTACTCCCGGGACGGCTACATATAACATATCGGACCATTACCCTTGTCAGGGTCTTCTAGGGCCTCCTAGTACCAGGACTTATCTCCCAGGCTAACATCATTCATAACATATTGTCCGAATCACATTATCTTAGCCAATTAAAAGCATATGGGCCATAACGGCTAATAATTTTGCTACCTCTCACAGTGAAATCCCTTTTTCATACATCGCACGCCTTTATAAAACTCTTTAGGGATTCCCCCATTCAAGCAAGTTCACTTCCAAAACTGTATTCATTTAGTTAAAATAGGCCATCATGCACTAATAATTATGGCCATTATCATTTCAAAACATGAAATCCTTCTTTGAAAAGCTCACCTTTATGCACATAATGTAACCTGAGGACATGGAAGGGAAGGGGGTCCACATGTATCACATTCAAGCACTTCATAATCAATTCAGCATAATGAGGCACACATGGCCTCACAATCCATACGATTGCGGTTAATTTACAACCTAGGCTCCCTCCTCACTAGCACCGTACCACAAAGAACCTCGAACCACTCATAGTTCTACCTCAAACCATCCAACTATCATCTCGGTTTTTAGATCAATAATCATAACATTCAAATCCCCCATGTCATACTAAAAAGCGATATGTAAACTTACCAATACATAACTTACCGATCAAGTAAATATCATTCCGCAGTGCGCTACAGCTAACAGTTATAACCATATATACATATATATGTATTCTTATCGCATTAACTTGAAACGAATGCTTAGCAAGCTAAATTAAACTAACTAAGCATGAAACACGATTACATTCATGAATTGCAGTTAAGGGGGTAAACATGCTCATTTTGTCGTTCGAATGTAGTTTCCACGCTACTTCACGAGTATAATTCAACTAAATAGACATGTATCGATGCTAAGTGTTCACATCTCAATTCGAAGCTATTAATCAGGCATGAATTAACTAAATAAACATGTATCGATTCAAAGTCACTTTTGAGTATTAATCAACT
Source organism: Carnegiea gigantea (assembly GCA_029747015.1). NCBI lineage: Eukaryota > Viridiplantae > Streptophyta > Magnoliopsida > Caryophyllales > Cactaceae > Carnegiea > Carnegiea gigantea. The sequence goes on from JAKOGI010001084.1 coordinate 315,956, forward strand.
AAACTAACATTTAACGGTTCGAAGTCACTTTCAGGCATAACTAGCTAAACTTAACATGCATCGCAACTTAAGGATTAAAACGATTTCGAAACTACTAATACTTAGGAGGCGAGAAATACCCACCTCACATCCATGCTTAGCACCCATTCTAAGGGCTTTTCGGCTCAATTTGGTTGCTGGAAAGCCTCAATCCCTCGACCTATGCTCACTGATTGTACCGATAAAACCCAAAACCGTCTGACCCTTGCTGTAGCCACACCAATCCCATACAAAATAAGCCCCAATTCGATTGAAATTGGCTCACTGATTTGAGGTTGCAGTTGATGTTTGGGCTGAGAATTCATCCCCAATTCATAGGGAATCTGGAGTGGCTAAAGAGTAGGTTTTATGGATGAGCCCGGGCATGTGTTTTCTCCCTCAAACTACCGCCTAAATCGACCACCAGCGTCGTGGTTTCTCACCCTTCGTCCGTTATCTCTCTCTCTCTCTCTCTCTCTCTCTCTCTCTTTCTGTCGAGGCGATTGCGACATGGAGCGGCCGACAAGGCGTGACAACGGCCGACCAAGCGTCGGTGGTGCACCGTTGCCTCCCCTCTCTCCCTCCTCCTCCCTCTCTGGTGTCGTGTGGTAGTCGGGGTTTGGGGTTGAGACGCCCCTGGCTCGCGGTCTCTCCCCCCGTGAAAGAGAAAGGGGCTTCGGCCCCTTATTTACTTTTTTCCCTTTTTTTTTGACTGAAGCTGTTCAGTAACTGGTATCGCTAGTCTAGTTCGTATCCCGAACTCCAAAGCCGAATCATTAATACGGCCTTCTATTGACCATTCGTTCCCAAATATGTTAAGGTTCAATTTATTAAACCTCGAAACTAATTCTAAGGTAAACAATCTACTCGCATTCGGAAAACGACTAAATAAATCGACTAACGACTAAATAAAACTATCAATCTAATTTAAGGGCACAAATAGCCCGAATTTACTTCAAAATCAATAATAGCAATAATGATTCTTTTTAATAAAATTATCGCTCACATAAGCACATCGATACTAATTTAACTTATATGGTTAATAAAAATACGAATTTTGTAATGTAGAACATAAGGAAGCCAACTCAACGTAAAATAAAGCATGCGGATCATACAATATAT